>BSBK01006441.1:0-267500 GCA_027943335.1 Chamaecyparis obtusa | reverse complement strand
ATTTGTAAGAGTTATGAGCATTTTGGTGAAAGCAGTGTTTAGACAGTGTTTCTGTGTAGCGATGTTTGGAAATCGGAGGATATCTCTTAGCTGGGATGGAATCTAATTTTGCATAGTTAAAGGGATGTTGGAGACTCATTAATGATGATGTGGTTCATAGCGCAAACTTTGAGGATATGTTTGGAGAAAGTTATAGTAACTGGAAGCCGACAGTTTTATGTGAATTCTATGTGTAGAGTGTAGAATTTATTATTTTGTAATTGAGAACCGACTCATTTGTAATTATTTGAGTTTGGTATATAAGAAGGAATTTTTTCCTTATTATAATGTGTGCATATTAGTGCATCATTTTGTGGGCATCATTCCCACCGGGGTTTACTCTTTTCAAGAGGTTCCCTAGTTAACATATCTTGTGTTATTGTGCAATTGTGTATGATTATCTTTCTATGCTTGATCAATACATTGATTATATTGTTTAAAGCTATTGAATGGATAAATTATCTGATAACTGATTCACCCCCCCCCCCTCTCATTTATCTTGGGCATCTTTACTTTCTAACAATTGGTATCAGAGCAGCAGGTCCTTGAAAGAAAATTTTAACAACTTAAGGAGATCCATGGCGAATTTCAGAAAAGAAAGCCCTAAGTTTGATGGAGTAAATTTTGACAGCTGGAAAGAAAAGATGAAGACACATCTATTGTGTTTAGGACCAACTTATTGGTTGATTACAAAGAATGAGAAGACTATCATTGAGGAAGACAATCTAGAGGCAGGAACTAAAGATGAACTAGATCTATTCATGTGTAACATACTTGCAAGAGAAGCACTTTTATCAGCACTACCAGAGAATGAATATAGTTAGGTAAGATGTTTGAAAACATCTCATGCAATTTGGAAAGCTTTACATTCTACTTTTGAAGGTGATGAACATGCAAAGAAGGCTAGATTACATAATTGGATTTGTGCATTTGAAGATATCAGAATGATGGAAGATGAATCTATTAGAAGTTATATTGGTAGGATGTCTGAGATTGTGATAGGAATAAACTCTTGTGGAGGTGATAAGATAGAGAATGAAGTGATATGGAAAATTCTGAGAACTTTGACACCAGTATTCAAGCAGACAACACAGATGATTGAACAAGTGATGCCTTGTACATCGAACTTTTCAAGAGAGACTCTTCTTGGAAGATTAAAAACAACAAAGATGAACTTGAGATTATCAGGAGAGCTACCTAGAATGGAAACAACATTTAGTGCTCTTAGCATTAGACCTACAAGAAGTACTAGTGTGAATGGAGATTATGCCAGCAGTAGCAAATTTGAGGAAGATAATAAGATTGAAGAAGGTATTGCATTACTTGTAAAAAGAGAACCAGATGGTAAGAAAATCTTTAAATGTTGGACTTGTCAAGAATATGGTCATTTTGCATCTAAATGTCCTAAAAGAGTTAAGAAGTATAGAAGCAACTTTAAACCTAGGAGATCTAAAGAATGTTATTATGCAAATGATGAAGATTTTGAAGCAGGAATTGAAAAACATTTGAGTGACAGTGATAATGATAACTTTGAGGAAATAGGATTTGTAGCAATTAAAGAAGAAAGTTCTGAATCTAATAAAAGGGAAGAAAAAGCATTAGTTTCACAAGTTGAAAAGAAATCTGATTGGATTATAGATAGTGGTTGTTCACATCATATGACTGGAGATAAAAGAAATTTTGTTAAGTTAGATAATTATGATGGAGGAATTGTTAGGGTTGGTAACAATGCACCTTGTTTGATTAAGGGTATAGGATCTATTACTCTTGATGGAAAGACTAACACTGATGATGTTTACTTTGTTGATGGACTAAGACATAATCTACTAAGCGTTGGACAATTGGCTGATAAGGATTATCAAGTTTGGTTTTCTGAGAAAACTTGTGTGATAAAAGATAAAGATGGAAATCTGATTGGAAAAGGATCCAGAACCAGAGGTAATGTATTTCAGTTGAATCCTACTGAGATGACATGTTTGATAACTAGGATTGATGACAGTTGGTTATGGCATAAAAGGTTTTGTCATATAAACTTTGATAATATTATCAAGGTGAGCACTACACTTGCGGTAAGAGATTTACCTAGAATTATGAAACCTACTAACATGATTTGCAAAGAATGTATGATGGCAAAGTAGAAAAGGAGTTCATTTCCCAATAAGAAGTTCACATCGGCAGAGAAGTTGGAGATTGTTCATACAGACTTGAGTGGTCCTACTAGGACTAGAGGATTCTATGGTGAAAGGTATTTTATGATTCTTGTTGATGATTTTACAACAATGATGTGGATTGCATTTTTGAAAAAAAATCTGAAGCATTTGATAAATTTAAGATCATGAAAAGAAAAATTGAGAATGAATCTGGAATGAAGATTAAGTGTCTAAGATCTGATAGAGGTGGTGAATTTACATCTAGAGAGTTTAACACTTTTTGTGAAATGAATGGTATTAAGAGACAACTTTCAACCCCTAGAACACCAGAACAAAATGGTATTACAGAAAGAAGGAACAGGTCAATAACTGAAGCAGCAAGAGCTATGTTGTTTGAAAATCATTTGGCTAAAACTTTTTGGAGAGAAGTAGTGAACACAGCAGTATACACTATGAACAAAGTACAAATCAGAGCAGATACAAACAAGACACCTTATGAATTATGGTTTGGACATACACCCTCAGTTAAGTATTTTAGAATTTTTGGAAGTAAATGTTATATAAAGAGAGATGATGATATAGGAAAGTTTGATCCTAGAAGTGATGAAGGAATATTTCTTGGATATTCTTTAAAAAGCAAAGTATATAGATGTTATAACAAAAGAACTAAGACTATTGTTGAAAGTGCAAATGTAAAAGTTGATGAGAAGTTTAAAATTCAGGAAAGAATTCTTGATTATGAATCTAATGGAGAAGCACAAACTCAGCCTAACATTGAAAATGCAGAATTATTTTTTGAAACTAACAGTGATTTGCTAAATGAAAGTCATACTAAAGAAGACAGAGAAGAAAATAGAGAAGAAAGCAGAGAAGAATCTACAGTCAGAACAAGATCAGTAACTATGACACCTAACAGGTATACTTCAAGACATCACCCTGTTGAGCAAGTTATTGGAAGTTTAGATAGAGGAGTTTTGACTTGAAATAAGGTACATTTATGTTTGATTTATCAAATTGAACCTAATACTACTAATGAAGCTTGTGAAGATGAACATTGGATCAATGCTATGAAAGAAGAACTAGAGCAGATTGAAAAAAATAAGACATGCGAATTGGTCCCTAGACCTGAAGACAAGAATGTGATTGGAACAAAGTGGGTATTCAGAAACAAGATGAATGAACAAGGAGAAGTGATAAGAAACAAAGCAAGATTGGTATGTAAAGGATATTCACAACAAGAAGGAATTGACTATGAAGAAACTTTTGCACCTATGGCTAGACTTGAAGCAGTGAGAATGTTTCTAGCATATGCAACTTACAAGAAATTCAGAGTGTATCAGATGGATGTGAAGTCAACATTTTTGAATGGTGAATTGGAAGAAGAAGTCTACATTGAGCAGCCTGAAGGTTTTCCTTTGACACAAGAAGGAGATATGGTATGTAAGTTAAAGAAAGCTTTATATGGATTAAAACAAGCACCTAGAACCTGGTATGCAAGATTCGATAAGTATTTATTGAAATTGGGATTTATAAAAGGAACCGCAGATAGTAACTTATACACAAAAGAAATTGAGAATGGTTTGTTGGTTATAGCTATATTTGTTGATGATATTATCTTTGGAGGAGAAGATGAAGCTAGTGACAAATTTGCAGATGAAATGAAGACTGAATTTTAGATGAGTATGATTGGAGAAATGAAATATTTCTTGGGATTACAGATAACACAAAGCAAGGAAGGTATATTTGTAAGTCAGACTAAGTATTTAAATGAATTATTGAAAATATTTGGAATGGAAGATTCTAAACCTGTTGGAACACCTATGGTAACTGGACATAAGTTATCTAGCAAAGATGAGACACCAGTAGTTGAGCAAAAAAAGTACAGATCTATGATTGGAGGATTGCAGTACTTGACACATACAAGACCTGATATAGCACATTCAGTGAGGATTGTAGTAAGATTTCAAGTAGAACCTAGAGAATCACATTATGCAGTAGTAAAGAGGATACTGAGATATCTGAAAGGAACAATAGATTATGGATTATGGTATGAGAATTCTGATGATTTTACTTTATGTGCCTATACTGATGCAGATTGGGGAGGCAGTGTTGATGACAAGAAAAGCACCAGTGGTGGAGCCTTTTTTCTTGGAGGAAAATTGGTCTCTTGGCTAAGTAAGAAGTAGAATTGTACTTCACAAAGCACAGCAGAAGCAGAATATGTTGCAGCAGCAAATAGTTGTAATCAGATTATTTGGATGAAGCAGATGTTGAAAGATATTGGAATAAATTTTGATGAGCCTATTGTTATACATTGTGATAACACCAGTACAATGAGTATGTCAAAAAATCCTATTTTACATTCTAAGACTAAACATATTGAGATCAAGTATCATGTTGTAAGAGAGAAAGTTGCAGAAAAAGAAGTAAGATTGGAGTACATAAGTACAAAGGAGTAGATAGCAGATATATTTACAAAGCCTTTACCTAAGGATACATTTGTGTATCTAAGAGGTATGCTTGGGGTTATGCCCCAACCTATTTTTGAGAATTGATGCAGATGATTGCATCCGTCCAGTGGTATATGAGCCCTATCTTTCTTCTGGATTAGATGTTGGAACTTCCTCTATGGGGGAGTTTATGAGCTGAGTCATGAGGACTCTTGTTATTGTATTCTTCTGAAAAGTGTCTTTTGACATTAAGTTGTTGTTGACTTAGTGATGGAATTTTTTTCATTGATGTCAATGGGGGAGAGATATACATGAAAAACATTGTGGATTGTATGAGAGAGCTGAATAGGAAAACGAAGCAAGATTTGATTTGATATTTTGCAGTGATGTTGCAGTATTGGATTTTTGGAACATTGGATGTTTTTCATCTATGTTGCCATCAATTCCAATGGGGGATATTGTTAGGAATGAATGCAAAGTGTTTTGGCAGTCATTCTGTAGCAGTTGTTGTTGCATTCATGACTTGGATTGTCATTGATGTCAACACAGTGATATTATAGATATTGGTAGGAAAGCAGGTATAGTTTTATTTTGTGCACATGTTGTATTGTAGATTAGCTTTTGCACAGTTGATGGTATGTTCTTTGGTGTGTTATTAACCTATGGTTAACAGCGCAAAAAGAAATTCATTCATGTGTAAGAGTTATTAGCATTTTGGTGAAAGCAATGTTTAGATAGTGTTTCTGTGTAGCGATGTTCAGAAATCGGAGGATATCTCTTAGCTGGGATGGAATATGATTTTGCATAGTTAAAGGGATGTTGGAGACTCCTTAATGATGATGTGGTTCATAGCACAAACTTTGAGGATATGTTTGGAGAAAGTTACAGTAACTAGAAGTTGACAGTTTTATGTGAATTCTGTGTGTAGCGTGTAGAATTTATTATTTTGTAATTGAGGACTGACTCATTTGTAATTATTTGAGTTTGGTATATAAGAAGGAATTTTTTCCTTATTGTAATTTTTACTATGAAGAGTGAGATGCGAATATATGCATGAAGTGAAGAAAAGAGCTAATTCAGTGATGAAGGAAGACTTGTGAGTACAGAGATCTGGAATTGTGATCTTGTGTAGCAGAGAGTGTAGTTTTGGCACAGTGTGAAGGAGGTAATATATTTCATATTATTCTATTGAATAATTCTAAGATCTTTTGGACAGTGGGTTCAGAGATCTTGCCTTGAAGCTGTTTGGGCAGTGGGTCCTTCTGTCTTCCATAAACTCTTAACTGGGTTAGCATCTTTTAATAGGGATTCAAAATCTCCTAACAGGGATTTATATGTACTGAATGTATTTCATAAGACTCCTAATAGGGTCCATCCTCTAACAAGGAACTTTCATATTAGTGCATCATTTTGTGGGCATCATTCCCACCGGGGTTTACTCTTTTCAAGAGGTTCCCTAGTTAACATATCTTGTGTTATTGTGCAATTGTGTATGATTATCTTTCTATGGTTGATCAGTACATTGATTATATTGTTTAAAGCTATTGAATGGATAAATTATCTGATAACTGATTCACGCCCCCTCTCTCAGTTGTCTTGGGGATCTTTACTTTCTAACAAAACAACCTCTTCATAAATTAGGGATGATGAGGGAACAAATAGGAAAAATGAGGGAACTATTGAACATGTCAAATAATTGAGAGGGGGTGAGGGGTGTGAATCATTTATTCCCACACAAATTATAAAAAAAATTCTCTATCAGTTAACTCACAAACATTAATATTAACCACTTTAAATTTTTTGGTTAAGCACATTAGACATCCACATTAAATGTAAGTATTAAGAACACAAAAACATTGACATAGAGAATGCCATGATTTACGTGGAAACCCAAAGTAGGAAAAACCACAGAGAAGCTAATTCTTATGAAATATAAAATACTTGTTAAGGTGACACTGGTATGGTAATTTTTTACAAAGGCTCGTCGTCGTAATGCTCACTACAATTTCAATAAGGCTCATTTCCAAAATATTAAGGCTCACTGCCAATACCAGAAGGCTCACTACCTATACACATGGGATTACTATTGGAGGATATGAAAAGAGATAGAATACACCAATAAGATCAATAGAATACTCTACTTGAACATGGATCTCCTTCACATAGATTTGTAGTCACTTTTTATATAACCCACATAAGCCAATTACTACCACATCAACTCCATCACTTTCACAAATACTTATTTATTTATATCAGTTTTCAATCTTACATATGTCATATTCACACAAGCATGTGACAAAATTAATGCAAATATTACATTTATATTTAATGCAAAGCATCAATCATAAACCTAGGAGATACATAAGAACCATGTTACAATACAACCCACAAATAGGTTGGGCTTAAGGTATTATAATTTATTTTATATTTATCGAGGCCATCTAGACACTACAACCAAGACAAAAACATGAAGACATAAAATAAACATTACCACCAATTGAAAGGTGTCCATAGTATGTTGTAGCCAAAGCACCGAAACTATCTAATGGAAAACACATAAAAAATCACTAGAAATCGATAGGAATAGCCAAACAACAAAACCATACAAGAGTATTGATATATATGGAGCAACGATAGAATACAATATGCTTCTCCCTAAAGCCCTTCTTTAACATAAGAAATTCTCAACCAAAATTCATGTTCACATATTGATGAACAACACGATATGCCCCATATTGTCAACAACCAAATGATACTATCAGGGTGTCAATATGGAGGTTTTGATATCAATGACAATAAATGGAATCAACAACTAAACAATTCTAACAATCTCCCCCTTTGGAATTAATGGAAAAACATCGAAACATTAAAACCTCAGAAACTCCAAAACTCCTCCTGAGTAAATGCAACATGTATTCTCCTTTTCTCCCCCCCCCCTTTTTGCCACAATGGAAAAGGACCAAAAAATAAAACAAAGAAATCTCAAGGTAATAAAAATGTCTTATCCAAAAATACCTTATTATACCTTTCCTTCAACATAGGAAGCTCCTTCCACTCAACAATTTATGTCTCCATCCAATCACACACATAGGCACATTCCACTAGCCTGTCAAATGATTTAGTCCAATCCAAGAATAGAAACCGCTGCACAAAGTCATCTGCATCAGTTAGTATGCCTGAAGAAAATGCCAACTCTACTTCAATCATGTCTCTTACTATCCAAAATGTTTTTATTATATCTTCTTTCTATCTCTACAACAATAACCACTTTGTTTGAAGTTTGGTAACTCTAGTTCTCTATTTTTCATCTTGATCCTTGAAAACATCATACGACCTACGTAGCTTATTCAATTCCATCTAAATCACTTCACTTTAACCTCTAAAATTGTCTACAATAGTAGGCCATTGAATACAATACCTGTAAATATCATATATTTCTTTCACACATTTCTTCATCTCATTGATAACTCCTGAGAGTCTCTATTTTGCATGTTTACCCTTTATCACTATGGATTTCTTCACCGACATGTAATCTTCTCCAAACTACAAAAAATCAACCTTAACATTTATGATTAACTCAACCGGTATTATACCAGATACATTAGAGACCGTAACCTTTTTACTGATCAAGTGATAAGTTAGCAATTTTGTCACCATTTTCTTATCATCCAAAGAACAATTGGTCCATGAACCATCAAGATTATCTTATTTTTCATTTTCCAACCAAGTTATGACTATACTTGAATCTATATGCACAAAATTATTTGGAGAGGGAATACATCTCTCCATATCTTCTTCCTCTTCTTCAACTTCCATTTCTTCACCCTCACTTACCCCTTCATCTTCTTCTTCCTCATCAGATTCTAAAATTGTAACTATTCATTTTCCTTTATCATATATCTTTCTTTGCTTCTTCAGTTCAAGAGATGAAACACCGATATTTTCTTTTGAAAACTTCTAACTAGAGGAGGAAATCTCCTTAAAACACATAGGACCAAAAACATAAACAACTAAACTAGAACATATATTCATCTTAGTGTAGAAAAATAAGCTCTACATGCAACCACAAAATTCTCCAAGAAATCCAGATATCTACAAATCTACTTACTGACAAGAATACCAATTCTCCATTCAAATTTCTCATTTTTGGGTAACGGTTTCATAAAGTAGAACACAAAATACATGAGCAATGAACTAAATTTAAATGTATATCCATATTCAATCATCATTTTTACATTCTCAAGAAAATTGTCTAGCAACATTTTACACAAACCCATTTGTACGTTCTCCTTAACAATCTTGCATGAAATATACACAGCTAAAGAAAAAGTTGAACCCTCACAATTTTGAAACTAAATTTTGTGGGAAACACAATAAGAAACATACCTTATAATAAAATCTTTAATAGTAATTATAAGGAATATGCATTGATCACGACCAATATCTGTAAGATCTTCTACTTCTTAATAGCTAATTGTCTTCTTTCTAGGTAATTCACCAATTACCTCATTTTTTATGAAATAAGGCTTGTCAAGCATGAAGGTTTCATCATGAAACTCACTCAACATAAACAAGATAATCTCATTGTCAACACATTGTTGGTACTCTCAAATTCTTGAGATTACTATGCTATTTTTTTCTGAAGGATCCCTTTGATATTTTGAGACCTGTGGTTGATGAGTGCAATCCAAGTGCTCCCCTATATTCTACACATGATAAATATTCCCCATGTGCATTTTCAGTGTTTATGAATCCATTTTTCCAATTTTCTAAGGCCATTCCAAATGCAATTTTTTCATTTTCATTAGGTTGGGGCCCAATTCTAATGTTCGAAAATAGAAGCAGGGTAAGGGAAGTCTTGAAACTTCAAAAAGAAGATGGCACCCACATATTCTGAAGTTATAATTGTGAGAAAGGAAATTTATCAAAAATGTGACAGGTTGATGGCATGCTTGAACTTCAAGGATGTGATAAGTACATTAATTCAAATATTTGATGCATGAGATGAAAGTAATCGAAATAGAAGTAGAGTAAGTGAAATCCTGAAATCCCAAAGAGAAGACTGGGGCTCATGCTTTAGAGCAAAGAATTTTCATTTGGGGTGAAACTAATCAGATTGGAAGTGGAGTAGGGGAAATTCTAAAATTCTAAAGGGAATATTTTAAATTATGACATCGGCCATCAAAGAATGTAGGAGACAAGTGGGTTATGGGCCCAAGAGTGCTAGGTGTTAATTTTTTGTGGTCCCGTGATCCTGGTTGACAAAGAGTTGAAAATGTTACCAGAATTTTGACACATGGTGAGTGTGGATGAACTAAATATGGACCCAAATGTGATAGGTGGTGTGATCCCATGATTATAATTCCAAGGAGAGAGAAGACACCATGGGAACATTAGATTGTGCCATGTGTATCTAGACAATAGACAACTGTGAGATTGTACTAAGTATAAACATCATGCAACTAAAGGGCTTATCATTCAACACATGTTTTGAATTCACAAAGATCTTTTGAAGAAGTGAAAAATGGAAGCATCAAATCATATCCTATTTTCTTCTTATGCCTATATATTATCTTCTACTCTAATTTCTTAGGGTTCCCTGGTGGGTTCCATTTCAGTTCCCGGATGGTTCCTCTTTGGGTTCCCTTTAGGGTTTCTTTCAGGTTACCATGGGCATTCCAAATTGATTATTTTGGAGACCATTTCTCTTGGCTCCAAACATTGAGAATTCTAGTAGCAAGTTCTTCTAGGTAGGGGCAATTTCATAAATATTCCAGAGAGAAAATATTGTATGAATCTGGGTTGATTCCTTTTGTTGGTTTTTGAGTTTTTTTTTTTCTTATATCTATGTTATATGACAAAGATAGCTTAGTTTTTTTTATGAAATATAATACTAGTTCAGATCTCTATAGTGTATGACTCAGTTAAGTCTTAAATGGAATAAAACAAAAGTTTATCCCATTTAGTGTCTTATTGTGAGATATGTGGTTGTCTTTTCATACTTTAATTGAAAGAGTTAATTAAAATTCTTGATAGGAGTTGCATACTTGTTGGGCTTGTGTAGAGATATTGATAAGTAGGTTGGGTTGGGATTACTATTAAATAATATTGTAAGGAAATATTCTTAGATCTTAGGCTATTGATGAAACTATTATATAATGTTGTACTTCTGATGAATCCATTTCCCAATGGGATGAGGCATTGATCTCATCTATTTGTGGGATTTACATGTATTTTGTTGTTCTTGTCTAGGTGGTCCTTGCTGCAAAAAATTGATTAAATCACACAATATATATCTTTACTTTTATGTGTTGTAGTTGTCTTATGCAAATCTCATGCTCTATTCAGGTCGATGTTTAATGGGTAGTTATCAAATACTTGGTATCTCCATGTTATGTTGATGCCTCATATGAGATTAGCTTCTTTATATTAATTAAAGTTGTGATCCTTTAGAGTGTGTGTTAAGGGGCATTAAAGCTCTACCCATCTTGGTTTCGTAGAGCCTAAAATGCAGAAAGGTTTACTTTATCCTTGTTAGTTGGTACAAGTCTCTAACATTTATAATTATTGGAGTTGGATTCTCCATAGGAAATTATAAGATCAACTTGGTTGCTATTTTTTAGCGTAAACCTTTTCAGGAGCCAACACACAGCATAGAAACTCTCCCCAGATAGTCCAAGATAACCCATTTTCCATTTTCTTGATACAACTATGATCAAATTCCTTCAATACAACCTTTCTCAACTTCTTTACTATAGACATGCCCCAAATAGTCAACTTAGGGGCCATGATTACTTCACAAATTTTCTACACAAGTGTTTTGTAAACTGACAAGTTTTGTTCATGCTATAGTACCAAATGATAAAAACTTCTTCCTTTAAAGCCACAAAATGACATAACTGATTTTCTCGTTGAAATTTAAAATATCATTTACGCGATTCCACCTCTCTATGCACATCACATCAATCAATCAATAACTGGATTTATTAACTATCTAATCATCATATTGGAGCCACAAACGTGCTTAATTAGTATCACCTCAGGACAATAGAGTGGGTGATTAATATTTTGGGTACTCCCCCTAAGTCCAACCATTCAGCTTAGTTGTCAGTGGAGATAGTATCGGGATCTGGTGCCGCTGAAATCTCCACACTATCTGACTTCTTCCTCCATTCTATTTCCTACTTTTGAGCTTCATCATATTATGCAACAAGATTATCATCTCCAATATTTTCTAGAGCACTATCAGATTCACATGATTTATAATGACCAGTCTGCCCACATTTAAAACAACTCACAGTTCCCCTTTTAGATCTTACGGAAAGAACTTTAGATTTGCACTAACTAGCCTTGTGACCAAAATTATGACACACATAACAATTTCCATGAAAAATATTAACTGCTTCATTCTTATGTTCCTAATCTAAAACTTGATTCTTACACTAATTTGCTTTATGATTAATTTTAAGACAATTAAAGCATTGAATCTTTTTATTTTTTATCATCTTAAAATATACTGTCTTATGACCAAATTTTTTATAGATATAAAAAAACCATTGAAACATAAATTCCTTTGAGAATTTGGTTGTCTTATCAGAGACATTCTTAAGGATGTGTTATGATATTTGACCTCACTTGTCACCTCAATCTTTGCATTATCTTCAATTACCTTCTCCTTTCCTTTATCCATCTAGTTTGAACATTCACCGATAAACCATAATCCTTATTTTTCCTTGAGTCCTTTTTTAAAGGATTCTAATTGATCTAAGATAGCATGTCTCTCACATGCCTTTGTTCATGACCTTAGCTTCTTTAGTTTTAGTTCTATTTTTTTTATTTTGTTATCTACTCTTTTTGATCATCTCATTGAAATTGTCTCCGGTCTCTTTCCATTCTTCCATTTCCATTTCCATTCTTGCTAACCAAGCATTCTTCAACTTGTATTTCCATCCTTCTTTGTGAAATTATTCCCTTCGAGTCTTTTCTTCCATCTTTCTATCAAGATTAGATATCTTCTCTTTTAGTTCCTAGTCCAAATCTATATCAATGTCTTTTTTTTCTTTTAATTCCGTCAATTATTTTTCCAAAGTTGTAACTCTTTCATTTGATTCCTTCAACTCTCGAAAAACTTCCTTATGCCTTGCTTTAAACTTATTAATCTTATCTGTTAGGTTAGCAATGCAAGTATTTTCTTCCTTTGGGTTTTCTTTTAACTCATCATTCTCTGATTCGGTACCTTCAATGTCTCTCAACATGATCTTCCAATCTTTCTCAGTGAAATATTATCCCTCCATCTGTTCAAACTCCCAAGATCTCCCTCAAGTAGTTAATCTCTATATGTAAGGGACCAAGACCTGATACCAATTGTTGAACAGGTTGAATAACTGAGGGGGGGAGTGAATCAGTTATACTTATCAAAAAATTTCTCTGTCGGTTAACTCACAAATAATAGTATTAACCACTTTAGATTTTTTGGTTAAGAACATCATACATCCACATAAAATGTAAGAATTAAGAACACATGAACATCGACACAGAAAACACCAGGATTTGCATGGAAACCCAAAGTGGGAAAAACCACAGAAAAGATAATTCTCATGAAATGTAAAAAACCTCTTAGGCTGACACCGGTATGGTGAATTTTTACAAAGGCTTGCTGTTGGTAATGCTCACCACAAGTAAAATGAGGCTCATTGCCACATATTAAGGCTCACTACTAATACAAGAAGGCTCAGTACTGAAACACAAGGGATTATTGTCAAAGGATATGAAAAGAGATAGAATCCACAACTAATATCCACATACTTCTCTATATGAACATGGATCTTCTTCACATAGATTTGTAGTCACTTCACATACAACCCACATAATCCACTTATTACCACATCAAATCCATCACTTTCATTACTACTTCTTTATTTATATCAATATCTGATCTTACATATGTTAGCTTCACACTAAGTGTGTGACAACACTGATGCAAATGTTACATTTACATTTAATGTAAAGCATCGATCCTAAATCTAGGAAATACATAAGAACCACGTTAAAATATAACCCAAAAATAAGTCAAGATTAAGGTATTACAATTCATGTTACATTTGACAAGGTTATCTGAATGTTACAACCAATACCAAAAGATGAAGACATAAAATAACTATTTCTACCAACAGAAAGGTATACATAGTACATTGTATTCAAAGCACCAAATATGTCTGATGAATAATACATTAGTACACGGCAGAAACTGATAAGAATAGCCAAACACTGAAACCATACAAGAGTATTGATGTATATGAAGCATAGATAGAATGCAATATGCTTATCCCTAAAGCCCTTCTTGAACATAATGAATGCTCAAGAAGAATTCTTATTCACATACTAATGAGCTATTGGAGTTGATGATAAAATCAACCTTACAGCTCCCAAGAATTACTTGCATGGAAACACCTATCACAGAAAGAGAGAAGCAAACAACTATGGAGGCCTGAACTCAATGATCCATGAAAGAGGAATCATATTGATGTGCAAAAGAAATAATGCAATAGAATTTTTCAATGTGTTATGATTACAAGAGAGATCAATCCTTATAAAAGGAGATCAAAACCCTAAAAGGAAGTCTAGGTTGCATAATAATAATTAATAAAATAATTAATTATTATATGCCTAAAGTTTACCATAAGAAATACAAGAGATAATAAGTGACTTAATAATTAAATCAACATGATTTAATTAATAAGAAAAAAACCTTATTAATTTACATTTTTTTCTTTCATGACTTCCTTTTGGTTTTTTGTTTTTATTCAAAGTTATTGCATCAACATATTTGATCTCATTCAAAGTCACATTTGCACTATCAAGGTATGATATAGTTTATTTTCTAGATCTAGCCTCTGCAACATGACAACACACTTTCCTTTATTTCATTTCATTTCAAGGTTGACTCCTAAATAGGGGTTTGACTGAGGAAAACCACTTTATTCAACCTTTTTCCTCATTTTTGTATGTGTAGGACTTGGTCACGGAGCCACCAGATCAAGATTGGGAAGATTGGACACAGACGAAAAGACCCTAAAATTTTTAGTCAAAGTTTTAGGGTAGAAAATGCCATTAGTGATCTATCCCTGGGTACATGATGAGCTTCATCCTATCCCTGTGACTTTTGGCTTTAATTTTACTAGCAAGTCAATCTTGGGCTCTACTTTCTAGATTTGTACCTTTCTGCTCAATATCAGTATATTTCTATTTGTAATTTCTAAATTTTTGCATCTTATCAAATCAAAAACTTTAATAACATTAATACATCATTTCTAGTTCATCAATCACATTAGTTTAGGAAGGAATCCATTGTCCCACTTAGTATTTGAGTCTCCTCTTAAACTTAGTGGGGCTTATTCCTTCCAAATGTGTAATTTTAAAAAAGGGAGGTGATATAACTATCTTTTTGCATTGCTTCTATTTTCCTATTATACATCTTTTAAATTGCAAAAATTGATTTTATACTAATTTTGCAATTTTGGAAACTACTATTCTTAAAAATTCTAAGAACATTCTAATTCCTTTCTTATCATCTTTTTCATAAATCAACTCACCGATTTTGAGTTCAAAATGGAAATAAATCTTGTTATCTTAGGAAATTTTCCAAAATTAACCAATCTCTAATTTTCTTGACCACTAATTCTAATTTTATTGAATCAATCTCGATCATCAATTAAATTTTAAAATTCTATATAAACCCACCTTCATACCTATTTGAATGATCCAAATGATTGAATTTATCCAACTTATGCAGGTTTTCATTTTATCATCAAAGCAATCAATCAACCTTTTATTTTTTTTCTCAAATCTCTAAGTTGAGATGTTGCAGAAATCAACTCTAAGTGTCATCCATTCGAATCACAGAAAAGTGTAGAGAAGAAATAAAAGAAGATAAGCTAGATAGAGACTATACTTTTGATTTGATTATGTTGTTTTTAGTTCTTTATTTTTTGCTTACATTTTATCATTTGTAGGGTTAATGTTGCTTAGTAGTTTGGTTTTATTTACAATCTGGTGCTACTAATCTATTTTTTGAGACTTGTGCAAGTTTCCCCTATGAAATTTGGTGAACCTGACATGAAAGAACAACCTAATAATGCTTGAAGACACCAAAATTTTAGTTTCTGGTTGCATCCCTAAGGTTGAGGATTTTCTTTTTTCTTCTTCATGCTTTTAATTTCATAATTGACAATTTAATTTTGTAACTATGATTTTAATTTTGCAACTAATATTTAAATTTTGCAACTGACAATTAATTAGCACAACTGCAATTTCATTTTCAATATTATCATTTAGTTATCTCAACTACTAATTTAATCTTGTAATCATTGACTAAATTTTGCAACTAATAGTTGGTTTTCACAATTGCTAATTCTATTTTGCATCTCTTAGTTAATTTTCACATTTGTTAACATGTTGTCACAATTGCATGTTTATTTATGGAACTATCAATTAAATTTTCACAACTACTAACCATGTTTCAAAATTGCAGGTTTAGTTGTGCAACTGTGAATTAATTACCACAACTATTTTCTGTGTTTCACAATTACGGGTTTATTTTTGCAATTGAAATTTCATTTTTGCAAATATTTTTTATTATTGATATGTGTATTTTGGATTAATGCTAACATCTACAGGCGTAAAAATTACCTTTTAGTATCTATGTTTTATGCTTTCCTATTTGTTTGAGTAGGAAAATTGGATGTCAAAAGAAAAAAAAGGATCATCAGGCAAACTCCTGAATATCAATCAAGAAAGAAACTAAGGAAAACAATCAACAAATGCATTCTTCAAGAGTGGGAAATACTATAAATAAAAATTGAGGAGGAAGAAGAGGTCCTCAATAGGTATGAGATAATCATTCAAGGGTATGAGATAAAATATAGTTTTCAGGTCAATTGGAATGTCATGTTTCCAACTCATTTCCAAAATAGTATTTTGAGGTTATTAATCTTGATACTTTTCAGCTTGTGACACTTTGGAAGAAAAAGTGATTGTCAAAGACCCCTGTCTGTGATTTCTATAAAATTACTAATCCTTTCATGCAAGTTGGGGGCATAGCTTGAAACTACTAACGTATGATGATTGTTGAGGTATCTTAGATGTTTTATCTTTCTTCTTTTCAAAACATTTAGATTTTAGATTTAAAATGAACAACGTTATTTCCTTTCATGTTTCATTTTTTGATTAATAAATGAGCATGTGTCTTATGTGATTGGCCCACTTGTTCTCATAGAGTATACCTACTACTAACACATACTATCCTCTTACTGGTATTTTGTGGTCCTAGGTGCATGACAAAAAATTTAGTGACATTGGAGTTTCTTTTTTAGAGGGCCTACTTCCCAAGTTCTTTAGCATAGCTGGTGAGATGGATTGACCCAAGTAACAACTAGTTAAATTGAAGATACTCTTAGTCACTATATAAAATGAGTGGGGCTATAATGCTTCACTACAAGTTCTAATTGACAACCCATGCTAACTTCCCTAGTACTTGTGTTCTATAGGAAGGAAACATCCCAGTAATAGGGAGAGAGAGAAAGCATGGGTGCTTGAATGAGAGTCCCTTAATAAAGAGCCAAATATTTTTAGTTTTCCAAAATCCTTCTATTTGGTGACTCGGGGGGTCATCCATGCCTCCCAAGACATCTCAAACTCTTTTAACTCTCAATAGATATAGTAGTTCCTTGGGAAGTGATGCCCCTTGGAATCCAAAGTCTCGTGTGCCTGAGAAGTGAGTGCACTATAAGGATGATACCATGCCTCCAAAATTCTATGATATCCACTTTGAATAAGTGTTGTTCATATTATCCACAATGGGAATTAAATGAATACTATCTCATCATGTCATAGGATTGTACATTTATTTTGTGTAAACTAGCATAGATCAAAACTTTGTGACTATTGTGTTTGTTTCATATTTTCAAAATAAAATATTTTACAAACACAAATATGTTTTTATCAAAACATGTTAGTGTCTTTAAGAAATCAATCAAAAACCTAACTGGTCAAAACTTCAAACTTACAAACTATCAAACTGTTATCTAAAACAAACAAACAAGCAACCTATTCCACATGTTTCACAAATTCTATCAATATCAAGGTCTTCTTCAAACTTAAAATAGGATTATACCAAAATTTTCAACATTAGGGAACTTCTCTTTTGGGTCTAGTAATCATTTAGGATTTTCAATTTGATAGGTCATATTAGATTTTTATTTATATCTATATCAAATTCTTATCAAAATAATCAACCTTGACTCCACGCTTCATCTAAAGTAAGAGTCTGATCAAATCAATATCAAACTAACTTAACTCTGAGATCAAGAGAACTCAAACTATGTCCCTATGATTGAAATTTTTTAATAGGAACTAAAACCTATTAGAAGAGGTTCTCCTTTGCGTCTACAAAAATCATATCTTGTCATCAAGACTATAGAAATGTTAGGAATAAGGTGTCTCAAACTTGGATAATTCCTATTCTTATTATTTGTTTTGTAAATGTATTTTTTGCAAATAATGTAATTAAGTGTGAGTGTACATGTCTAGTTGGCATGTTGATGTGTTGGCATCTTGTGCGTAAGGAGATCATGACTGAAACGGTCATGAAAAATTCCTATGACGCGTAAGAACTATTTAAGGAATGTGCTATGATAGGTGTAAGAGCATCTTATGACTTGGGCCTATTTGGGTGCCCAAGAAGAAGTGGTTGGTGTGTAAGAGAATATGCCAAAAATAGGTTGGTATGACAGATTCTCTTACACTTCTCTTGTGATCATTATTTTTGGTGGATTCTATGACAAGCTGTCATAGTCTATTCTAGGGATGGACGCCTATTCTTGGGATTGCATGTAACAACTGTGTACATGTGGCTTTGTGCATGGGTCTTGGTGGTTGTGCCTATTTTTGGGTCCAGAGGAGTCTATATATATGATGCTGCTCCTATGGGAGAGATATAACAAAAATTTAAGTCTTGTTGGCTTTGTCTCTCATTTCCTGAAAGAACTTGCATTGCAAGTGTATTGTAATCTTTGTGTTGAAGATAATACATTGTGCAGGTTTTGGAGTGCTGGGGTTTTTTACCGAAAGGTTTTCCCCAGGGTATATCATTGTGTCATTCTCTATTTTTTTGTATGCTTTGTATGTGGTTACAATATCTTTGTTAAAGTAGTTAACGAATCTGAAATTGTAAGGATTTATAAGAATTTGCACAATACTCTCCTATAGAGATTAGCGTAGGAAGTTGTTTCCGCACCTGAGTTTCCTTACAAGAAAGATGTCTCTCCCACTATATACTTTTGGTTGGGGACTCGTAACTAGATCTTAGACTAGGAACAACCCAAATGATTTATATGTCAATCAATTCAATCCATGGAAAGAATAACAAGATCCTAACCTCTATGATAACACATTCCATTTTGTGTATTCAAAAAGTTTCCCTAAGATGACACAACTTCCTACTGATTCTAAAATGTTCTAGGGCATAACCAAAGAGAAACTTGGAGATATTGAATAAGGTAAATACTCCTCTTCAGTAGTAGATTTTTTGGTAGAACATATTCCTCAAAAATATCTAGTCGTGCTTTTAGACAAAGGAGTAAAACTTCCTATTGGATTTTATGTATCCATGATATGGCCTAAAAATCCATTAGAAGGCCTATACTCAACAAGACCATCTCAAACATCAACTATAGTATCACAAACCACTTCTACTAATGAGTCTTCACATAGTCTCACCCTCTACTCAAACATCTACACAATCCTTTTGCATGGCATATGTCCCAACCTGCAATGAAAACCCAAGGCATTCCTACTAGTCAAAAAATTGCAGGTTCCCAGACTAGCTCATCCACCATAGCTAGGTCATCCCAAATAGCTACATCAAGCATTTCCACATCAAGTACTCAAAACCAATCATCAGTGCAACATACTCATTATAACCTATTTTTT
Organism: Chamaecyparis obtusa; assembly: GCA_027943335.1. Taxonomy (NCBI): domain Eukaryota; kingdom Viridiplantae; phylum Streptophyta; class Pinopsida; order Cupressales; family Cupressaceae; genus Chamaecyparis; species Chamaecyparis obtusa. The sequence goes on along the minus strand of BSBK01006441.1, from coordinate 247,873 downwards.
AGTACCCAAATGAAAAAGTCAGTTTCAACTAAATTCAAACCTTGAAAAATGCTAAGACAAATAGTACCAATATCTTTCAGCCCTATGTTCAGTGAACTCCAACCGTGAATTAGGCCTCAGTATCAATATTGACCCCAATATCAAAAATCTTGAAATCACATATCATAATTTCAAAAAGTATTGCAAAGTAGAAATCAAAATTGAACCCATAACAGATCGTATGTGCCTATACCACAACCCCATTATTATGGGAAAACGAATGTAGCTTCTACCAGGAAACAACCTAATGTTGGAAATATTTCACAATCACAAACTAATATCCTCATGCAACAAATGAAAAAATTCAAACTTAGTTTCAAGACCTTCAAAATTAGGGTCAAACAAATTCCTACACCACATAGGACTTATACCCATACCCTTTTGATCATTCAATATATATGTCTTTGTTCCCTGCATATTTTTGGGTACCCAAGTTTGATAAATATTAGGGTAAATTAATCTTATGGAACAAAATAGGGAATTACTTGCAAGATGCATAGAGGTTTCTCAAATGAAACATACCTGATGTGACTATTTCCTCAAATTCTAGCTAGACCAACAATATAATGGTTCTCATATCTACCTCATGGGATTAAATCCTGGGGTGAGTTAACTAAAAAATTCATCAACCACTTTCATCATAACATAGAAAAAAATTCAATATCAAGGACCTCCATGACACAAAGAAGAAAGAGGGTGAATCCTTCTCCAACTTCCTATAAATATGGAGAATTACAACTAATCAAATTCCCTATGATGTTCCTAAACAAGATCTCATCATCATGTTTGTGGATAACCTCATCCTAGACATGGCTTACATAGTAGAATTACAACTTTCTCAAACCTTCAAAAAATGAATGTGATGCAAGAAAAACTTGATCAAAAGGGGAATCCTTTATGACCCTAATCAACAAAACACCACCAAGTCTCCTACAAACAAATAAAAGTGGTGGAATAAAAATGATAATGTCACAACTAACAGTGTCAATGATGAAAAACTATCAATTATACCCAATCTAAACTTAGTCTAAAAGGGGAACCTATGCAGAATCAAACTCTAGTAACAACCACACCTATGAAAAATACCCAAACAAGGAACTTGTCACAATCCAACACATAATGACTTCCAATACCTACATTCCCAAAATGAAAATACAGACCATTGGAAGAACCTACTGAATTAACACTAAAGAAGTTAATCCAAACAAACATGATCACCTTACTTGAAATATGGTAGCTTGAACATGGTGTTGTAAAGCCCAAGTGGTGGAACAATAATAATTTTTATGAATATCATTGGGTTAAATGTCATAAGACATTCAATTGTTATAATATTAAGAACATAATTCAAGATCTCAGGTCACATTGATGTCAAAAATGAGAAGCCAAGGGAGAACATAGATCATACAATATTTAAAGATCCTTTGTAAAATCATAATAAAGGGAAAACCCATGTCTAGTAATCAATCCAATCAAACCAAATATGTTTATCCCTCATCAAATAATGTGATAAATTACATCAATCTGACCAATGACTAAATCACATTTATCACCATTGAGGACAACAACTCCAACTGTGTTGTAACCACCCTCCACTCCAAGGTTGTCCTATAGGGGAAACCTTCATATTTTATTGCACCTCCTAACCCCCAATGCAATCTATTGGATTACTTTAAGTGCACACATGCCTATATTTCTATGTTTGAGTTCCTACACATATCCCTACAACACATACAAGCCTTGGATCAAGCCCTTTAAAATGAAACTATTCCAAGGGACGTAACTTCCAAAAACTTTCAAAAAATGGTCAACTACATCACTTACAAAAAGTGTGCTACATTCATAGACCATTATATACCTCCACATAAGCCTGTGCATAATGATCCCTTACATCTTCTTGTGCAAGTACATAAACACATAATCTAATGGGTCCTCAAGATGGCAAAGCAGGACTAAACATTTCTACTTTAAAATTCATAAAAGCCTTAAGGTACTCAAAGTCAAGTGTTGATATCACCAGAAGGATAAACATAAGATCCTATGATGAAAAATATATATCTTCAAGTATCTTTCCCATAAGGGTAGGACTAGTTGTCAAGAATACAACATTATAAATCTTGGATCTAGAACTAGGATACTTTATGCTACTAAGATGTCCTTGGATACATGAAATGCAGGTCATACTTTCTAATTATCACTAAAACATTAAATTTCCTCATCAAGGCATGGAAATTATCATAGAAGGAGATCCCAATCCCTTCCAATATTGCAATACCTTAAGAGGTAGCACGGAAAACCAAGTACTTGTGAGTCAAGAAGAAAGTACATCATCCACCTATACTTCAATCCAAAAAAACACACCAGGCTCATGGATAAAAGTATTAGTCATAGACAAAGGATGTGGTGTGTATCACTATGGAGAAGCCTTCACCATCACCAACCTACCTCTCTCTCCTAAGTCATATGGTTGATCAAGACCCACCCAAACGGTAGAGAAAACAACAAAACCTTTCATTCTCAAATGTCAACCCTCAACAATATTCATCAGATGGGGAGATAGGGACCCTCAAGGTATGCCACTAGTGGAATCTCCACTTACTCAATATGGACATCGTTTTTCAATGTTTCAATGATTTAGGTATATTGGTACAACACATATAGGATCACAACAAAATGGAGTGGTAGAAATTATTGTGGTATATAGATAGAGAAATAAATAAGGATAAGGATATGGTAACTCCTGATCAAGTGTTGTCATTTGTGAATTTTCCACACAATAATAGGAGGTTGCTGAGAAAAATAATGGTAAAGAATATGGAAATACCCAAATCAATGGCATATTCTGACAGTTACAATACCACAAAGAAATGGAAACCACAAACATAAAAGTGTCCCTTGAGCAAGAAGCCTTGGTATATATTGAAGAAGAGATACTTGATGGGCATGACACCATGACTAATTTCATTAAGTATGAGTGGGATATCTCTCATACTTCAAGTACCTTCACCGTAATTGAAATGTTTAATAGGATTAACCTACTAGACAAACCTTGTGTAGAAAAACATGTTGATGTTAATTCTTTTATTTGTCCATCTACCTTGTATTCCTAATTTTTTGAAACCATAACTATCATTCCCTTATCTCACACCAAGTCTTGACCTAGTATTTACCTATGCTTAGTGAGCCTTGAATTGATTGATTGGGGCCAACAAGGACAACCTGACATAGACATCTTCGAGAATGATGATGTCATTTATGAATCCTTAGGACTTGAAGAGGGTATACCATCAGGAGATCATAGAGAAGGATTCTTCATAGATCTAGAGAGAGAATAAAACTTTAGGGAGGTGGTTCCTCTTTGATGGAAAATATTGTTGGTGTCACAACTCACATCATTTAATTTTTCAAATATTGAACCATGCATATCCTAAGGATATCTATGTTAGGAATAGTCCTAAGAGATAACTGAGAGAGGGGGGGTAGGGGGGGTGAATCAGTTATCTACCAAATTCAATTCTTTATCCAATTAAGTATAGAAGAACATTAAGCATAAACACAATATAAGAACACTTAAGACAACACCGTAATTTTAGTTACGGGGAAATCCAAATAGGTAAAAACCCCAGTGGGAATTGACACCCACTAAGAACTACACTAGTGTATTATGATCCATGTTAGAAGATCTTACAACCCTGTTAGGAGTTGATCTTTACAATGAAATAAGTATAATGACCTGGTCAAGGGTCAGACCCTATTAGGAGTCTTTTACAATTAACCATTTTAGGGGTGAGGACGCACTATCTAAGAGCACACTACTCAAAGGGGTGAAGGCTAAAACCTTCTATTTAACAGATACACACTATATCTAGATCTTGGTGAACTACGTGTAGACCTGATGTCTTGATCAGTTCCAATGAATAGCATAGACCTTCTGTTGATGGCTCAACACTTTGCACCTTCTTCTTTGCTCTTATCTTTCAACTCTCTACCATACTGAGCAATCACAAATGACTGTCTATAAATATATTTCCTCTAAATGATGTAATCAAGTCATCTTGTTAGAACCATCTTGAAATCATATTAGAGAAACAATACAACTCTCCAATAACATCTCAGTTGGCTCTACTAAGCACGCAACTCAAATTAGGACCACCCAGCTCAATGTGAGTAGACACATCGCTTCACACTGTCGGCTTCACCAAATTAATTGATACTTTCTTCACATGCTTAATTACATCATGCACTCTTAACCAATCATTCTTAACTCTTCTCCAAACACTAATCCAAGCACACATATCAAACAGATAGGTGCAACTACTTCATCAATAAAATCAATGTCGGCTCTACCAGATAAACTCAGGAAACTGTGACTGTCAACTAGAGACTTCATAACTCAACCTATACTACATATCTAACTCTGCATCCATGAAAATAGTTGCATACATATTTCTATAACATAAATATAAACACACAATTCTTCATTAAAACCATACTGTAAATCACATACAGAACTCTTCCTAGGATCTATCAGGAACACTCACTAATACAGACTATTGTATTATTGTCTTCTCTCAGAATCAACCTCTACATCTATGATATCATGTTGATAACATATCTAGGAAAAATATACTCACATCTCTCTCCATCAGGCTTCCACACATACTACTTACCATATATTATCATCAATGACAAACATACAGTCAGCACTCTGGCATGCTGGAAAATCTCCAACAATCTCCCCCTTTGGCATTGATGGCAACCTATGGAATGTAAAGCACCACCAATCCAAATGTACAATCATTTATAATATTCTCCATTTCCTCAAAAAAACTCCCCCAAGGATGAATCCTCCATCTCTTACTATTTTTTTTTCTTCTTGTTGAATACTCACTCCCCCTTGCTGCAATTATTTTATAACATTCTCCATTTCCTCATCAAAACTTCATTAAGGATGAAATGTTGCATTATTTACTATTTTACATGACTATATACTCCCCCTTTGACATCAATGGCAAAGGGCACCAAACAATTAAGAATTAGTACTACTCTTGAAGTATAGTAGTCAACCTTTCATCAGTCACTAAGGACTGATGCACTTCTGCAATATCTAATCAGATTTGGGGAAGGAGATTACTCCCAACTTCTCCCTGAGATACTCAAATGTATCCTTAGGTAAACGCTTTGTGAACATATCTGCTACCTGATCTTTGGTGCTCACATAGTCCAACTTTACTTCTTTCTTTGCTACTTTCTCTCTTAGGAAGTGATATTTTATCTCAATGTGTTTTGTCTTTGCATGCATGATAGGGTTCTTTGACATATTAATAGTGCTAGCGTTATCACAATGAATAACAATAGGATATTTAATCTGAATACCAAAATATTTTATCATTTATTTGATCCACACAATTGTAGAACAATTCAATGCTACTGCTACATATTGTGCTTCTGATGTTGACTAAGAGATACAGTTCTGCTTCTTGCTTGTCCAAGTGACAAGTCTATCACCAAGAAATATTGTACCTCCTCAATTACTCTTGTTGGAAATTTAGTTGGGAAATGTGATACTGAGAGGGGGGTGAATCAGATATCACCTATTAATCCATTTTTGCATTACTAAAACTTTGCATAGCTTTAAATTGTAACTATAACAATGTAATGAAGCAAATACATTAAACAACATTCAAGAAAGTACTCATAACACAATAATTTTGGTTACCCATAAACCCTTGAAAGGTAAAACTGGGGTGGGGATGACACCCACAAATCTTCACTACTACAATATAAATTTTTCTTGTTAGGGCTACAAACTTGATCACAAACTATGATCTACCCTGTGAGGGGTCTACCGTGTTAAGAGCTAAAAGACTTATACAGTCTAGCTTGCAAAAGGATTTAGTGTTAGGAATAGTCCCAAGAGATAACTGAGAGGGGGGGGGGGCTGGGGTTGAGTCAATTATCTACAAGTTTCAATTATTTATCCAATTAAGTATACTTAAACATAAATTATAAACACAATGAAAGAACACTTGAACATAACACAATATTTTGGTTATGAGGAAACCCAAATAGGTAAAAACCTCGGTGGGAATTGACACCCACTAATATTCTACACTAGTGTATAATGATCCATGTTAGAAGATCCTTAACCCTGTTAGGAGTTGCTTTACAATATATTTAGTATAGTAGATCTGGTCAAGGGTCAAACCCTATTAGGAGTCTTTTATAATTGTCCCTGTTAGGGGAGAGGATGCACTATCCGAGAGCTCACTGCTCAAAGGGGTGAAGGCTACAACCTTTTGAATAACAAATACACACTATATCTAGATCTTGGTAAACTACGCTTTGACCTTCTATTTGGATCAGTTCCAATGTATAGCACAAATACTTCACTTGGTCACATAGACCTTCTTCTGATGGCTCAACACTTCTCACACTCTGCTCTGCTCTTCTTAATCAACCATGAACTACACTCAAGCAATCACAAATGACTGCCTATAAATATCTTTCCTCGAAATGATATAATCAAGTTGGCCTATTATAACCACCTTGAAATCATATTAGAGAAACCATAAAAAACTCCAATAAACATTATGTTGGCTCTACTATGCACGCAACACATTTTGGGACCTGTCCAATAAGATAATTATAGACGCACGCTACACACTGTCGGCTCTACCAAAACAATTGTATCTTTCTCTTCAACCTAAATTACTTTATACACTCTTAATCAAATGTCAATAACTCTTCTCTAAGATTAAATCCAAGGGCACATACCCAAAAGATAGGCGAAACTCTAGAACCAATAAAATCTTTGTCGGCTCTTCTGAATAAACATAGGAAACTTCTACTGGAAAATAGTGATATCATAACTTCATTTCTACTAAATATCAGACTATGCCTCCATAACTAAAACATCACTATCATGTCTTCAACATATATCCAAGCACTCAAGGCTCCATGATAACTGTACGGACAACCATACATAGAATATTGCCTGTTACTCTGTCAAGAACACTGCTGACACAAGCTGCTATATAACTGTCTGTGCTAATAGTTAACCTCTGTGCCCATGATATCATGCTGATATCATGTCCATGTTACATATACTAAAATCTTACTACATAAGACTTCTGTGCATGCTACTTTCCATATGTTGTCATCAATGACAAACATATAGTCAGTACTGGCTTGCTGGCAAATCTCCAAAAATCTCCCCCTTTGACATTGATGGCAACATGTAGAATGAAAAACCACCACCAACCCAAATGAACATTTGTTTTATAACATTCTCCATTTCCTCATCAAAACTCCCCCAAAGATGAATCCTCCATTTGCTACAATATTTTCTAATATTCTCCATTTCCTCAACTGTACTGCTATCAAAATTGAATATTGCTCCCCCCTTAGTATATTACTCCTTTTTAATTCTATTTTTCATGACTCTATATATTACTCCCCCTTTGACATCAATGGTAATAGGATCCATTTATTTTAAGCACTGGTACTACTCCTGAGGTAGAGTATTCAACCTTCCATTAGTCCCTAAGGATTGATGCCTTTCCTTCTTTCTTCTAAGCAGAATCAGGGAAGGGAATTGCTCCCAACTTCTCCCTGAGATACTCAAAATTATCCTTAGGCAAGGGCTTTGTGAATATATCTACCAACTAATCTTTAGTACTCACATAGTCCAACTTGACTTCTTTCTTTGCCACTTTCTCTCTTAGGAAGTGATACTTGATCTCAATGTGCTTGATCTTTGCATGCATCACAAGGTTATTTGACATATTGATAGTGCTAGTGTTATCATAGTGAATAAAAATAGGATAATCAATCTGAATTCCAAAATCTTTTATCATATGCTTGATCCAAACAATTGTAGAACAATTCAAGGTTGCTGCAACATATTTCACTTCTGTTGTTGACTGAGAAATATAATTTTGTTTCTTGCTTGTCCAAGTGACAAGTCTATCACCAAGAAACACTGCTCCACCTGATGTACTCTTTCTGTCATCAACACATCTTGCCCAATCTACATCAGTGTACACATGAAGCTCAATATTTTTTGTATTAGGATACCATAGACCATAATCTATAGTGCCCTGCAAGTATCTGAATATTCTCTTTACTGCCATGAGGTGACTTTGCTTAGGTTCTGCTGCAAATCTTCCAACTATGCCAATTGCATTGGAAATATCAGGTCTAGTCTGAGTAAGATATATGAGTTTACCAATAATAGACTTGTACAATGTTATATCTACTATTGGTGAGTCATCTTCTTTTGTAAGCTTGCATACAGTGATCATAGGGGTTCCTACTAGCTTGCTATCATCCATCTTGAATTTCTTCAGTATCTCTCTCACATACTTGGACTAATTTATGAAAATACCTTTCTTTGTCTACTGCACATGTAGTCCCAAAAAGTATTTGATAGGACCAATCATACTCATCTCAAACTCATTCTGCATTTCTTTGGAAAATTATACGCTTAGTTTGTCATTACCTCCAAAGATAATGTTATCAATAAATATAGCTACAAGTAGTAGACCTTCAGATGTCTCTATAATGAATAGATTACAATCTACTACTCCTTTCTTGAATCCAATCTTTGTTAGATATCCATCTAGTCTCTCATACCATGTTCTAGGGCCTTGATTAATTCCATAGAGGGCCTTCTTCAATCTACATACCATATCAGGTCTATCTGATAAGGTGAATCCTTATGGCTGCTCAATGTATACTTCTTTCAAATCTCCATTCAGGAATGCTGACTTGACATCCATCTGATATACTTTGAAGTTTTTGACTATAGCATAAGATAGAAACAACTTAATACCTTCTAATCTTCTCATAGGTGCAAATGTATCTGAATAGTCAATGCCTTCTCTTTGTGCATATCCCTTACATACTAACCTTGATTTATTTCTTACTACTGTACCATCTTCATTCATCTTGTTTTTGAATATCCACTTTGTTCCAATCACATTCTTATCACTAGGTCTTGGGAACATTTCCCAAGTGTCATTCCTAATAATCTGATCAAGTTCTTCTTTCATAGCATCATGCCAATCTGAATCATTACATGCATCTTCAACACTTAAGGGTTCAATCTGAGATAGTAAACATACCGCTTCACTGCTAGCTGAGTTCTTTGCTTGTGATCTTGTTAAGACTTTTCCGCTCTGATCTCCAATGATGTCTTTCTTGGAATGATTTCTAGATGTAAACTTTGGAACTTTAGGTGATGTTGACTCATCAGCCTTAGGAGTACTTTCTTCACTTGTCTCGGGGTCATTAAATAACACATCAATATTGTCAAACATTTCCTCAATGACTGTTTCACTAGTGGAGGGTCTAGGTTCTTCTTCAATCATGGGTGAGTAATCATGATATCTTTCTTGAACCATAAAATTTTCATCAATATTAACATGAACACTTTCTATGATCTTTTTTAATCTTAAATTGAAACATCTATAAGCTTTACTTTTAGTAGAGTAACCAAGAAAAATACCTTCATCACTTCTTGCATCAAACTTGCCTACTACTTCATCCCTCTTGATGTAGCACTTGCTTCCAAAGATTCTGAAGTATTTTACTATGGGAACATTACCAAACCATAGGTCATATGGTTTTTTGTCAATGCCAGGCCTCAATTGAATCCTATTGATGGTGTAGACTGCTATATTGACCGCATCTCTCCAATAGGTGTGTGCAACTTTTGCTTCTATCATAATAGTGTGCATTGTATCAAGGATGATCCTATTCCTTCTCTCTATAATTCCATTCTACTGAGGGGTTCTAGGTGAACTTAACTGTCTCTTTATGCCATGTTCTTCGCAGTACTCATAGAAACTGTTAGAGATGAATTCTCCTCCTTTATCTGATCTCAAACATTTTATCTTTAGTCCAGATTCATTCTCAATCTTAGCTTTGAATATTTTGAACTACTCAAATGCTTCTGACTTATCTTTCAAGAATGCAACCCACATCATCCTAGTATAATCATCAACAAACAAAATTAAATACCTTTCACCTTAGTATGATCTTGTTTGAGTTGGACCAAATAGGTCTGTATGAATCAGATCCAACTTATTCTCAACTAAATTTTTCTTGCTCCTGAATGAATTTCTCACATGCTTCCCCATCACACATTCCCTGCATATAGTATCAACTAGTTTTTCTATGCTAGGTAGATCTCTTACTGCCTTTACATTACTTATCTTCACTATGTTATCAAAATTGATATGACATAGTCTTTTATGCCACAACCAACTCTCATAAACTTTAGCAACAAAACAACTTGCTTCTGAATTGAGTTGAAAAACATTACCTCTTGTCTTTGAGCCTGATGCAACCATAACACCATCCTTTTTTCTAATGATGCATTTTTCATCTTTAAAATCCTACTGATAACCTTTTCCAAGTAATTGTCCAACACTGAGAAGGTTATGTTTCAAACCATCAACATAAAGAACATCGTCAGTACTATTCTTTCCATCCAACGTGATGGCTCCTCTACCAACTATTGGTTTAGGAGTGTTGTCTCCAAATCTAACCATCCCACCATTGTATTTGTCTAGATGAACAAACCTACTTTTATCACATGTCATGCGATGTGAACAACCACTATCTATAATCCAGTCTTACCTTATGTTAGCTTGTGAAATCAATGCTAGCTCTTGATTCTCTTTCTTATCTTCATGAACTATCTTATTATTCATTTTGTCTACAATAGAAATGAATCCAATTTCTTCTTCACCTGATTCATCATCTGAAACTCCATCTCCAGCATAGTAGCATTCCTTAGAGTACTTAGGCTTGTAATCCTTTTTGAACTTTCTAGCTCTAGAAGGACACTTAGATGGAAAGTGACTGATCTTATTACATGAAAAGCACTTAAATGGTAATTGATCTTCATATTTTCCTTTTCCTTTCTTTTCTCTTTTGGCAATCATAGAAATGAAATTATCTAATTTTTTCTCTTCTTCATCATCATCAAAATTACTAGAAGTGTTTGTAGATTTCTTACCATGAACTGTTGCTTTGAAGGCTGTCTCACTCTTTGGTTCTGTCTTCAATCTTGAAATCTCAAAAGCTGAGATTTTTCCGATCAAGGTCTCTCTCTTGAAATTAGATGTAAGCTTCATGGTCTCATCAAGGATGTTGATCTTTCTTTCATATTCTGGAGTGAGAGTAGTCATTAACTTGTCCATAATGTCCTCCTCTGAAATCTCTCCACCATTGTATCTAATTCCAACAACTACTTCATTTATACTTTGATTGTAAGCTCTGATATTTTCCTTAGAAAGCATCTCTAATACATTGTATCTTTTCTTCCATGTCTTTCTATGTGCATCCTTTTCTTGTTTGTCTCCTTCAAATATGTCTTCTAGGTGCTTCCATATTTTGTGGGTTGTATCTACCTTTTTTATTTCTGAAAACTCACCATCAGATAGGGCGTTGATAAGAGCTTCTTTAGTTGTAGCATTTTGATGAAACAATTCCTTTTTCCTATCAATAGCATCATCCTTTCTAAGGTCTTCTAAGGTGGGAACCTTGGCTTCTTTGATACTTACATCAAAAACTTCAAAAGCAATGTACTGCAAATGGGTCACCATCTTGTTCTTCCAATCAAGATAATTCTCTCCATTGAACTTAGGACTTTCTTTCCTAAAGTATACCATCTGATCAACCTCAAGCTATTAAATTTTCTCTCCAAGGCACTTGGCTCTGATACCAATTGTTAGGAATAGTCCCAAGAGATAAATAAGAGGGGGGGGGGTGAATCTATTATCTACAAGTTTCAATTCTTTATCCACTTAAGTATACTTAAACATAAATCATAAACACAATGAAAGAACACTTGAACACAACACAATATTTTGGTTATGGGGAAACCCAAATAGGTAAAAGCCCTGGTGGGAATTGACACCCACTAATATTCTGCACTAGTGTATAATGATCATTGTTAGAAGATCCTTAACCCTATTAGTAGTTTCTTTACAATATATTTAGTATAGTAGACCTAGTCAAGGGTTAGATCCTATTAGGAGTCTTTTATAATTGTCCTTTTTAGGGGAGAGGATACACTATCTGAGAGCTCACTGCTCAAAGGGGTGAAGGCTACAACCTTCTGAATAACAAATACACACTATATCTGGATCTTGGTGAACTGCGCTTTGACCTGCTATCTGGATCTTGGTGAACTACGCTTTGACCTGCTATCTGGATCAGTTCCAATGTATAGCACAAATACTTCACTTGGTCACATAGACCTTCTTCTGATGGCTCAACACTTCTCACACTCTGCTCTGCTCTTCTTAATCAACCATGAACCACACTCAAGCAATCACAAATGACTGCCTATAAATATCTTTCCTCTAAATGATATAATCAAGTTGGCCTATTAGAACCACCTTGAAATCATATTAGAGAAACCATAACAAACTCTAATAAACATTTTGTCAGCTCTACTATGCACACAACACATTCTGGGACCTATCCAATAAGATAATTATAGGCGCACGTTGCACACTGTCGGCTCTACCAAAACAATTGTATCTTTCTCCTCAAGCTGAATTACTTCATACGCTCTTAGCCAAACATCAATAACTCTTCTCTAAGTTTAAATCCAAGGATGCATACCCAAAATATAGGTGCAACTCCAAAACCAATAAAATCTCTGTCGGCTCTTCTAAATAAACACAAGAAACTGCTACTGGCAAATAGTGATATCATAACTTCATTTCTACTAAATATCAGACTATGCATCCATAAATGAAATATCACTAGCATGTCTTCAACATATATCCAAGCGTGCAAGGCTCCATGATAACTGTACAGACAACCATACATAGAACACTGAATGTTACTATGTTAGGAACACTGCTAACACAAGCTGCTATATAATTGTCTGTACTAATAGTTAACCTTTGCGCCCATGATATCATGTTGATATCATGTCCATGTTACATATACTAAAATTTTACTATATAAGACTTCCACACATGTTACTTTCCATATGTTGTCATCAATGACAAACATACAGTCAGTACTGGCCTGTTGGCAAATCTCCAATATTTAGAACTTACAACAAAGTAAGAACTCGGTTAAGAGATTACAATAGGTCTGTTAAAACCACTCTATTAAGGGATTTACCCTAACACACTTGTTAGAATGTCTCAGTACCTGATCCTTCAGTTTGCATTTAATGTTGATTACAGATCTTCTCCTTACAGTATTGTTTTGATCTCATCTATTAGGTTTATCTTTGTTCTATCCTTCACTACTTTACTCGGTCACTGAACTCTATCTGAATGCTTCATTGGTCTAAATGTACTCTCTTCTCATTCCTTCATTCCCTTCACATTATCTCACACACACTAACACATTTTCGGGTTCAAATCTTATCCTTATATAGGCAACTAAACTTCTTCAAGATTTAAGATCTACGATCCAGATTTACTCTTTTTGCCGCTTGAGCTTTACTAATTCTGATTAGCTCCAAGTTTTGCATTGGGATCAATGAATATAAAATAGGAGCACAATTTACTCAACAAAAAAAATTCAAAATATGAATGTTGGCTAAAATGTTTTACCTCAATGACTATGCCATAACAAACTCATATGTTGATTCTAGCTAACTCAGCAATTGATGTCCCTAGTACTCAACATTCACTGTACTCAACATTCATTACTTACATAGCTCAACAAAAACTTAACTCATCTAATATAGAAATACATAGTGACCATTGGTTTACTCGGCAATACTATTTCTTGGTAAATACACATTACATGACTCGGCCTATTCATGATGATCCGGTTGCAGTGATGACTGACCATCATTACCTAGATACTAAGTATAAGTCACTAATAGTCAACAAAACTATAGAGATCTACAATCTCCCCCTTTGACATTAGTGGCAAAAACACTTTTTCATGACATTACAATTGTATTTTCAAAAGTACTTAGTATTAGCAGAATACTCCCCCTAAGATATATATATATATACAAAATTTTGTTACCTCCCTTTGTGCCTGAATATGTCATGTCATTCTATTTCCCCCTTGTTTTTGGCATGCCTGATTTCTTCGGGAGTGGGAATCATGAAATATTTCTCTAGAAATGGTTTATGAAGCATCATAATCATATGTAATTTAGTTTCCCATCCTGATGTAGCAACTTTCAAAACTTTTGACTGCACTTCTAGCTCAGCAGCTAGATTGACTAGGGCATCAGCTGTAGATAGATTAGGGTCTTTCTATGTTACATCCTTAGCCTTTGATAACTCTCTTTGAATGGCCTCCAGATGAGGTGTCAATATTGTTTGCATAGAGAGTAGACGAGCCCTTATCTTACCATCATTAGCTATTAGCTCAGCTATCCTTCCTTGTGTATACATAAGCTTGGCATAATGTTTTGAACTAGAATTTGCATCCAAGCTCAAGTATTGACCAGAAGACTTGATTTCTTATTGTATTTTTTCTATCAACCCCGGGTTATCCTTTGTGATTTCTTCTACATTGCATAGTTCGGTAAGCAAAGATTATGCATTTACTACCACTTCTTCTGAATTAGTTATTATAGTAGAAAGTTCTACCTATTTTACTACAATCTCGGCAGATACCTTGGTCATTACCTTTGTTTCAAAATTATTTTCTGACCACTACAATAGCTTGTCACTTGTATCACTTCCATCATTGGTCACTTTCCCAACTATATGGACAAGTTGTTCCAGTATGAGAGCAGAATTATTTACATCAGACATTTCAAAAGCATCAATAAATATTTCTTTTATGTCCTACAAGACTTTCTTTTAGTGATGTTCTCTTCTTAATTCTTCTTGCCTGCTTTTCCTTTTCTATAGGTCTTGCAATATTTGCATCTGCTCATATGATAAATTATCAGAATCCTATTTTGGAATAACAATAACTTCATCAATAGTTACCTATGTTGTAGAAACTTTTCTCTTCTTTTTCAGTGCCTTCTTTGGTGTGCTCCCACTAAGCATATGAACAAGAGCTTGTATTGCCTCTTTCTCCTTCAGCTCTTGAATATCCATAGCTTTTTCCTTCTCTTCTTTTCCCTTATCCTCCACATGAGGACTTATAATCACTGATGCATATTGATCTCCTTTATCTTTTTGTGACTCCTCTAAAAATGTAGACTTATTTTCTATTGTTGACTAGTCCTATTCCTCGGTAGTGCTCATACCGTCTAGCATGTCAACTATAACAACTTCAAATTTGGTGGGTGTAGTGTTGACAGTTGGTGTATCATCAATTTTTAGGTAATCTATTACTTGTAAGAGCATAGTATTACTACTTGGCAAAGATGTGTCTTTTGTTGCTTTGGCTTGTATGTCCTCCTCGGTCAATACCTAAGTTTTTACTAGGGTATATTTTGTGATGTCAACAATACTTACTCCGGATACCTTTTGGCATACCTCTTCCTTGGGAGCTTCTATCTCCTAAGTAGGTGGCTCAATTGCATCTTGTGCATTGTCTGGTTCAACACCCTTAGATGTGCTTGTGTCTTGTTGTACATCCTTATCTATTAACAATCCATAAACTATCTTCCAAGTCTTGAGACTTTCCTATAGAACATCCTCAACCTTGTGTTGAAGGATAGAGTAAGCTCTTTGTTTGGGAATGAATTGGTTCCTGTATTGTTCCACAACTTCCTGAATACTAGCTGGGGATAGATTAGGTACAACTTGAGATAGTGTGCTCTCCCTTATCTTCTTTTCAGTCATGAGAGAAAACTCCCATTTCTATGCAACTCTATTGGTTAACTCTTTAGGGACTAGTTTCCCCAACTGTATAGGTAACATCTTGAAAGTGAAAAGCATCTCAAGAATAGCTTCTTCTACTTTCTCTTTATCCCCTATGCTCAAGCTCTCAAACCTTAATTTCTTCAAACCTTCAAGTCCAACAAAATTCTTGATAGTGTGGCATATTTCATCCACATTTGGTTTTATACTCTATAATGCAACCTTCTTATTTATTTCTTTATCACTTTCTATCTCCTCATCATCTTTCTCTAAAATAAGTTTCCTCATAGACCTTTTGCTTATCTTGCTCGACACTACCTTAGGCTAAACAAATTTTCTTTTCCCTGAAGCAGGGGTTTTCTTTTGTAACTCGACAGTAGAAGAGACTGCCCTTGTTCTCAACCTAAGTACAGGTGATGATGTAACCTTAGGTTTTGTATCTTTTTACTTATGGGCTTGGCAAGTACTATCTTCTTACCTTTCTTCTTTTCTACTTCTACCTCTTCTACTTCATTACTCTCACTGGAATCATTTGCTTCATCTTCTCCCAGTCCTTGTGTTAATTCAAGAGGTGCATCCTCCACTATTTCTCCCATCATTTTAACTAGATTCTTCACAAGTTTCTTTCTTTTTCTCTCTACAGTTGCAACCTTCAATCCCATGGTTATTTTGGATTGAGCCTCTAGAAGAGTTCCAAATTAAGGAGCCTTTTTATCAATTTCTTCAGCTAATAGGGTTTTTATAGCAGTTGTGGTTTCATCAATGTTTACCTCATAAGGTAATGGCATCAGCCATGAAACCCTTGGTAAAACTGCTTGTGCAAAAGTGAAATCTATTTTGACTAAGAAACAGATGTCCTGGCTATACTTTTCAACTAGAGACATAGGAATCCTACTCCTCTTCCTCATTTTATTTTTGAACTCAATGAAATAATTCTCCATTACTCCTTCAAAAATTCCTCCTATCTATCTTATGAACTCATTGATTTGGACTATGACTGGTTTCTTCTTATCCCATATTACTCCTCCAACAGTGGGAAAACACTTCTGAATATAAAAGAATAGACAAACAAGTAGGGAACTAAACTTACACATGGAATTCTTAGCCTTCCAGATTGAAGTTAGGTTCTTGGCAAGCTGAGTTAGCTGGAGCTTGGTGAGATCGTAAGTGTGTCTCTTCTTGATAATTTTCCATGCCTGGTCCACTACCATGCATGGGATGTTGTCCAACCGACTAGATTGGTAGAATTTGTGTGAAATGACCCTTACTGCAAAGTCAATCTCCAGATCAGTGATGGTGGAAATAGTCATTCCACGCTTGTTCCAAACTACCTGTGTATTCACCTAAATTTCCTCCTTGCTTCAACATTTCATTATTCTCTTACTAGAAATTGTAGGCTATCCAGTTACCCAATGAATCATATCCTTTGTTATCTTAACGGGTCCATCTTCCAACCATAATTGCATGTCGTGCATTCTGCTCAATATGATTTTGATCCACTCCACTTTGAAATTATGCAAAAAATCTAGGGCATGAACTAACCCTTGTTCAGCAACCATTTTGTGTTCCGGCTTCAACACTCCATTGTTGCACAATTTGTCATATGCCTCCTTGATCTCATAATCTCCAATTTCTCTGATTTTACACATGTAACATGATCTAATATTGTTCATAATCAAAACATTTTCTGAAATCAAAGACAGAGCACCGTTAAGATCCCCTTAATCATTGTCTCGAGAATGGCCTGAAACTTTTGAGGCTTACATACTTCATTCCTTACTAACTGTGCATTGAAAACCTCCATCCATTGTTTCTTTATTTTAGCAGATGAGGATGATGCCATTGATTATAATCTAAAAAAAAAAAGTCTTGAAAAGATTTTTCTCAGTAGGGTACCTTTGTGAAACTGTTTTGTAGATGATTCACACGGAACGCTAAAGAGATTTGAAGTCTCCCTTAACCAAACAAGTTACACGCTCTTTGAATTGCTCAAAGAAATCTCAACTCACTAGTGAAATGAAATGAACGGTAGCATTCCACTTTATAGACTTAAACAGTCAAATTAGAGCTTCATAAATGTTTCGTATGTATTCTAGGTGGAATACAGTTGTCTCAGCATTCTTATGTTAAGCTCGGCTAACACAAGCTCGGTCGATATAACCGTTCAGACACAACTCAGTGTACATCACATCTTAGCTACCATAAGTGCTCAACATACATTGATAACTCGGTCAAAACACTGATGCTTGGCATCAAAAATGAATTTCTTCACATGGTTCAAATATGTCCTAATGCATCTTTATTTATGCAGATATGGACTTTTACTCTACTTTATGTTAGGAACTAATGTAAGATAAAACATTGCAAAACTCAGCTCCAAACATACCTTATTTACTTAGTTCGAAGAAGTGTGATCACCTGATCCATCGGATTGGATGACCGCAAATGCACTTGCTTCACTTGTGCTTTCTTCTTCTTTCTTCTTCCATGTCCTGTTCATCTGATTTCTCAATTTCTCTCTTAAATCTTCATTATTGCTTTTTTCATTGCTCGGTATGGGTGATCTACAGTCTTTCTTTAGGTGACCTATCTTGTTACACTTATAGCACACCATACTTCCATTCATCCAACTTTTAGATTTTCCTCTAAAATGAGTCTTCATACAATTTTCTCAAATGTGTCCATATTTTCCACAGTAATGACAACTGTACCAAGTGTTATAATCCCAATTGTATGAGTTATTCTTCATAGGTGACTTAGTCTATTCATTTGATGACCATTTAGGTTTAGATCTGCATTCAAAATCTCTATGTCCATACTTTTGACAATTAAAATAGTGTCCTTGAAATTTTGGTGAAATAGGTGGACTACTGGCCTTACACCTGCATTATTGTGTCTGATGTCCATGTTTCTTACAGTTAAAGAAATGTCCATTAAATTTATGTTTAAGATCAAACTTACCATGTTTTCTTCTACATATGTTGGATGTATATCCTGGCTTTCCATAGTGATGGCATGTGGGCTTGTTGTTCTTTGGTTTTGCATTCTTTTGCTCTCCACTCTTTGATGATTCTCCTTCTTCAGTGGATGAGGAATGCTCATTTAGTCCAAGTCCAGATCTATCACCAGATCTTCTAGGTGACCTTAACAACTCTTCAAAGTATTTTGCATCTTCATTTGGTTTGTTCATCCTTTCATTGATTTCCTTTTCAGATCTCAGTTCATTTCTAAGTTGATCATTTTTAGATCTTAGATTGTTGATTTCCATATCTTTCCTGCCCAACTCTTGACTAACCAACAACAGTTGATTTACCATGTCTAGTTGATTGTTGGTCAACCTTTGCATGTCACTTGTCCTTTCATCAAGTCTCATTGATATTTGTCTCTTGTCTTCTTCATCCATTGTCTTGTCTTCTTCAGCTTTCTTTTTTTGTTCAACTACTTCACAGAGTTTGACAAATTGAATTTCTTGTTCTCTCTTTAGATTTTTGATGTCATCACTTAGTATGGTATTTTTCTCCAATAGCTCTTTTATGGATTTGTCACTTTCTACAGAGTTCCCATTATCAAATAGTCCAGTGGTATCTTCTTCTTGATATTGTGAATCATTTTGTTGAATAGCAATTTCTCTTCTCCTGCTTAAGGATTTCTTCAGTTCACCTTTGGCTACTTCCAATTGTTGTAATGTTAGTTGTACATCAATCTTCTAATTCTCTATAACCTTTCCCAGCTTATAAACTTCCATCTTAAGATCTTTATCTTCAAGTGGTTAGACTTCCTATAAGAGACCCTAGAGCTATGATACCAATTGTTGGAAATTTAGTTGGGAAATGTGATACGGAGAAGGGGGGTGAATCAGATATCACCTATTCATCCATTTTTGCATTACTAAAACTTTTCATAGCTTTAAACTGAAACTATAACAATGTAATGAAGAAAATAGATTAAACAACATTCAAGAAAGTGCTCATAACACAATAATTTTGGTTACCCAAAAACCCTTGAAAGGTAAAACTAGGGTGGGGATGACACTGACAAATCTTCACTACTGTAGTATAAATTTTGCCTGTTAGGGCTACAAATTTGATCACAAACTAGGATCTACTCTATGAGGGGTCTACTCTGTTAAGAGCTAAAATACTTATATAGTCTACCTTGCAAAAGGATTTAGAACTTACAACAAAGTAAGCACTTGGTTAAGAGATTACAATAGGTCTGTTAAAACCACTCGGTTAAGAGATTTACCATGGCACACTTGTTAGAAAGACTTAGTACCTGATCCTTCAGTTTGCACTGAATGATGATTATAGATCTTCTCCTTACAGTATTGTTTTGATCTCATCTATCAGGTTTATCTTTGTTATGTCCTTCACTACTTTACTCGGTCACTGAACTCTATCTGAATGCTTCACTAGTCTGAATGTACTCTCTACTCATTCCTTCATTATCCTCACATTCTCTCACACACACTAACATGTTTTAGGGTTCAGATCTTATCCTTATATAGGAAACTAAACTTCTTCAAGATTTAAGATCTATGATCTAGATTTACTCTTTTTTCCGCTTAAGCTTTACTAATTTTGATTGGCTCCAAGTATTGCATTGGGATCAATGAATATAAAATAGGAGCGTAATTGCCTCCGTAATTTCCTCAACAAATAAAATTCAAAATATGAATGTTGGCCAAAATGTTTTACCTCGATGACTGTGCCATAACAAACTCATATGTCAATTTTGGCTAACTCAGCAATTGATGTCCCTGGTACTCGATATTGATTGTACTTGGCATTCATTACTTACATAGCTCAGCAAAAACTTAACTTGGCTAATACAGAAATACATAGTGACCATTGGTTTACTCGGTAGTACTACTGCTCGATAAATATACATTACATGACTCGGCCTATTCATTATGACTCAGTCGCAATGATGATTGACCATCATTGCCTAGATACTGACTAAGTGTAAGTCACTAATAGTCAACAAAACTATAGAGATCTACAACTCTTTCTATCATCCACACATCCTGCCTAATCTGCATCTGTATATACATGAAGCTCTACATTCTCAGAATTAGGAGACCATAAAACATAGTCTATAGCTCCTTTCAAATATCTGAATATCCTCTTTATTTCCATGAGATGACTTTGCTTAGGTTCTGTTACAAATCTTCCAACAATACCAACTTCATTGGAAATGTCTGGTCTAGTTTGAGTAAGATATATAAGTTTACCAAGCATAGACTTATACAAGGTTATGTCTACTGCGGGTGAGTCATCTTCTTTTTAAATATTGCATCATGTTATCATAGGGGTACTTACTGGCTTGCAATAATCCATCTTAAATTTCTTCAAGATCTCTTTCACATACTTAGTCTAATTTATGAATATACCTTTGTTTGTTTGCTGCACATTCAATCCCAAAAAATACTTGATAGGTCCAATAATGCTCATTTTAAATTTGCTCTGCATCTCCTTAGCAAATTTTTCACCAAGCTTGTCATTACCACCAAAGATAATGTCATCAACAAATATAGCAACTAATAATAGTCCATCAAATGTTTCTCTTATGAATAAATTTCAATCTGCTGCTCCTTTCTTGGATCCAATCTCTATCAAATATCCATCAAGTCTTTCATACCATGCTCTAGGGGCTTGCTTAAGTCCATAGAGGGATTTCTTCAATATACATATCATATCAGTTTGTTTTGATAAGGTGAATCCTTCTGGATTCTCTATATATACTTCTTCCTTCAACTCTCTGTTTAGGAATGCTGACTTAACATCCATCTGGTATACCTTAAAGTCTTTGAAGGTAGCATAAGGTAGAAAAAAATTTATGGCTTCCAATCTTCTTATAGGGGAAAATGTATTTGAATAATCAATTCCTTCTCTTTGCGCATATCCTTTACATACTAGTCTTTCTTTTTTTCGTACCACTGTTCCATCTTCATTCATCTTATTTATGAATATCCACTTGGTTATAATCACATTCTTATCACTAGGTCTAGGGACCAATTCCCATGTATCATTCTTAATTATCTAATCTAGCTCTTCTTTCATTGCTTCATGCCAGTCTGAATCATTACATGCATCTTCAACACTTAAGGGTTCAATATGTGATAGTAAACATACCTCTTCATTTTTTGTGGAACTCTTTGCTTTTGAACTTGTCATGACTTTTCTGCTCTAATCTCCAATGATGTCTTCCTTTGAATGATATCTAGATATGAATTTAGGAACATTAGGTGTGACTCTCTCATCTACCTTTTTTGTTTCTTCTTCACTTGTTTCAAGGTCATTGAATAGAACATCTATGTTGTCAAACATTTCTTCAACAACTGCTTCACTACTGGTAGGTCTAGGTTCTTCTTCAATCATAGGTGCATAATCATGATATCTCTCTTGAATCATAAACTTCTCATCAATCTTAACATGAGCACTTTCAATGATCTTCTTCAATCTCAAATTAAAACATCTATAAGCTTTTCTTTTAGTAGAGTAACCAAGAAAAATACCTTCATCACTTCTTGCATCAAACTTGCCAATGGCTTCATCTCTCTTGATGTAGCACTTGCTTCCAAAGATTCTAAAGTATTTTACTATAGGTACATTCCCAAACCATATCTCATAAGGTGTCTTATCTGCGCCTGGCATTAATTAAATTATATTGATTGTATAGACTGCAGTATTAACCACATCTCTCCAATAGGTGTGTGCCACCTTTCCTTTAATCATGATAGTGCATGCTATGTCAAGAATGATCCTATTCCTCCTTTCTGCTATTCCATTTTGCTGAGGGATTCCAGGTGCACTTATCTGTCTCTTTATCCCATGTTCTTTGTAGTACTCATAAAATCTGTCAGAGGTGAATTCTCCTCCTCTATCTGATCTCAGTCATTTAATCTTCAATCCAAACTCATTTTCAACCTTAGCTTTGAATATTTTGAACTTATCAAATGCTTCTGATTTGTCTTTTAAGAATGCAACCCACATCATTCTAGAATAATCATCAACAAACAAAATAAAGTACCTTTCACCATAGTATGATCTTGTTTGAGTTGGTCCACATAAGTCTGTATGTATTATATCCAACTTGTTCTCTACTAGATTGTTCTTGCTTCTGAATGAATTCCTCACATGCTTTCCCATCACACATTCCCTACATATTGTATCAACTAGTTTTGCAATGCTAGGGAGGTATCTAACTACCCTTACATTTCTTATCTTAAGTATGTTGTCAAAATTGATGTGACATAGTTTCTTGTGCCATAACCAACTGTCATCTACTTTAGCAACAAAACAACTTGCTTCATGATTAAGCTAAAAAATATTAGCTTTAGTCTTTGAACCTGATGCAATCATCTCTCCTTCTTTGTTATTAATAATGCACTTGTTGTCTTTGAATTCCAATTGATATCCTTTTTCAAGCAACTGTCCAACACTTAGTAGATTATGTTGCAATCCTTCAACATAAAGAACATCATCGGTGTTGTTCTTTCCATCCAAGGTGATATCTCCTCTACCTATGATAGGTTTAGGAGTGTTGTCTCAAAATCTCACCATGCCTCCTTTGTATCTATCCAAATGTACAAATCTATCCTTGTCTCCTATCATATGGTGTGAGCAACCGATCTCAATGATCCAATCTATCTTGATGTCAGCTTGTAAAATCAGTGCTAACTCTTCTACTTGTTTTTCATCTTCAAGGTCCATTTCATCAAATATTTTCTCCATGTCTTCAAGAGAAATGAATCCAATTTCATCCTCTTCTGACTCTTCATCTGATACTCCATCACCAACATGGTAGCATTCTTTTGTATACTTAGGTTTGTAGTTAGTTTTGAACTTCTTGACTCTTGTAGGACACTTAGATGCAAAGTGACCAATCTTGTTACATGAAAATCATTTGAATGGTAACCGACCTTCATATTTCCCTTTTCCTTTCCTTTCTTTCTTAGCAATCAAAGAAATGAAATCATCTAGTTCTTTCTCTTCATTATCATCATCAAAATTACCAGAGGTGTTCAAATATTTCTTACCATAGATTGAAGCTTTGAATGTTGTTTCACTGTTAGGCTCTGTCTTCAATCTTGATATTTCAAAGGCTAAAATATTTCTGATTAAGGTCTCTCTTTTAAATTATTTTTTGGACTGCAAAGTTTCATCTAGGATGCATATCTTGTTGTCATATTCTGTGTCAAGGTAGTCATCAATTTATCCATTATGTCCTCTTCCGAAATTTCTCCACCATTGTTTCTAATTCTTGCAACTGCTTCATTAATCCTTTGATTGTAGGCTCTAACATTCTCATCAAGTATCATCTCTAATGTATTGTATCTTTTCTTACATGTCTTTATGCGTGCATTCTTGGCTTGAATATCTCCTTCAAACATGTCTTCTATATATCTGCATATTTTATAGGCTTTGTCTATTTTCTTGATCTATGAAAAATCACTGTCAAATAGGGCACTGATAAGGGCTTCTTTGGCAATAGCATTATAAGTGAACATCTCCTTTTTCTTCAAGGTTGCATCATCCTTTGCAAGATCTGCTAGAGAGGGAATCTAAACTTCTTTAGTAACTACTTCAAAAATCTCAAAGGCAATGCACTGCAAATGTGTCATTGCCTTGTTCTTCCAGTCAAGATAATTCTCTCCATCAAACTTAGGACTTTCTTTTCTAAAGAATTCCATCTGATCAACCTCAAGCTGTTAAAATTTTTCTCCGAGGCACTTGGCTCTGATACCAATTGTTAGGAATAGTCCTAAGAGATAACTGAGGGGGGGGTGAATCATTTATCTACCATATTCAATTCTTTATCCAATTAAGTATAGAAGAACATTAATCATAAACACAATATAAGAACACTTAACACAACACCACAATTTTGGTTATGGGGAAACCCAAATAGGTAAAAACACTGGTGGGAATTGACACCCACTAAGAACTGTACTAGTGTATTATGATCCCTGTTAGAAGATCTTACAACCCTGCTAGGATTTGATCTTTACAATGCAATAAGAATAGTGACCTGGTCAAGGGTCAGACCTTGTTAGGAGTCTTTTACAATTAACCCTGTTAGGGGTGAGGACGCACTGTCTGGGAGCACACTGCTCAAAGGGGTGAAGGTTACAACCTTTTGTTTAATAGATACACACTATATCTGGATCTTGGTGAGCTACATGTAGACTTGTTGTCTTAATCAGTTCCAATGAATAGCATATACTTTCTAATTTTTCACATAGACCTTCTTTTGATGGCTCAACACTTTGCACCTTCTGCTCTTCTCTTATCTTTCAACTCTCTGCCATACTTAGCAATCACAAATGACTGCCTATAAATATATTTCCTCTAAATCATATAATCAAGTTGTCCTATTAGAACCATATTGAAATCATATTAGAGAAATAATACAACTCTCCAATAACATCTCAATCGGCTCTACTAAGCACGCAACTCAAATTAGGACCGCCCAAGTCAATGTGAGTAGACACGCCACTTCACACTGTCGGCTTCACCAAATTAACTGATACTTTCTTCACATGCTTAATTACATCATTCACTCTTAACCAATCATTCTTAACTCTTCTCCAAACACTAATCCAAGCACGCATATCAAATGGATAGGTGCAACTACTTCATCAATAAAATCAATGTCGGCTATACCAGATAAACTTAGGAAACTGTGACTGTCAATAGGAGACTTCATAACTCAACCTGTACTGCATATCTGACTCTAAATCCATGAACATAGTAGCATACATATGTCTACAACATAAATATAAATGTGCAAGGCTTCATTATAACCATACTGTAAATCACATACAAAACTCTTCCTGGGGCCTATCAAGAACACTCACTGATACAGACTACTGTATTACTGTCTTCTCTTAGAATCAACCTCTGCATTTATGATATCATGTTGATAACATATCTAGGAAACATATACTCACATCTCTCTCCATCAGGCTTCCATGCATGTTTCTTACCATATGTTGTCATCAATGAGAAACATACAGTCAGCACTCTGGCTTGCTGGAAAATCTACAACAATCTATGATAAGGATTGTTACTAGTTTGGGGGGTTTTGCATTGTTAAATAATGACTAGATTTTGGATCATGCTCCATCATGAGCTCTTAGGAGTTCTCTTCTTAATGATTTTGAAATAATTTAATGCTATCTAAACTAACTTTAACTGTAAAGGTCACTGAATATACTTCCTATTGTATCTCTTTATTAGGAAATGATTTGATTGCAGATCATATCAAACATAACTCATTGGAAATTTCTTGTGGAATTATAGCATTCAAAGGAAGCAACTACTCTTAACAGAAATGAACTACTTTAATTGTAGATAATTCAAACTAACTTAAAATGTAACACAAAAATAATTCTATCTATTTACATTCATCAACTAAATGTGAAATGAAACTAATCTAAAACACTCATCAATTCAATTTCAAGTAACCAAACTATGATTCAACCAACTTGAATATTCAAATTCTACTACTACTTAATATGAACTATGAATTGGTAAATCTACTAAAAAGAAAATGAAATACTAGTATAAATTGACAACAAGATCACCTCCCTTTGGTTGAGTGGGCCCTACTCTTCCTTTGGTAGGATCTTCAAATACATAATGAGATCGACTTTGAATTTTTATTTAATTGGCCCCGGTAAGGACTAAAATTAGGGTTTGCTACGTGCTCTAGAACTAATTGCAGTAAAAATGTATTCATATCATAAAAACTTAACTTTCAACTAACTACAGAGGGATATATATATGTATCCTCTTATTTCAAATTTAAAACTAAAGTGTTACCCACCAAGAAGTGTAATGACTACAAAGACAATAGAATAGAATTAAATGTTATGTCCAATAGTGAAGCAATGAATTGAAGTGGAACTCAAAAGTCCAATATGTTTCAACAAAGTTGATAATGTTATAACCATCCATTAAAGTTGAAGTCATCAAGAGATCCAACTATCAATAGATGATCAAGATTATCTCTACCACACAAAATTGATTTTTAAGATCTGAAATAGAACTCATCATTGCAAGCAAGATTATAGGAACAATCATGAAAGGCTTTAAAGGTAATATTTGATGCTCATCACTCTTTCTAGTAAAAAAAATAAAAATAGAAATTAAAAATGAAATGTTATCTTGTGAAAACCTAAAAGTGCCTTTTGACCATGAAAAGGTAAAAATAAATGGTGTATCTTCTGGTGAAAACCTTTCTAAGGTGCCAAAAGATGGAAATTTGGAACCTCTCCCCATTGATGAAGAAAAATAAGCATTACTAGCATAGGAAACATAAGAAAAAATCTTAGAGGATGACAAAAACAATAAGAAAATCTATATGGAAAAATCTTTGTACCCACAAGAAAGGGAAGAGTTCATAAGCTTCTTTAAAGAAAGATAGATAAACTTCACTTGGTCATATGCAAACATGCCAAGCTTTCATCCAGAATTAGTACTTCACCATTTGCCATTATTACCTAATATGAAGTCATTTAAATAGAAGCTCCAAAAAATGCATCCTTGTATTTCCTTTTTAGTAAAAGTGAAGTTAAAGAAACTCTTGGATTATGTTGAATGGATTTCCAACCTGGTACTGGTAACCAAGACTTTAGGAAATAACCAGATATGCATAGACTTCATAGATTTAAATAAGGCATGTCCTTGAGATGATTTCTCATTGCCCAACATTGATATAATAGTAGACTTAACATAAGGAAATCAAATGTTATCCTTAATGGATGGATTTTTAGGTTATATTCAGATCAAGATAGCTCTACAGGATCAGCATAAAATAATATTCACCTATGCATGGGGTACCTATTTTTTGGAAATTTATGCTTTTTGGATTAAAGAATGTTGGTGCTACATATCAAAGAGTAATGAAAACTATATTCCATGATATGATTCATAAAATGATGAAAATTTGTATAGATGATTTGTAAAAAAATCATAGTTGAGGAATACACATCTACAAGTGTTGGGCCCCATATTTGATAGGTTACAAGAGTACAAGGTCCAGTTGAATCCTAAAAAATGTTCCCTCAATTTAACTTCAGGAAAACTACTAGGATTCATTGTATCACACAGAGGAATAGAAGTGGATCTAACCAAGGAAAGAGCAATAATCCTCCTCCTAGGAATTTAAAACAACTCAAAGTTTTACAAGGAATGTTGTAATCAATCCAGGGATTCATAGCACAATTGGAAGAAAACCTCCATCCATTCAAACATCTTCTACATAAAGGAGTAAATTTTATGTGTAGAGATCAATGTCAGCAAGCATTTTAAGTTTTCAATGACTATCTACTGAGTGCATCAGTCATGGTACTACCCACACCAGGAAATCCTCTTCTACTATACATATCAGCAATTGAATCTGCATTAGGTTTCCTATTAGCACAACATAATGATTAAGGAAGAGAAAGGGATATTTACTCTATTAGTAGAATGCTAGTGGCATATGAGTTGAACTACTCATAGTTAGAGAAATCATGTCTCACAGTTGTCTTCACTTCTCAAAAGATAAGGCATTATATGCTAATCCACAAGACAAAACTCATAGCTCATGTTGATCCGCTAAAATATTTACTGAGAAAAGTATCACTTGTTGGGAGACTCACCAAATGGGCTATGATTCTTAGTGAGTTTGATATAGAGTACATGGATTAGAAAGCAATAAAAGGGAAGGTGATTGTAGATCAAGTAGATAAATAACCTCTACAAGATCATCAACCAATCACATCTGAATTCCCAAATGAATCTATTTTTTCCATTAGAAATATTAGAAATAGAAGTATGGAAATTTTAATTTGATGGGTCCTTTGCTAATTATAGTGTGGGGGAAGGAATTGTCTTTATCACCCCATAAGGTGATGCCATCCCTAAGTCCTATAGGCTCAATCCATAAACTAATAATATAATTGAGTATGAACTCTTGATAAAAGGGTTGAAGTTAGCGATTCAGTGGAGAATACAAAATATCAAATTCTATGGTGATTCTCAATTAGTCATTAGCCAAGTGAACAATGACTACAGGACTAAGGATGAAAAATTGACCCTCTACAGAAATATGATGGATTAATTATGGTCTTCTTTCTAGTACATTGTCTTTGTGAAAATTCCAAGGGTTCATAACAAAGTCACAGATGTGATGGCTACCATGGAATCTCTCATTGATATTCCAAGTAATGAAATAAGGTTCAAGTTCCTATTTGAAAAACTCATGATCCCAACATATGATGTACCAATGTTTGATTCAGCATGTGTCCTTGTTGGTCTTGAGTCACCTAGTATAAAGATGTCTACACTTACTTTAAGAATAACTACCTTCCCCCAAAATTGTCTTGTAACCAAAAGAAAACCCTCATTAGACAAGTTTCTAAGTATACCATCCTCATTGATAATCTCTATAGAAAAGGTCTCGATGGTACATTCTTAATATGTCTTAATTCAACATAATCCTAGAAAGCCTTGTATGAGGTTCATGAAGGTGTTTGTGGGGCCCATTTGAATGGCAATACTCTATTAAAAAAGCTCCTAAGAATAGGGTAATATTGGCTTACAATATAAATAAATGCTTACAAGTATTTGAAACAATGCAGACAATGTCAAGTACATAGAGATCTCATACATGTACCAGATCAGGAGCTACAACCTCTCACTTCACCTTGGTCATTCTCATAATCAGAACTTGACCTAGTGGGTAAAATTCATCCCATCTTTTCCAATGGTCATAAGTATATTATTATTGCCACAGAATATTTCACTAAATGGGTAGAATTCATTCCTTTGACCTACACTACTGGAAAATAGATTTCCATGTTCATCCTAAACTATCCTTTTTGTCGGTATGGCATCCCTTAAAGAATACTCATTGATAATGGTACAAATTTTAATAAAAAGGATATCAAAGACCTGTTTCAAAAGTTTGGCATTAAGAAACACTTCTCATCCATTTTTTACCCCCAAGTATGGCCAAGCTGAGGCACCCACTAAAACCATTCTCAAGATACTAAAAAAGGTTTTCAATGACACTAGTCGAGACTCACATCTACAACTCAGTCCTGCCTTATGGGAATATAGAACATGTGTCCACCCTCTAATGGGAAAAACTCTTTATTCCCTTTTGTATAAGTCAAATGCAATTATACCCATCGAGATATAACTTAATTCTATGAGGGAAACTCCTTATCCCCTTTTGTATGAATCATTGATGAAGACTATAGGGTATCCAAGCTAAGTGAGCTAAAACTATTAGATGATAAGAATTAGAAGGCACTCAATCATCCTCAAGGATATCATAATTTCCTCAGAGGGGGCTGTGAAAAAGGGTTAGACCAAGAGCATTCAACATAGGAGACTTGGTTTTGAAGGAAAATCAAAGGAATCTAGCAGAAAGAGAAAGGTCAGGAAAATTTGAACCAAACTGGTTAGGGCTTTATGTAATTGTAAAATATATTGGAAATGGGGCCTATTAGTTGGCAATACAAGGAGACCATCTCCCAAACCCCATCAAAATAATTCACTTAAAGAAGTTTTGTGTCTAACACCCCAAGGTCAAGTTGTACATAGTCAAAAGTCAAAAATACAAAAAGAAGAGAAAAATATAAAAAGTCACCTTGGTGAAAACATGGCAAAAAGGCACCTTGGAAAAAATTTTAAAAAGTGGAAAAGGAGAAAAAAGTAAAGATAGACAAAATTGCCCTTTGGTGAAAACCTAGCAAACATGCACTATTAGGTAGGTACCTTGGTGAGAACTTGGAAAATAGGTGCCAAATGTGCAGCCCCCACTTCGCCATCCATGAACTCAAAAGGTCAACTTGCACTCACTAACATGCATCACTAGGTATGCTAAGAAAGCCAATAAGCATTGTCCTTTTGTGTGTACATGTTTGTCCTTGACCTATACTTGTTGACCACATTGGGGGCAGATAATATCTAGAAAAAATGCATAAAAATTGAATAATATCCTTAAAAAATCCATAAAAATTGGATAATGTCTTGAAAAAATCCATAAAAGTTGAATAATGTCCTAAAAAATCCATAAAAATTCAAACAAAAACCTAAAAAATCCATAAAAATTCAGATAAAGACCTGAAAAAATCCACTAAAAATTCAAATAAAGACATAAAAAAATCCATTAAAATTTTAGATAAAGACCTAAAAAAATCCAGAAAAATTAAGTTAAAGTCCTAAAAAATCCCTAAAAATTGAATAAAGTCTTAAAAAAAGATTAAAAACATCACATATAAAGTCCTTAAAAACATATCAAAAACATCAAAAAATATCTTGAAGAAAATCAAAACCCTTGCAATAAAAACATCTATGTCACAACAAGCAGAAAGTGACATCAAACATCAAAATAATGAGCTTCATAAATCAGCAATGAACTTCATAAGACTCATCTTTATCAACAATCAAATATGTCATCAACCAAATTGATCAATCAAACGAATGTCTTAAACAGTGATGGATGTACTTGAAACCAGACAAATCGGTCTTATACGAGTAGTCCATTTCAAGAACCAGACACATATACATCAACATCTTTCAATCCAAACAATTATCAATAAGGTTGTTGACCAAGTCATTCATGTCAGTCTTTTGTCAATTTATCTTTCTTGATTGTGTTCCTATGCTCCTCAAGGATACCACCGAGTGGTGAGAGTGGCCAGGATGGATCATAATCTTATTTTCTTTATTTGTTGTTGGTAGATTGTTTCAATGAAGTTTTGGGGCAAAGATGTCTAGGGTGTCTGTGATAGGTACTATCATTATTGTGGCATTCATACATAGCTCAACTCCAAATATATGAACCCTAGGATGGAGTGAAACATTCCTTGTCTTCTATCTACTTGTTGTTCAAATAGAGATCGTAACAATGTTCAGATGGTCAATATCTAGATGATTCAGTATCTCTTTTTAAAATAAGGAACAATGATGAGATTGTTGTAAATATTCTACAGAGACTTAGATATGTCTTTTTTTATAATCAAATCCCAGTTCGTAACTAGCTAAGTCTTCACTTCTAACTAATTTATCCTTCTCACTAACTTTCTTCTAACTAATTGCGTCAGCCCAAAGGTCATTTTCTTAAACACGCCATTCATCCTACATTTAGATTTTGCATAAACCATTAATATTGCATGAGAAAAAACATAAAAATATTATAAAATTGCATTCATTATCATCATCATATACAAATAGAACGTTGTCCACAAATTGATGCTCATTTGGCACAATTTCGCTAAATTTCTCAAGGGGGCATCAAATCTACCTTCTCTCACCAAGGTAAGCTGGGGGAACCTTAACAAGATATTCTTTGACACAACACTCAAATCACAGTGTATCAAAGAGGGGCAAATGTAGACACCTAAAATCATCTCAGGCTTGTGAATGTTCATTAATTACTAATTGTTCCTCTATTATTTAAAAAGTTATTTAATTATTTAATTAATCATCATTATTCTTATAATTAATGTTCTTCATCATAATTCCTCATTAAATCAATCATTCCATCATTTAATCATTTCCCCTTTGTATTAATTAAATAATTGATATTATTTAATTAATCGACCTTTAATTAGGTGGTCTTTATCATTTAATTAAATTCAATTTCTATAGCCCCACAATTTAAATAGTTATGCCAAATTATTTAAACTAGCTAATTATTTCTTCTAATTGAATTAATTTCTAAAAATTAATTTAATTTCAAACTTCTCCAAATTTAAATTCATCATTCCATTCTTAATGTCTTCTCATTACAATTTCAATTTAATTTCATATTGATTTCATGTTAACTTCATTTCTCTCCAAAATTCAATTTTTAATTGAATTTAATTTAGAAATGAAAAAAATAATCTTTGAAAATGGAATAAAACCAAAAAATGCTTTTAAAACTCAAAAATCAATTTTATCTCACTTTTGCAATTTTGGAAACTAATATTCTTCAAAATTCTAAAAACCTTCTCATCTTTTTCCTAAATCAATTCACCGCTTTTGAGTTTAAAATGGAAATAAATCTTGTTATCTTAGGAAATTACCCAAAATCAATCAGACTCTAATTTGCTCAACCACTGATTTTGATTTTCTTGAATCAATATCGATCGTCATTCAATTTTGAAAGTCTATATAAACCCACCTTCATACGTTTTTGAAGCATCCAGATTATCAAAATTTTCCAACTTAAGCAAGTTGTTATTTTATCATCAAAGAAATGAAGCAATCCTTTATGTTTTTTTTCTCGAATCTTCAAGTCAGGATGCTACAAAAATCAACTTTGAGTGTCATCCATGTGAATCCCAACATAGTGCAGAGAAGTGATAAAAGAAGATAAGCTAGATAGGAATTGTACTTTTGATTTGATTATCTTGTTTTCAGTTCTTTATTTATTGCTTACATTTTATCATTTGTAGGGTTAATGTTAATTAGTAGTTTGGTTTTATTTACAATCTGATGGTACTAATCCAATTTTTGAGATGTGCAGATTTCCCCTATGAAAATATGGCCATTGTTATACACATGAGCTCAATTGGTACTTTCTCGTTAGTATCCTTTCCTAAAACTTAGCACAAGTCATGCACAATATATAAAAAGTAATAATGAAAATCATTGAGATCAAAAGGCTCCTAAACATAATCATGGATAGGGATGAGATTCCTATCTTCCCCTCTCCACCTATAACTTGGTATATCTTTTTTTCTCAAGGAAACCTTATGAACCTTATATATCTTCTTTTCTCTCTCAAGATCAATGCTAGTATTGTTATATAACTAAGAGTGGGGATGAGTCAGTTAAGTCAAGTTATCCTACAGTCCCACTTACTCCCAGATGTATATAAAAAAACTTTCAAATCAATTAATCAACTCGGTAATATATCAATTGTGCCTTTATGTTCATCTACTGATTAGCAATAAATTAACTAGTGTATTTACCGATCAATCCAGTTATTGTAATGTGTAAAGTAAAATAACATTTCATCACATCCATACACATATAACACTTTTATTTTTAACGTGGAAACCATGTTAGGGGAAAAACCTACCTAGGACCGGTAACCCAAAATAATTCACTCTTTTAAAGTGAGCTCGATTAAGAGACAACCCTATTAAAGGTTACAAAACACATTGTAAGGTATGACCTGGTTAGAGGATTTATCACTAACAGTTCTCCCTTGACCAAACATTCACTATGGGATCAATAAGAAAACAATCAACATTCATTGAATGTCATATTGAAATATAAAGACTATTTAGTCCCATTCGATTAAGAGATTTATCTGCAGCAATGGTTAAACTATTACGGTAATGATCTGATTCAAATACAAATTATTTTGTAGATTTGCATATCTATGCTAAGCTCAAAAATACCTCTAATTGATAATCAATTCAATCTCTTTGTTTCCTCCAACTCTGTTGTTCTTGGTAATTCTTTTCTCTGATGCTCAGTGTTCTATACAGAATTTCTTGGTTCTTTCTTCAAATAGTTTAATCAACTTTGCATGAATGCAATCTTCCACGTGCATTTCAAAAATTACTCTGAATCTCTTGTCTCCTTTTATAGACATAATAAACCATTTTATTTGTAGCCGTAGATTTTGCCTCTTAATATTCATCGTTGATTTTGTTGCTTTAACCTTCCTCAACAGTTGTGTCATTAACACGTTTCATTCTCCTTCATCTGATCATCCTTGAATTTTGTTAGTTGTTTGATCATCTTAACAAACATTATCTTATACCTCAGAATCATCAAAAATTGTCATCTCGTCATCTTTAGTCGGCAATCATAAGTTCCACTTATTTCTTTTACTCAGTCAATACCATAGTGCATCTATGATAACTATCTTGGTTAACACTGTACTCAATATATACTACACTTTCTCAGTGTACATTATTCCAACGCGGTGTATACTGAATTCTTCATTTACTGACCACATAAACTTGTTCATTCTTGATCTTCAATCTATAATAGAATCATGTAATACAATCAAATCACTAACATATTGCCATAGACTCATAAATAAGTTACCCAATGAATACCATATCTGTATCCATATCTTTCTCATCCATCTCATCTTCATGTAGATATCTCATTTCTTTGTCATTATTCCTTCTTAAGATGTTTGTAACCATCATGATAAGTATAGTCAAAAATAGTTGACATCAATGATAATACATTAACTGATTTAATGTCTCACATACACATTAGTAGCTCAGTGATCATCAATCACTCCTTTAAGATATTCAATCAGTTGTAGTCTATCAAGTACAAGTATCCCTAGTAACACCAAAAGCATGAGCAATGCTATGTATATTAATTTCCACAATGACTTGATTCTTTGACCCTCTTATTGTTCTTTTTGTCGGGTAGTATCTAGTTGCCAAGTCCCTAAGAAATTCCACATGCATGAATACATTTGTGATAATTATCTTAGCCAAATTCAAATCCCATGGGTTACACATAGGTGGGAGCCTAACCCTTCTCTAGTAAAAATATTAAAGTAAAGCCCACCCTAAAGAAGGAATATTAGGGTTTCTACATCCATGGCAAAGGTCTTCCTACATAGTTTCACTAGTTGAGAGTGAATTAGAGGACTTTGGTAACAATTCTAGGAATTCTTGATAATAGGGCTTGTCCTACCCTTTTTTAGAAGACCCATAACCAAATGGTCATTCCCCAATTATTTTATATTCAAGAGAAATTCATAGATAGTAAGAGAAAACCACTACCCACACTTTGAAGCACAAATTATCCTTTTCCCAAAAAAAATTATTTTAAATTACTTAGAGAGAAGAAAAAAGAAAACTTACCAATCTATGCCCTTCTACAACTGCTCAGCTTCAAATTATTCATGCAACTTGCTCATGTACTCAGAGCTCATCCTTCAAGAATTATGACTTCAATTGTGATGATTTAATAGACATATCCCCTATTTATTTTAGAAATCTTGCAGTGAATATACCCATCATTTTGAAATTAAATTTGCATGAGTCAACCATCAACTCGACTAGTTGTGCACTTTTATTTTATTTTGAGTCTGGGTCATCGATCTTTTCCAGGTCATCAAGCATGGCACGGTCAAAAAGTATAGACTCATACATATTAGCAAAAGTCACCCAACTAAGCTCCATGTCTCATAAAATTATTAGTTGAAACCCATATTGACTACACATGTCCATGTTTGGTCGTGAGACCATACCAACATTCTCAGACATGTGTCATCTTCTTGCAACTTCACAAGTAGTTCACAACTTTTCACTTAACCGTTGTGAAGTAGTGAAAATCACTTGATGTTACCTTGAAAGGTTAATCACAGGTTCACAACCCTTTTTCATAAATGTAGCTTTAACTAGAGAAGTTGTGAGATCAACTTATAGGGACATGCATACAAATTGTGTGACTTCACTGGTATTAGACAAGTATATTCTTTAGTCTAGTGGATTAGCGAACTTATGACATTTCTTATTCAATTTATTTTCCTTTTATCACCTTTAAAAATGTGCCATAGCTTCACAAATCCATAAGAACCTCTGAATTAGTCATCGAATCCTCACAATCATGCAGATGCATGACACCAATTATTTCTACCTGTCATTGTGACACATGAAATTCCTCCGCTACATTACAAGAAAAATCCAAGACCCACTCAACAAGTTGCAAGGCCACAAACAAGCATCATTTCTTGTTTTATTTTTTATTTTTCAATTAGTTGACCTCATTCCCTAGAAGAAGACACGTGGTAGCACATCACATCTTCATGACCTAACCATGTTGACATTTACTCTTGAAAGAGAGGTCACAAGTTCAAATCCCACAAGGGGGTAGGGTATGTATGCCTCGTTTGTAGCACAGTTAGGTGCCTCCCGCAAGGAGTACGAGGTAGTCCCATATCACTATCACAATATGTAGACCCAAGAACATATGGCTGGTGTCGTGGACTATAAAAGGACCTTTCCTTTCCTTTTCCTTTCCCAACCTTGTGAAGAAGTGAGATTCGTTGATCTCTCAATGGGGACCACCAAAGACACATGGCACCATCTTGCTACTCCACGAGTAAATCTTTCTTTCTTCTCAAAAAGTTTTGAAGCTACAAAAACTATTTGATGTAACTGTTAACAACTAATTCACTACTTTTTACTGCCAATGGTTAAGGACTTAAATCATCACAAAGTAATGCTAAGGCAATTTCAATTAACTTTTATTAACTGCTCGCTACTTTACAACCAATAAAGGCTTGTGACCTAAACTATTGTGAAGAAGTGACAAACATTATTTGGAACCACTAACAACTATTTGCAACTTTGCAACCCTAAATGTTATCATGAAAAAATTGTAGTGAATCCGTGGACATGTTCGGATTGGTTGGCAATCTTCGTACGTATAAATATTACTTAAAGAGGGGCATTTACTAGGACTTAGAGAAATACAAGGCCAAAACACATTAGAATACTTGGAAGAAATAAAGCTTAGGAATGTGTAGAGTCCACCAGTTGAACCAATAACAAATAAAAGGCGACGGTAACTCCATGACCAGGACAACATGAAAAGAAAAGCTTAAAACATGAAACCGGACTGACTAGTCAATGGAGGAATAGAACATGGGGACATATCAATATAGGAAATAATGGTTAACTTCAATTCAAAATTTTAAACCCTAGGTGGAAAAATACACATTACAACATGAAACAAGTTTAAAACTAGGTGTATTTTGTAGGCCCAACACATCGCAAAGACAATTTTTAGTCAAAACTTCCTATGGAGTTCACGCGGTCATTTGATTGCAGAGACAACAACAGTTCCTACAACCAAAAGAAATAGAGGACTAAATGTGTGTTCAAATGATGAGGTTTTTATCCAACAACACAATGAAGACTCCTATCTATAGAAAAATTATTTAGTGCATGGGATACCTTCACCATTACCATTGTCATTAGTTTTTATTGTATTTTCATTATGGTTATTTAAGTCCCTTGTTACAATTGGCTAGACCATTCATTAGAACTTTAATATATTTGATGTTTTCCTAGATTTAACAACTTGCTTCCTTTATACTAGGAATGGGTTTCAAATAAGGACCAATTTGGAAAAAGAACCACATGTTGTTAACACTTTTGTAGAAGCTTTATATTCACACAATAATAATTTTCTTTGTGATTAGTTTTCATGACTAAATGAATGAATATATGTGAATATTCTAATTTTTGCAGGTTAATTCCACAAGTATGAGAGTGTATCTACCCAATTAAAGGTACAATTGAGGTAAAGTGACACTATAGATTAATTAGTATTTTTGTAATTTGGTTTGATAGCTAGTTCACTTAAAATGATTTTATGATTTAGTTTGATAGTATGTTTCATAGTTTCATAACTCTTAATTCTTGTAGGAATAAGTTGAATTATCTCATGAGAACAAATTCTAGTGTGAATTTGACTACCCTTCATTATGATCATTAATTTTTATCATTGTAATCAGTCTATTTGGAATGCAATTTTTAATTTCAGTTGAACTGCATTTTCCTTAAATTAAATTGTAAGTTAATTGATTCATGGAGTTCAATAACTTATGCACTTTGTATTGTACATATAGTGTAGGCCCATCTCAAGTTTATGAACATAGATTGACAATTTTATGTACCTTGTACCCATTAAAGGTCGCTCAATGTAGGATGATTTCATGTCTAAATTGTAGAGCTGACATAGTTGTCCTAAATTACTCATTTAGTATAGGGAATTGTATAATCATCATTAACATTTTCATTTAACTCAATACAACTAAAATAAATAAATTTTTAAATGATGGTCAAGAAAACTTTATATTAATTTAGGTTTTAGTTCACCCTCAGTTACATTTTTAAAAAAACATAAGTTTGATTCACCCCCTCAATTAGATTTTATGGTCATTTGAGGCTTCGGTTTGTAACCTCAATTGAATTTTTATAGATAATATAGACTTGATTCATCATCTTAATTATAAAAAAAAATTAAGAAAAAGGCTTACTGCTTCATTTAAAATTTATGATAAATTTAGCCTTATTCACCATTTCAATTAATATTTTATGGAAATTTTATGTCCCAATTCAAGAAATTGATTTAAAACAAGAATGACTTAATTTCCAATTGCCCACAATTTATTTTAAATATTTAAATATAAAATAGACACCCACTCTATCACTTCAAATAAATTTAAAAAAAGAGAATAAAAATTAAAACAAATTCAAGAGAATTGAATCTCTACATACGAGATTTGTTGGGGTTAGAATTTTTCAATAGCCAATTCTTAAAGTATACCCTACAACTAAATTAAATTTGTTTACATTACTATAGTGATCCAAAGGTTTATATAGCTAGGTGTGAATTACTAGAGAG
The DNA here is from genome assembly GCA_027943335.1 of Chamaecyparis obtusa. Classification (NCBI taxonomy): domain Eukaryota; kingdom Viridiplantae; phylum Streptophyta; class Pinopsida; order Cupressales; family Cupressaceae; genus Chamaecyparis; species Chamaecyparis obtusa. The sequence continues at coordinate 208,665 of BSBK01006441.1, read as the reverse complement.
TCCAAGGCACTAAACAACCCTTATGTAATTATGTCCTCATGTTTGTCACTAGTAATGATGATGTATGCAAATTTACCATTAACCTAACATTTTGTTTCAAAAAAATATTCATGTTCTCTCTAAGTATCTTGCATGACCTTTATGTAATGATGTCCTTATGTATGTCACTATCAATGATGATGTATGCAAATTTACCATTAGTCTAAAATTTTGTTTAAAAAAAATATTTATATTCTCTTAAAATTCTTGCTAGAATATGTTTTGCTAAGGCACTATGCCTTTTAATCATTTTCTTCATTATATTCTCGATTTGATACAACCTCTATGACAAGAGTTTTTTAGCATGACAAATGAGCATTATGCAAACTACAATGTCAATAGTTATATTTTTAATGATTTGTAGCTTCAGTTAGACAAACCCAATCAATGAAATCCAATGCTTAAGTGGACTTAAGTATTTGATAGCTATTCTCTTTATATTATTATTATCATGAGAATTTCTAAATATTATGGTATATTGATATGCATATCGATCACCATAACTGATATGCATACCGGTTGTGTAGCATACTTGTTGTTGAGCACAATGAACTATGGGGATATCGAACTTGTTATCGTTAAAAAAGGATAATAATATAAATTATGATATATGGTTCATCATCAATGAAACACATCGGTGTTAAGGTTGACAAATTGATTAATGAGACATGTCCCTATGTGAACTATGTTCATGTAGGCCCATGTCCCTACAAGAGACATGTCCTTAGAATAACATATATATTATGATTTCCATTGTGATTTGGAAAATACATAAAATAGATAAGTACCATTATAAGTTACAATAGTGATAAATATATATTGTACCTTCTCATCTATAAGCAAGATAATATACTTACTTGGACATTTCTCTCTCATATAGATTTGTATCTTCACAGTGATATTCACACTAGAGAAATAAAATTAAAATTCCTCTATCCTAAATCTGGTAACAATTTAACATGGTATCAAAGCTAGCATGAGAAAGATCCGATCAAATTTCAAAGAAGAAACAATCTAATTGCCATTAAAATTTTCTAAAATTGTATTCAACAAAATGGTGAATGGGGTTAGAGCTAAGGATCAACTTTAAGGAGCTGAAAATTTTGTAGCTTTCAAATTCAGAATGATGCTCATGCTAAAAGAACATGAGTTGAACATCTTTGTGGAGAAGGCAATGCTAGAAACCGATGAGGAAAATGACGAACTCCAATGGACAATGAATAATAACAAAGCTATGAAATTGTTGGTGGATGGATTAAAGGATCATATAATCCCTATTATCTCAAAATTAGATATAGCGTATCTAATGTTCATGACCCTAGAGAACATGTTTGAGATAAATAACACTATCAGGGCTCTTGCTCTAAAACAACAACTCCACCATGTCAAGATGAATCGGGGAGAGACTATCACCTCGTACTTCATGAGGATAACTGAGTTAAGGAACCAACTATCCACAATTTGTCACACATTTGAAAACAAAGGGTTGACTATATATGCTATCTCTCAACGAACTTCCTACTTCTTGGGAATCATTTATTCAAGGGATAAGCGCACGACCCAAACTTCCCAAATTTGATTGTTTGAAGAACAACTCCATTCAAGAATAATGAAGGTTAATCACTATAGGAATTGGGTTGAACTCCACAAATGAAGACATTCAAATCCTAATCTCTCAGTCTCACAAAAGAGGGAAGAAAAATAACTCCAAGAAGAAGAAAGGCAAGTACTCAAATGGAAAACATTCATTCAAAAGAAGGGACCTATCTAAAGTACAATGCTTTAGATGTGATAAATATGGTCATCTTACTATGAAATATTTGGAAAGGACTAAACCACAAGCCTCAATCACTGAAGTTATTAAAGCAAGCATGGATTCTAAAAGACTTGTATTTTACTCAGCTCTATCTAGTCAAGTATCTACCGGTCTTAATACCTAGGTAATAGATAGTGGGGTATCTCGACATATAATAGGATTCAGAGAGCACCTGGACACCTTAGTAGAAAAATTAGATGAGGAAGTCACTATTGGAGATTATTCCAACTACCTTGTGAAAGGAATCGAAACATGCACCATTCAACTAGAGTTAGACATCTCTCTTCAACTGACTGGGGTTCTATTTGTGTCGAGCATTAAACGTAATTTTGTTTCCATTTCAGCACTTGATGACAAGGGATACCAAATCACCTTCATGGATGGAAAATTTATATCTTGGCCTAAGAATTCAAACATCAAGAAGGAACACACCATCATAGTTCAGCATGGATGTCTATACAAGCTTTGCACTTCTCCTTCACAAGCATTAATCCATGAATCTTCTAACACTTGTGAATTATGACATAGAAGATTAGGACATCCCCATTTTCATGCTCTACCCTCAATAGAGAAAATGGTGACAAGAATACCTAAGCTAAGTCGAGAACATGAAGCAATCTGCAAAGGGTGTGCCTTGGGAAAGAACACTAAGGGTAAATTTCATAATAGTGAAAGTAGATCTAACAATGTATTAGAAATTGTTCATTCTGATTTATGTGGACCTATGTCAGTACCCTCTTTAGGAGGATTTCTGTATTATGTTATTTTTGAAGATGACTATTCTAGGGAGACTTGGATATTTTTTTAAAGTGTAAAGAGTTAGATGAAGTCCTTAAAAGGTTTAAGGAATTCAAGGCTCTAGTAGAAAATATATCTGGTAAAAATATAAAAACCTTAAGATCAGATAATGGGGGGGGAACACATATCTGATAACTTTAAGGTATTATGTAACTATGTTGGGATTAAGAGGGAGTTAATTATTCCATACAACCCTCAACAAAACAGGGTAGCAGAACGGAAAAATAGGACTATAGTAGAAGCAACCAAAGCCATGATACTAGACCAGATATTTTTTATGTTGTAAATGCACTCAGTCAATTCATGTGTGAACCAAAGCATTTACATTTAGTTGCAGAAAAACATAGTTTGAGATATATTCGCGAAACAATTGGATATGGCTTAAGGTATAAGGATATAGATCTAAACTTACATGGATATACTGACTCAGATTGCGCTGGAAGTGTAGTGGATCATAAGAGCACTTCAAAATGTTTCTTCATCTTAGGATTAGCTATGATATATTGGTTCAGTAGGAAGAAATCTTCAGTTGCTCGAAACTCCACAGAAGTAGAGTACATTGCAGCATCTATGGGAGCACAAGAAATAGTATGGTTGAGAAAACTTCTTGTAGGATTGTTTGGAAAATCTTTAGATCCCACCATCATCCATTGTGACAACTAGAGTTGTATAAAGCTTTCAGTGAATCTAATATTCCATGACAGATCTAAACACTTTGAGATACCTTATCACTATGTTAGAGACATGGTGGAGAGAAATGTGATCCGAATGAGGTATATTAGTGCAGAAGATAAAATAGAAGACATTCTCACCAAGCCTCTCGCCAAAACGAAGGTAGAACACTTCAAAGTTAAGCCTGGTATGGTTGAAATGTAAATTATGAGATTAAGTCTCAACTTTATTGATTATTGTACTAATAAATTCTAAAATATTTTTAATATAAAATCTTTTGTCATGAGTTTATTTCATGACTTTATGGGCCCTTGTGTATATCATTGAAAAGTGACGACTTCTAAATGATAATCACTTGTACTTCTAGTATTTATTGCAAGATGGTGATCTTACAATAACTTAACCTTCTATCATGATGGATATCATATGGTTGATATCTTTGAACATGTCGTGATAGTTCATATCTCTTAAATCAATATCAATTGTGGGATGGATATCATGAGACTTGATATATATAAGTTATATTGTTGAGATATATCATGGCGGATATTAAGTGTATTAATATCTGTGGATATGCCATGAATTGATGTCCCTATGGTAGGCATCATATGGTTGATGCTTGTGCACATATCATTATGGACATAGTGATTTTTTTGGTGAATATAACAAGTCTTGATGTTTGTAGGTCATTACTCCTAATATCATGAGATGATATCATTATGGTGGGTATCATGAGATCTGATATCCATGGATGTGTCATAAATCTCGATATTTCATTGAGGTAATATCTCTCCCACACTAGGTGTGGTTCTACTATGTTTACATTGTGATCATCCTCCCTAGCTAAGAGGGAGTGTAATGATTTGTAGCTTCGGTTGGACAAATCCAATCCATGAAATCAAATGCTTAAGTGGCCTTAAGCATTTGATAGCTATTCTCTTTATATTATTATTATCATGAGAATTGCTAAATATTCTCTGTGTGTGTGTGTTATGTATATATAGAAATCAAATAATTATTAATCATAACACACACACACACATATATATATGTAGAAACTAAGAAACACAGTTTCACAGAACGCCAAGAACACCTGCATGCAAGAATACCTGTTGCTGAAAGGAAGCCAGAGAAGACAAAAAAGCAAGAGCTTGGAAATCTCAGCAGTGTGAGAGAAAATTGTACTCCAAGATGAAAAAACATAATTACAAGAGTTCAACCTATAAGGTGAACAAAAACCCTAAAAAGGAAAAAAGCTAGGTTGCGCAATATAATTAATATAAAATATTAATTATATGCACCTAAAAGAAAGCTTAAGTGAAAGTAGAGTACGTAGACAACTTAATTATTAAATCAAAATGATTTAATTAATAAGGGAAGATAAATAGATACTCTAACACCCCCCCTTAAGCGAAGCTCAAGAGGTAAGCTAACCTAGCACAGCTATGAAAGCAGGAAAAAAGGGTCCTGACAACAAGGCCTGATCAGGTACCCAGAACAAGGAAATCTCTATGAACCGGAGAAAAAAGGAGAAAACCCAGTGGGAAAAACCCCTCTCCAAAAAGAGATAGAACAAACATGCAAAAAAAACATGAAGGAAGGTAGGCCTCAAGAAGACCCCCCAAGGATAACTTCTGTCACCCCAAAGCATAAAACGCAACTGAAGATAGCGTGGAGATGCAAAAGGTTTAGTGAAGATGTCAGCAACCTACGCGTCAGTGGGAATGTACTCCAAAGAGAGAACACCATCGTGAATCTGTTGACGGATGAAATGCATATGAAGCTCAATGTGTTTAGTGCGTTGATGCTCCACCGGGTTGCGAGAAATGTGAATAGCACTCTGATTGTCGCACCATAGAACTGTGGGATGATCAGGAGGAAACCCAAACTCAGTCATCAACTGTCGAAGCCATAAAATCTCCTGACTAGCATGCACTATTGCACTATACTCAGCCTCTGTAGATGATAGTGCATGAGCATGCTGCTTCTTGCACGACCATGTGATAGGACCAGAGCCAAGACAAAAAACAAAGCCAGAAGTAGACTTCCAATCATCAACATCACCAGCCCAATCTGAGTTAGTGAAGCCAACAATGTGAGGAACCCCTGATGTGTAATGAATGTCATACATAAGAGTGCCCTGAATGTATCTCAAAATATGTTTGGCAGCTTGCCAATGACTCTCATGAGGCTCATGGGAGAATCGAGAGACTAGACCAGCTGCAAAGGAGAGATCAGGACGAGTGTGTGTCAGGTACAACAAACTACCAACCAACTGTCGATACAATGTAGGATCCACTGAAGGTGAAGTGCAAGAGGTAGACAAGGTAACACCAGACTGAAAAGGTGTGAGAGCTGGCTTGCAATCAAGCATATCAAAGCGCCGAAGCATGTCAAGAGCATACTTCTGCTGGTAAACAAAGATCCCAACAGAAGACTGAATAATCTAAAGACCAAGGAAGTAGTGTAACAGACCAAGATCAGTCATCTCAAACTGCTCCATTAATGCTCGCTGAACATCCTGAATCATAGAAGATGAGCTACCAGTGATGAGAAGATCATCAACATAGAGTACAAGGATCACAACCTCATCCTCAAGACGCTGAATGTAGACTGTAGGATCAGAATGGCATTGAGTGAATCCTGTGGAAAGCAAGAAAGAGTCCATTTTCTCATACCAAGCCCGAGGGGCCTGTTTGAGACCATACAAAGAACGTCGAAGTCTGCAAACCAAGGAGGAATCCTGCACAAATCCTGGAGGCTGCTCCATGTAAATATCCTTAGTGAGATCATCATGTAAGAATGCACTCTTCACATCCATCTGAAAAATGGGCCATCCCTGAGAAGCTGCGAGGGATAAGACAAGGTGGATAGAATTCATCTTGGCGACAGGGGAAAATGTCTCAGTGTAATCAATACCCTCAACCTGTGTAAAACCCTTCGCAACAAGACGTGCCTTATACTTATCAATAGAACCATCAATAGCAAACTTAGTATGATACAACCACTTGCATCGCACTAGTTTTCTTCCCTTAGGAAGAGAACAAAGATCCCAAGTGTGATTCTTCATCAAAGAAGAATACTCCTCCATAGCAATGTCCCACTCAGTATGTCATGTTGCTACTGCAAATGTCTGAGGATCATCACAAATGGCATGACTCAGAAGACTAGAACCCGCAGTATGAGACCGGGTGCGATGGGAAGTGGAAGGGTCACCAGCTAGAGATCCTGCAACATCAACTGTAATACGAGCCCATTTAGGCATATGTGGAGGATCCTGTGGTGGAGATAAATGGGGATCACCAAGATCATCATCCTCATCATCCTGAAAAGAGACTGGAAGTGATGAGGGAGTAGTGGTAAGTGAAGTAGACTCGGGGAGCTGGGTATCTACTGTAGGAAGGTGCTCATCAAACTGGACATCCCGTCGAAACAGGACCTCTCTGGTGGCAGGATCAAACAACCTGTATGCCTTAACATCCTCACAATAGCCAACAAAAATGAGATGTCGACTATTCTACTCCATAGCTCTCCTCTGAGCATCAGGCACAAAAGCCCATGCTTCACTACCAAAAACTCGAAAGGAAGATACATCAGGCTTGACATGAGACCAAGCCTCCTCAGGAGTCATATGTTGCACTGCCTTGTGAGGCATCTGATTCTGAATATAGTTGGCACAATTGACTGTCTCTGCCCAAAAAGATAAATCCATGGACCTGGACTGTATCATACAATTAGCCATCTCTCGAAGTGTTATGTTCTTTCTTTCAGCCACACCATTCTGCTGAGGGGTGTAGGGCACTGAAAACTGATGCTGAAGACCATGTTCAGAGCAAAAATCCCTGAAAGCTTGGTTCACATACTCCCCCCCATTATCTGTGCGTAGTCGCCGAATAGAAAGACCAGATTGCTTCTCCACAAATGTTTTAAAGACTCGAAAAGAATCAAAGACATCAGATTTGTACTTCAAGAAGTACACCCATGTGTGCCTGGAGAAGTCATCAATGAAAGTGAGCACATATCTAGCACCAGAAAAAGGAGTAGGAAATGACATGAGGTCACTATGAATCAACTCCAATGGTGCCAAAGCACGAGTAGCACGTCCATGAGGAAAAGGATCTCTATGTTGCTTGCCAAGAACACAACCTTGGCAAACCCCATCAGTGCAAGTAATCTGTGGAAGCCCAAGAACAAGTGCCTGTGTGCTCATCTGCTGAAGATATCTGTAATTGACATGACCTAAACGCTCATGCCAAAGTCTACTCACTGAATCTGCATGTACGATAAGACAGGAACCTGTACCATCAGAAGACTCAAATCCATCAAATCTGTATAGGTGGGATGCAGTGTCAACACTCCCAGTAGCCACAATCATATCAGAATCATGTAAGTCCCGAATAACCACATCATGCGGTGAGAACTCAACTATCTTACCAGAGCCAGAGTGGCAAATCTGATAGATAGACAATAGGTTCGTCAAAATGTCAAGGACAAGAAGAACATTCTGAAGAGAACCCCCAGCTAATGCAACAGAACCAGCACCCAAAACAGAGAGGTGAGATGAGTTCCCAACAGCAATCTGTGAAGTAGCACACGGAGCAAGTGAGGTAACCAACTGCTGAGTGTGAGTCATGTGATGAGAGGCACCGGAATCAAGAATCCAAGTGGGCCCAGAGGTCGTTGCTCGTGCAGTAAGAGCATGACCTTTCCCTGCAGGGGAGGATGTGGACTGAGGGGCTGAAATGTGATGCTCCTGCATGGCTTCCTCTAAAGCCTCCAAACGTTTCCAACACCTAGAAACGGGATGTCCATCCTTGCCACAAAAGTTACAGGTCTCAACTGATTTCTTCTTAGTCTTGGAGGTAGACTCAGCAGACTTCGAAGAAGATTTACCCTTTGAAGAGTTGGTTGGAGGTTTTGAATCAGTTTTCTGTGCAGGTTTGGAGGAAGACTCATTGCCTGCTGAATCTTTCTTTGGTTTAGTTTTCTGTTTTGGTTTCCCCTATGAAGACTGAGCAACCAATGCTTGGCTTGAAGAGCCAGAAGCATCCATCTGTTGGATCTTTGCCTGTTCCCGTGTCAACTGATCACATAATGTCTCAAATGAAGGCATGGTGTGTCTGGTACCCAAAGCATCCATGGTGGAGTAGAAAGTGGAAGAAAAGATCTGAAACTGTCCTCGCAACTTTGAGAGTATCAAATAGATACACTCATCATCAGTCTTGATTTTCCCACATCCCTACAAAACTGTACGCAGAGACTTGAACTTCATCAAGAAGTCCTCTATAGTGGGGAAATCAGAAGGAGTCGAAGAGGTCAACTCTGCATCAAGCTGAAGCTTCCTGAATTCGTTCACTGTACCAAACAAGGTGGAAAACTTGCCCCAAATAGCCCTAGGAGAGGTCAAACCTTCCAGGTGAAACAGGAGACTGTCGGAGATGTTCAGTGCAATCAAACCCATGGCTTCATCCATTTTGTTTCTGTGCTGAAGAATCTCAAAGGGACGCTGCAGGACAGGCTGGTTCTCATCCAGACATGACCATAAGCCACGTGACATAAGAAGCCTGGTCATGTGTGCTTTCCAGGTATGATAATTATGCGGTGTAAGCCGGGCCACAGAGGGATTCGACATTGAGAGGAGATAGAAGTAGAAGGGTCTTTTCTGAAGTAAATTATAGAAAGGAAAAACACCCCCCCCCCCCCCCCACAACGTATAAATCAACCCCCCCGTACAATAAATAACTGAAAGCACAAAAAAAATAGGAGAAAACCTGGACTCCAAATGCAAAGAAGGAGGAAAACAGAAGCCTCAACTTTGACGCCAAAAAAGAGAACTCAAATGGCTGAATCAGCAAACCAAATCAGCATCATTGCGTCCGTCTCGAAAAGACCTTTCCGGCGATATATCATATGTCAATTTTTGATTCCGTATGAGCCCTGTAGGAGCAAAAACGCCCAAGTACCCCCAAAATGCAAGCTCTCTGGAAAAAACCAGTGACGCCAAAAAAGTTGACGGCCGTATGACCGTCGCGGGCCTGTCGTTGATGTCAGCATGACGTCATCCCAAAAAATTTCGGGTCACCAAAAAATTTGAAAAATTCACCGAAAAATAAAATCCGGCATTGGAAAAATGTCGGCAAGTGACGTCAGCAGGTGACGTCACCTGCTGCAAGCGGCCAGGCGGAGGTTGGGCGGCGGCCGGGCTGGGCTGTGGCCGGCGGGTGGTGGGGCGGCGCGGCGGCTGAGCGCTGGTGGCCAGTTGGGCACTAGTGGCGCAGTGGCGGCCGGTTGGGTGGCCGGTGGCGTGGTGGCGGTCGGCTAGGCGGCCGATGGCGCGGTGGCGGCCGGCTGGGTGCTGGTGGTGTGGTGGCGGCTGGCTGGGCGGTGGCAGCGCGGTGGCGGCGCATTAAAAACCAAGCACAAAACCTTCTTTCTTTTTTTTTTTTGAAAAACGTGTCTGTACAGCCCTTGGAGGCTGAAAAATTCACCCATAAGCCTCGGAGACCAAATAGATCAAATTTTATATGGAAATAGGGGTTTTTGGGCCTTCTAAACGCAACCATGAGATTGGTTTTAGCCCAAAGTGCTCCAGAAAAAAGAGACCCCCAGATCCAATAAAAAACAACTGAAAGAGAACCAGAAAAACTGTGGCTTTCGTCTTCAAATGCAGCTCCAAAAAATCTCAAACCAAGCAGCAGCAGGGAAGCTCTGATACCATGTAGAAACTAAGAAACACAGTTTCACAGAACGCCAAGAACACCTACATGCAAGAATACCTGTTGCTGAAAGGAAGCCAGAGAAGACAAAAAAGCAAGAGCTTGGAAATCTCAGCGGTGTGAGAGAAAATTGTATTCCAAGATGAAAAAACATAATTACAAGAGTTCAACCTATAAGGTGAACAAAAACCCTAAAAAGGAAAAAAGCTAAGTTGCGCAATATAATTAATATAAAATATTAATTATATGCACCTAAAAGAAAGCTTAAGTGAAAGTAGAGTACGTAGACAACTTAATAATTAAATCAAAATGATTTAATTAATAAGGGAAGATAAATAGATACTCTAACAATATATATATGTTGTGATATATCATATACATGTATATATATTATTTATATTCATATTGTTATTATTTATCTAATAATTATTTATCACATATCATAATAATAATAATCATTAATTATGTCAATATGAATATCGACCAAACATATTATTGTTGTAGATAATATGAATCCATTATGAGATCGATATCTATATGTGAACTATTGATTATTGTCAATACTTACATTGCATATCGATTATGGTAATCGATATACATATTGACTCTGGTATATCGATATGCATATCGATCACCATAACCGATATGCATACCGATCACCATAACCGATATGCATACTAACTGTGTAACATACTTGTTGTCAAGCACAATGAACTATGAGGATATCGAACTTGTTGTTATCGTTAACAAACGATAATAATATAATAATATCAATTATGATATATGGTTCATCAACAATGAAATAGATTGGTGTTAAGGTTGAAAAATTGATTAACGAGACATGTCTCTCATAGAGACATGTCCCTACAGGAGACATGTCCTTACAATAACATATATATTATGATTGCCATTGTGATTTGGAAAACACAAAAAATAGATAAGTGCCATTACAAGTTACAACAATGATAAATATATATTATACCTTCTCATTTATAAGCAAGATAATATACTTGGGCATTTCTCTCTCATATAGATTTGCATCTTCACAGTGGTATTCACACTAGAGAAATAAAATTAAAATTCCTCTATCATAAATCTGATAACAATTTAACATATACAATTGTGAACTTTGTGATCTATTCCATTTTTCAATGTATAGTGTATAGACCATAGGGGCTATTTTTGGTGATGACATAAATTTTGTGGGGTTTTTACCCTAGATTTTTTTTTATAACAAAATCAACAAAACAAGGGTGTTGCCCCTTACAAAACCATATCCCAAAGGCATAGAAAAAATAGACCAAAGGGACTATATACAACAAGGTCAAGAAATGACCATTGACAACTGACTAGAAACACAACTAGTCAACCACATCAAGAGTGGGTAGACAAATCTCCCACAATAGAGGGAGGAGAGGAGGGACTACAAAGTGATTCTTCCTTCATCGATAGACAATCATCCAGGCAATACTTTGAGAAGGATCCCACCACAAAGGGAAGGTAGTGAAACCCCCAAAGAGAGAGAATCAACACCAGCAACAGGAACAAAGTGTTGACAATTTTGAACTTCAACAACCATAGGCTAGGGAAAAATAGGAGCAACAATAGTCAGAGAAGAGTCCACACTATCAAAGGGGACTAAATCAACAACAAGAGGTGGAGCAATAGGAGCACCTTGGGGGGAGACATCATCAACCTATAAAGAGTCATCAAAGGAAGAGTTAGAGGCCAAAACAATCAAATGATAATCATGTGTGTCCTTTCACCAAGTAGTAGCACCTTTTCAGTGCAAGAGAGAACAATCTATAGCTAGATGACCAGTAGAGAAACACCACCTACATCAAAATGGGAGGCCCTCAAAATCTAGCAATTGGGTCCAAGGCATGTCCCCAACCATGAGAACTACATCCCCTGGCAAGGATGTAGAGATGTCAATTTCAACCTAAATGCAAGAAAAGGTAGAGTGCCTCACCATAGTTGTAGCCTAATCCACCTTTAAGAAATGACCAATAGAGTTGATGATGCAATGTCTAAGTTTGATTATTCTCCTATGTGGGATTTATTTTGTGTGGAGATATGTTTCTTTATATTATTTTTTACTTCTATTTTGGATGTATAAAAAAGGTCTAGCCCATAGTATATGATGTGAAGAATCCCATCTTAGTATAAATAAGAGTGAAATTTTGTCTATATATTTGAGGACTTACAAACATTTCAACATTTCCTTATAGGGACATGTAAGTAGTTGAGGAATTCTTTGGTCTAAGATTCCATGGTCTAATCTCTTTCTAGGGTAGTAGTATTCATCCTACATAGAATTGACGAAGGCATTCTAACAATTAGATCATGTTTTCTATCACATTGTGCACTAGTTGACTACCACCAATGATGTAACTTGACAAGCATTTTTAGTGTTGCAAACAAAATCTTCTCAATGTCATTAAATTTATTAACAAAGAAGTGAAGTTCAAGTTGTACTAAAGTTGTCCAATTCTATAGAATGATTGTACCTTTAAAGACTAGAATGTCAAAGATGACTTGTACCCTAAACAGATTATGATGATGAATTGGAGCTAGTTGTTTGAGATTTATTGGTATTGGTCTAGGATGATTCATTAAGTCACATTATTGTCTAAAATATTTATAGCATTGTGTTTCTAAAGTTACATTTTTTAACGATAGGAATTAATTTGAACATCTCAACAACTTGGGGGCTCACACTATGTTTGTCCTAGAGCTCATCGCCTCAAGAGAAGGCAAGCTCCCCCCTTAAACCATCAGTTGATAGCAATAGCTTGTAGGCCATCATCAATAGGTAAAGTTGGTGACACTCAAACATTGGACCTACATAAGAAGAACCCAAAGCCTTGGCACAAGCTTACCAATCAAGCTATGGGGTTGCCTCTTGTGTACACTCGTTTATCATTCATTGTTTTATCCTCGATAGTCATGAAGATTCTCAATTGTTGAACCAAGGATGTGATCCTCCAATTGATGTTTTAAGAGAATAATAATATTTTACAAACTCTAATATTAGTGATCCAAACCCTAAGAGGATTGGAGGAAAAAAATGTAAATTACTTTATGAACCTACAAAGTTTATAGAATGTGTATAAGAAACCCAAGACTAGCTTGGAAATTCACACTCAAGGCATGCAAAAGAATTTGCAATGTATTTGTTATAGAGGAAATAATATTTGCACATAATTATGTAGGTACATATGTGCAATATTATGTATGCAATAGCTTGTCAATAAGAATTATTTTTGTCTAGTTTATTTTTCAAATCTATTAGATTTCCACAATCCATAAGTATGGTATTCCAGTTTCTGGATTCGATTGTGTAGGTTTTTTTACCATTAACGTTTCGGATCATACTACATGATCCATCATCAGGATGTCAAAGAGCAAGAGCAAGAGGAACATGAAATGGTAGATTGTTTGTTAGATCTGCAATCTACCATTTCATGTTCCTCTTGCTCTTGCTCTTTGACGTCCTGATGATGGATCATGTAGTATGATCCGAAACGTTGATGGTAAAAAAACCTACACAATCGAATCCAAAAACTGGAATACCATAGTTTAATTTTTTTGTAAATCTTTGTCTTGTTTAGTTTTTTTGCAATTCCTATTGTTGTTCATTGGTGTATGGTTGTGTGTCAAGTTTTATCCTTCGCTTTGTACAAGATTTAGGGTCCTTTCAAGACCTTGCTTATCTAATCAAGAACTATTTATATAAAGAGGTTATTGGTAAAGTCTTTTACAAAATGTTGACAAATGTCATGTATGTATTTTGTGTTTTCAATGTGAATACCTATATGGTGTCAATTGATGGCACAAACATGTGGGGTAACTACAACTAGATTTTGGGCACACGTGATATCAAACAAAGTGTATCTAAGCAAAAGCGTGTGCACCCATGTAGAAGTGAGTATTGTAAGGATCCCTGAGAACTAGACTAAATAGCGCACAAAATTGCTTTGAGACTAAGTGATGTCAAGTACATGGAATACATGAATGCATGAAATTGAATTTGGAGAACGAAATTGAATTTAGAGAGAACATTTTCATTCTCCAGTCAACAAATGTATTATTACCTTTAATAATGATGTGCAATGCACTTTCTAACATTAAAAAAACATGTACAACATTAAGTTTGAGAGACATGTACAATTGTTGTGTAATCCTAATTATCAGAATTGTATATACAAAATAAGGTTAAAGAGTTAGAGTTATGAATTGACGTGGATTCTCAAATATTGAATTCCATTCATTCTCAATAGTACTCACCAACAACCACACTTTGAGAGGGAGATGGAGTGTGGTTAACGAAAAAAGTGCTCAAATAAAATCTTCTCTCCTTATGGTCACTGACAGACACTTGGTTGATGTTGACATCCAAGTACTTATATTGACTATTTTATTTTGGCTCTTATCCACTGACGTACATACTTATATTAGATTTGATTATCTATAGTTGATATTATTTTGATTATGTGAAGATATTTGCTTGGCTGATCTGATTAGATACGAAATAAATGCGGGTATAAACTGAAGATTTATAGAGTAGTGTTCTGAGTAGTCCGATACCTAGAGAATGATGATCCAAAAAATCTTAGAAGTAGTAAAATTCCAGATTTCCTGTAGTACTTCAAACATTATTAGCATCCAGCCACACTCATGAGTAATGTGTTTCGTACCAGGTTTATGACATTGAATCATTCTCTTTCTCCGACACGAGATCTTGCAATCTCAACTATTTCTTCGGAATTCAATGGAAGGCAAACATATTCAAAATGTCTGGATAATTTTGTATATGTTATTAAGATCTTAGTGTTATTGGCATTTATAAAATTATAACTGTCTAGAAACTATCACTATAATGTTACAGTATAGATAGTCTCTACTGGAACATAATTCCATCATGATTACATTCGCTGAAATAGCTCAAGTATCTATTGTTAATTGTTTCGTCAAACTTTGCATGGTCCCTGAAACATGCACTGCCATTCTCTTCTTCAGACAAATAGCAATTCTGGTAGCACTATATTTAATGATGTCCACAGACCAAGTGGTCTAAGGGAACAAGTGTTATAAAATTAACACATTTTCAGATACACAACTGGAAAGTTGCATTCTGATTTTAGTACAATAATTGCCTATTCTAGAGGTGATTTGTTTTTCCTTCCTAGCCTCATTTTAAAAACATATTAATCGCACTCACGGATTAAAAAAATCCCACAAAAGCTTAAAATTCAAACATATAGAAATGCATCATTAATTTGTGCTCCTCCACGAAACTTTTTGATACTTGTGGGTTCAGTGATCAAACTTGTGCTTAGACCTTGTCTCCTTGTTGCGACTGGGACTACAAAAATTGCCTGGGTAGCATATAGGCGTTCATATTAGTTAGGTTTAAACTAGCATCAAGCCTTTCAAAGAGCTCCTCATCTAATGCTGTCAAAGTTGCCGCTGATCTCTCTTCTTTGTTTTAACATATCGTACTATTATTTGTTATTTGATGAGTGCAAGGCCAAGCCTTGCTGACAGCATACTTGCATTGTTCTACTTTTTGTCATAGCATTGGAAGGACTTGTTTGCAGATATGAGAGCTGAAGAGCCAGAATCATTCCAGCGCATATTTTGCAATCAAATGGTTTTTTAATTTTTCCTTTTTGTAAGAACTAGAGAAATCATTATCAAATAACAGATGAATACATAGATCTCTCTCAGCATTACAAAGATGAAAGCACATTCAAACTTTCAAAATATTTTCATTGGAACGTGATTATACAGTTACAAATGAATAGAATTTTGAATGAAATTTTGCTTACAATTATCTTCGAACAAGACCTTATCTTGCTACGTCTAGGAACTTTTTCCCGATGCAAAAAATAGATCTATATAAACAATGATATGAGAGGCTCATCTAATACTGAGCCTTCATCTATCTGCTGCTTTATCTGGATAGCAGGTGGACAAAATTACTGCACAGTTCATCTTCAACCCCATTGCAGGCCTGGTCCAACTTTGAATAGTGAATACATTGAATGGAGTGGAAATGCTTTAACTACGACTCCATAATATTACAATTTCTAATGAAACCATCATTGTAATCTACATATTTTGTCCAGAAGGGTCTTAACTCCGGAAATGCAATCTCTAGCCATGGTTTTGCCTGCCCATTGTAGTGAATAACAGCAGCTTTATGAAGAGTATCTTGATTGATTCTGGATTGATACCCCAATCCCAGAACATGCCAAGAAGGATCAATGGGATGGACATAGCCATTAAATGCAATTAATGCAGGTGGCAAAGTGCCCAAACGCCAGAGTGACAATTTTGAATTCAAATTCTGCAAAATAAAAGATGATATTTTTAACAAATCTCAAATTTGAATGTTGTATGTGGAAGAAAACTACTAAATCATGTTAAGACTGTTAGTTTAGGTTCAGCAATTTAACTTACCTTTTTCAGCCAATGATGATAAACTTCTCTGATGTTAGTTTTCCTCCAGGTTTGCAAGTCAAAAATGTTCATGCCATATGCCCATGCACATTGGTCTGGATTAAAATTTGTTACTATAAGAGGATGAGAGAAATTAAGATATGTTCTGAAAGTCTTTGACCTAACCCACGGGTCAGCAACTCTACATGTCTCTACTGCACCATTGACCTTGCCTTCCAGATCAACATCCCATAGTGGAGACAAATCACGCTGAACTACCACATCATCATCCAGAAAAATGACCTTCTGAAGATTTGGGAAAAGCTGTTATCAATGTGCAGTCAATAAGAAATAAGAATATGACTTAAAAATAAAATGGCTTCTCCACATTTCAATTAATATTTAGGAAATGGGAAGAAATAAATTAGACTAACCAGGACAATCCAAGAAGCATTGTGTAAGTAACCATAATGAAACAAAAGCTAGGACATGTTTGAACTTGAAGGCAACCATAGCATGATAAAAAAACAGGGATTCTAAATTAAGTGAATTGAAAGAAACAAGAACAAATGCTCATGCCGGTATTAAGCAATTTAAATAATATGCTTACCTCTGGAAGATATATTCGAAGATGGTTCATTATTGATATATATTTTGGGCTTCGTGCTTGCAGCTTTGCAGCTAGAACATTTGGGGAATCATTGAGATTTGCTCCAATTGCATGGTCACCATGGTAGTATCTCCTTATTTCATAATGAGTTTCCATGGCTTCCAATACAGGGACATTGTCTTTTGTCAACCAATCAAATTGGTGCACACCTTTTACCTCAACAGTTGCAGGTGGGAGAGGATGTAAAGCAAACCACGCATGCATGGCTGCATATGTCTTCCTATCTGTAATAACGTGAAATACTATCTTTTCGGGCTTTGCACAATTCTTCACAACTGATGAGACTACCACAGACGCTGAGAGAACATTGTCAGTCGCCACAACAAAGTGATTATATGAGTTATCTGTAAGCCGAGGAACTAATTCAGGAGAGGGAAGCTGCCTCCGGGCATGTGCATTGGAGGAATACTCATCGGCCAGCCTTAGAGAGAGGCAATGCATGCCTTTTGGAACACCACTTGATGCAAAATGTCTGTACAAATATTCTTGCAGTTTTGCTGACCGGGCCTTTTGTTCCATCTTCTGTACCTGAGTAACCAATACGGTTTGCATGTGTGAAGAGTCAGATATTAACTTGTTTGGTTGTGGCAAATACCATATATTTTTTCTCTTGTTATATAGGTCATAAGCAACAATCACATTTAACCAATGACATCATTAATCCATTAATTTTAGAAGCTGGACCTTCTAGGTAATCTCATGAGCCCAATCCTTTCTATGGACGGTGCCAAACATTCTAACAAACTCAACCAGTTATGATTACGATAAACATGTAAGAAATTTGATTATTTCATTAGGTAAAACATTCCTGACAGACACAGATCATAGGTAGTAGACTGTTAATTACCAAAAAAGAGAACATGCTGAAGGGAACCTCAACAAGGCTAACAAACACTAAAAGCCTGAAAGAGAGCAAATAAGAGAGCATTAAAAGCCTGAAAGAGAAATAAATTGCTCTTGGGATTTTTACTGGTCATCCTTTGATTGCAGATAAACAGAACAATTTGTTTGCATAATTGCAAAACAAATAATTATAATAAAAGAATATGCAAAACAAAGTGCTTTAAAAAAATTCTAATAAACATCCTTTCAACCACGAAAATAATATACATATCCGCAAGCAGAGTTGCAAACTTTCAGATATAAGACAATATGTATAATTGCTTGTCCATGGATCTCGCCAAGAAGCACAGCTTTAAGTAAAGATGATGCAGTTTTTTTCGCAAACTTGTGATACAAAACAAAGAATGCCAATTATTTGCAGGCATTGGCACAGAGTATCATATCCCCTGCCAATTATGTGAAAACATTGGCAGAGCGTCATATACCCACACAAGAGAGCCAATTATTGCAAACATCTATGGTCAACAAAAATAAAAAAGGAAAGAGTGATAAATATGGGAAATGATAACTACACATGGGGGCTCCGGCATGTCTTAAGTTTTGAAAGATTTTGAAACATTTTTGGCAGCCTTCATGGAAAGCGTTGGTATTTCAAGAGTTTGTATGTCATCTAGAGCACTTACTTTTGTTATTGAAATTTCTCAACATGTAATAAGTTGCAAATAGAGTAATATTATCTGCAAAAAATTCATTCCATCCATTTGTACTTAAAATGTATGAATAACATCGCTGCCAATAGTTTTTGTTATTTCAAGTGCCTATATTTCTTGGGCACTATAAGAATGAATTATACTCTTACATATGAATTTGAGTGGTACGCCCATGGCCATTGATGGATAAATGCCGGTAAATAAGTCTCTTTGTTTGAACTTATACCCAAGTGAAAAATTACATATAGATCTTATCATGCATTAGAGGTACCAAATTAAGTGCCAATTTTTTTAAAAAAATCAAAAGCAATTGGAAGATCAAAAAGATGTAAACGAAAAGATATAAAGCATCAAGTGAAAGAGGATAGGCAAATGAGAATAAAATGGAAAAAGATAGGCGTGAAGGGAAACCATGGAGAGAATAGCCCAAGAGATGCCCAAACAAAATTGAAGTGATGGGAGATAAAAAGTATGTGGAGAGAAAATATGAGAATCAAGTAAGACAGGCAATGAATATAAGATTTTAGCACAACAGAGCTTGATTGGAAAACTGGAAGATGTATTAAGGAAATTCAAAAAATTAGATCATTCTCACACAACAAATAAGCCACTCAATTTATCAAAGAGATTTCACTTAAAAACTGACATGAAAAGCAACTGGATTGGAGTTGTGAAATTTAAAGGTGTCACTCAATTTATTGAAGACAGATGTGAAAAGCAATTCGATATGAGTTATGACATTCAAAGGTGTGCGCAAAGAGGATGGTAGCAGACAAGACAAACATTTCAATAACAATAATTTTTTTCTTGAAGCTGGATTGCAAGTTGTCAATGTTCAATCTTGGATCATAAATTCTATAAATTTCAACATCGGTAATATGGTCTTAAGTTACTTTTGTTGGATGTTCTAAATGCCCATACCCAAGTGAAACCCTTATTGCTGTGATTATATGCTTATGATCTAAGTAGAATGATAGCCAGGTACACATATGTGAATAATTTCATAGGCAAGGGCCCTACTCCACTCACATCAACACCCTAAACACGCTAAAACACTTTGTCAATAGTTTCTGGGGCTAATCATGGTATTTTAGATAGCTAGGGTTGGCTTGATCATGTTATCCATAAATAATGCTGTTTTTCTTTTGTCTTCAAAATAAATCTGCATTACACTGACTTGGATCATATCATAATGCGTGAAAAGATCGTATATGGGTCATGCGAAAATTACAGAGAAGTTGTGCACGTTGCTTACACAAGAGTAAAATAATTATAGATAGCCTTTCTTCTGATGCTGATTTCTGTCAGGGACATTTGACATGTATGTTCAAAAGGCATTCAGCTTGTTACATTTGACAGCATTTAATCCTGTCAGTTCGAAAGGCCTTTTAAGCATGGCATGAAAACCTCTTTGATGAATCAAAAGCACATTCATCACGCATTTCTCTCAAATTAAATGACTTGACCTTTGTCTGGCTGTTGTCTGCCAATAGGCATCAAGAGACTCACTAAATTGTCAGCTATATAATGCACCCAATACAAATGGTTATAATCCTCATGCATCTTTATTTTCATATAGCTTAATTCATATGGATGATAAAAATTGACTAGCAGCAGATAAAAAGCATAATGGTTAAGGGATGATAACTTTACTAGCTATGTGCCGCCGTGCATTGACATAAGGCAATATTTGATTATATAAAGTTGTGGCTATCAACAAGAAATCACATTCCATGTTTTAAAGTTATCACAAATAGAAAGACTACAGAAATCAATACATACTTGAAATACTCATCAAACTTTGAATGGCAAGAATCTGATTAATGCAGTCATGAGTTTCAATCAGATGTTCCAAGTAATGTTTCTTACTATAAACTAGACAAATCCAGTGACTGAAACATGCTATACAAACTTATGTCAACATAAGAAACCTTTTTGTAGCAAATTTAGGAAATGTTTGACTTTGATAACTTTTGAAATTTTGACAATGATGAATCCATCCATGACAAATCGCAGATCCAATATCTTAACCATTTTTTAAGTATTAAAAAAAAGTAACACAGAAAATTAAGGCAGGAGAAGGATGAAGAGTAAGTGCCGTAAATGAGGTCATATTAAACTACTAAATTTGCGAGTAAATTTTGTTTCAGCTTATGCACAAGTGAAAAATCATGTTCTCTCTGCCTTCGGGACCAAACTGCATGAAAAGTGAATGTTCTAGGAGTTTTAAACCATTTTCCAGACCACATCAGAAACCAGATAAACAGGTTGACTATGCAATTTAAGATAAAATCTGAAAAAAATCATCTTCAAGGGGCACACCTTAGTCTCTCACAACAGAAAATATATCTTTATGCATTTGCCTCTATCAAGGAAGGAACACTTTTAAGTTTTTAACATATATACACCCAGACACACACACAGTAATTTAGCACACCCTTGCTTTCTAGTACATTGTGTAAGACATTGTATCCTTCATTGAATGGAAATTGAGTCTGCACCTACTGTTTCTGGCAAAATAACAGGGTTGTTTACAAACAAGGAATGGTCTAAAATTGTAAATTATTACACACATATCTGTGAGCAATCTACAGGTGACATTATGGTACTAGTGAAAAGAAAATATATTATAACCAATTGCAAGTCAACATGTATCTTGCAAGGCTCTGAAAAAATTAATAAATCAAAAGATATATAAAAATTTGATAGTGTCAAACAAGAATGCAGAAGATCAAAAGAAAAAGAGAAAAATTAGCTCACTAGGTTCAAATTCAAAACCATTATCACCACATAGATATTTCATTTTGTTAAACACATAAGTTCCAAAATTATTAGTCAGTACATTGCACGCAGCAGTATGTCGTAGATGACTCCAAAACTTGGATAGAACCAATGGCATGCTCATGAAAGGGAGTGAAGGGAATCCTACATCCCCACTTGCTTCTTACATGAAACCATGTAAGCTAAACATGAGAAAGGCCTTGGCAACATATGAAAATATGCAGCTATGGAATAGCCACCCATACAACATTTTTTTTCCTGTTTCTGTTTGTGGTGTATCTTTTTGATCCATTTTCTGGATAGAACATATTTTTAATAACTAAAGAACCAAATTAAAGGATTGTTAAGAGTCAAAATCAAAGCAAATATAAATTTCAACAGTTAATTGGCACCTCTCAGTTGTCAAATGGTAACATTTTTGAAACATCCCTTGTATGTGACAAGTCCCCGTAAAATGGATTACAGAACTTGGAGAAAGCCTATTCCCTGCTGGGATGGTCGTAATTGGAGATATAGGAATTCTTCTCCCTCTAAATTGACATTGAATAATACACTGGATAATGTCATATCACTGGCATTAATTTTATTTTTGTGATATCTACGTGTGAGTAAAGAACAAGCATGATTGTTTGGTGAACTTCTTCATACAGGTTTACTGATACTAATATGAAAGCAATATTATGTCTAAAAGTTTCTGGTAATCCCTATATTGGAGGCTAAGTTGACAGTTTGGGTATGGCATCAAGTAGGGTTCAAATTTGCTCGTATTGCAATTTCTTTTTCCCAGGTAAGGTAAGCTGGGTGTGGCATATATATATTTTATCAGGATTCAACTGAATAAATTTTGAGTCAACTCATCTTAATATCCAGATAAAACATCATGATGTATATATAACTAGAGATTATAAAGTCTAGCACTTCATAACAATTTGCTTGTGCACATTAAACAAATAAAATGTAAATCCTCTGCTTGAAATTATGCCTGCATATCTGTTATCAATGTGGCAAAATATGAAACAGTTTCAAAACTATTAGTATCTATGCTGTTGCATGCAAAATATTCCTATAGCTGTGACTTTCTTATTGATCATTCTCAGATTCATATGCTTGCAGAGAACACAGCTCAAGATAGATGTTTCACATAAAGTCGTTATGCATTTGATTAGAAGTCATTGCAGATATGAACAGGATAGCCAAAGAATGCATTGCACGAACTGTGCAAGGGGAGTAAGGAGATGTAGAGAGTTAATAATATTCCCTTTTTTGGGATTTCCCTAAGACTTGCCCTAAAATCACAAATTCCATTAGAATAAGAAATGTAAGATAGTTAGAGATATAACTTTACTAATTAAAACGCCTTTCAACCAGATAAACTTTGATTTGGATCCTGCAATCATATTAAACAATATTGTGTGTGTGTGTGTGTGTGTTTATAATTCATGCATCCAATTATTCCTCTTAGGGTTAGTAATCACACATATGAGTACAAATATGTATAATCATCATAATTTATTAGATAAGTCATTCACATCTATATTCATTTTTAGTATTCAATCACAATAGGTTTTGAATAAGGGGGCACAATAGGTTGGCCCAAAGCAATCCTTACACAAAGCCCAAGAGCAGATTTTATAGCCCTTTTGCCCCCGAGTGGCATGCACATTGTGATTGGACATCCATCAAGGGGTGATCTACCTAGTAGCATGGTCGTTTCTGCCCTCCCTGTTCATGTCTCTTTATTCATCCTCTTATGACTGATTTCTCCAACAATCAGCTATTCTAGAGGATGTAAAGGAAATCGCAATAGGGTGCCCGGAAATCCTGCTATCTAAGCCCAAGAGAAGACTTTATACCCACTTAGCCCTAAGTGGAAGGCACATTGGACATCCGTCATGGGGCAGTCTATTTAGATGGTGATCTCTTATCTGCTCCCCTCTCTTTCATTTCATTCTTCTCTCTATTTGATTGCTTGTCTGGCTATAATTAGATTAATGTTTTAGGGTATGCATTTCACGTTATCACACAGCAATTATTGATTCTACTATTTCATACCACTATACTTGTGGAATATATAAGATTATTGCAGGTTATGTGTTTTCAGTCTGCTGCTACAAATTTAACAGATCTGACTTGATGCCATTTTCATTTTGGAAGCTGATTTCTGCTCTTTAAGGGAGTAATTGCAGGTTATGTGGTTTCAGTCTGCTGCTATAAATTAAACAGATCTGACTTGATGCCATTTTCATTTTGGATGCTGATTTCTGCTCTTTAAGGGAGTGCTTATGCTGATTGCTTCAATCTATATATTTGATTGCTGAAGATAGTTCTGTTCTCTTATGAAGAGAATAAGAATGCTATTGCCTGCAATAAATAGTAATTTCTGATCTTTTTTTATCTATGTGCCTAATCACTGGTATCTAGTGAATTGATCTTCTTCTTATTTATTTACTGATCACTGCTTCAGGTGCCTTAATCTTATTTATTAATTGCTGTTTAGTATAATTTGAATGTTGTTTCTTTGCCTTTATATCAATCATTGCTCCTCCTAATAGAACAACAGCTTATAAATTTATAATATATTGCTGTGTTTTAATTGCTGTCCTTTGTATCATCATTGTTCATTATTATCCTTGGTTAATCACTGTCTTTTCCGTCTTATAATCTTAGCTTCCTATAGAAAATCATAGTCTTATAAATAAGACGATTTTCTCGGTCTTCGATATCTTCTCTATGGCATGACATGACAGTTTGGATTCAAGGCATATTAAAAATTGGGTTTTTTAACAGTTTTAATATTCTTTATTTTTAATTTTGTATGGGTTCTCCAGTCATGGAATAGTCAGAAACAACCAGATACCCTGTAGATATATGGTTTTCCCAAAGCCACTCCCAATCCCTCTTTCATTTAGTACAGCAACAGGACTGATTCTGCAAGGATCCAGTAACTTAGAATGGAGAGATGTAGCCAAGGATTTCAAAGTTAAAATTGCATAAAGAGTCATTTCCAACATTGTGATTTCTGATCATTGTTTAGTCTTGTACAACTATGATATAGAAAAAGAAGTAAGTTTCTGGACTGGAGGATTCGGCAGAAAATGATTTTGCCAATAGTTATATGTTACAGTTGATAAATGTTTTATGTTGACTTTGTTATATTGTTAACATTTGTCAGCTTAGGTAGTGCATGTTATAGAGTTGTTGTGGGTAGTTAGACCAATGGTTGTGTCTCAAATAGTTTTTCCACTGTTGGCTTAAGGGAGCCAATTTATGATAGGTCCTCCCTGTACCAGCAAGTATTGTATTGAGCACAAATGATAAAATAAAAGCATAATTCTCTATATTCTTTGTGTATTTGTTCCTCACTATGAACTGTGATTCCAATCATCTTCTGTACTACAACTTGTGTTTTGATAGTGTAGATTTTATAGTTGACACATGCCTGAGTCATTTGGGACTGCTGTAAACGAGATCCACAAATTGAAATCCCAGTAATTCAGACAAGAAAACAGTGTAGTTTTCAATGTACTCTTATTTACCATATATAGTACGACGGCCCAGCACATTAAACAAAAATTAACTGTCAATTGATGAAGCTTAATTTTAAAACAGAGAGAAGATAATATATATCATGGTCATTTATGTTAATAATAGAATGTATCAGAGAACAAAAAACTGACAAATAAGTGCATGTGAAAACCTCCAAAAATAATGCAGATTAATTTAAAACATACCATTGCTTTCATCTTCAAAGCAAATGTCTTGGCATCATATGGATTCGCCTTCATATCAGTAATGAGATCAGGGAAAGATTCGGGGATTGTTAATCCTTCTGGAAGTGCTTCATTGCTTGCCTGTAAGAGAAGTTGGTATATTTCTCTTCCCATCCTCTGCAAAATGCCACATGCTCTAGGTTTAGATTCCAATAAGTGCAGAAGTCCCAGGATAGAAACAAATTGATCGTTTAACACCTAATCGACTTCAAGCATGCCCCACAGAAGTGAGTGAGTAAACAGAGTAGAATGATGCGCATTTGCATCCCTGGCAATCTACTGTACATGTGAACAGCATAAATGTGCTAAAAATTAAAAGGACAAGCTCCAGCACTCACACAAAAAGCATAGACCATTCCTCATTACAGTTACGCAAATAGGGTTCGTATTTTTATCTTGATTTTCGATACCACTGGAGCTTCTTAACACATCGTAAGAAGCAAGGGCACTCAGGAAAATACTGCCTATTCCATGAGCATATATAGTTTTGTTTCAGCGTAACAGTTTGTTTTCTGAGATTTTCCTTCAAACAAATATTTGGCACACAATATAATTGATAGTGGTAGAGAATTTTTATAACTTACAGGAGAAACATCTACTCTTCCCAAAAGTCTCGGACCTAATCTTCTGCCAATGCAATCTAAACAAGGCAAAAATAAACAAGAGTGACTTCATGTCCATTATCCTAATCTTAGCTGACAAAGAACGGAAAAGAAATGAGTGAGCACATTGAAATCAAAGCAATTTCTGAAGGAATCATTTATTACTTACCTAGGGAGGAACAGTTGTTGACCCCCTCCAGTGTAACTAATGCTGTTAAAATAAAGACGAATGGTAATAGGAAGGCTAGAATTAATACAGTATAGAAAATACTTCTATAGGAAATATGGCGTGCAGCACCCTTAACCTTTGTAAAGTCCAGGAAGCCGTTTGTAGCTGAGATTGTGATTTGCCCCATGCTAGGAGATATGTGGACCTGCATTGTGAGATCTTCTCACTTAAACACACGAATTCTACCATCCAATCTCTCCCTCAAACACCATATCACTGCCACACCTCGTGCTTCCTTCCATTGCCTATTGCAGATCTAGGAAACAGAGCTCAAGTTTCTGTGAAGATGATATTTATTCAACTCGTGGGCTTTCTTTTTCATTGGAAAGCACGGTGGGTTACTGGATAGAGTTTCCCCTTCAGATCCCCTCCTAAGTCTTGTGGCCGACTCAACAAGTGGGTGCAATGTACGAGCATTGAAATCTCGGTTTTATGCTTTCTTTGCTCACCTTGGCAGCTCAGAGGCAATCAATCTATTTCGGAATCACGATCTCGTTTATAAACTGCAAATGCGGCAATACAAATACTGTTTTTTGATTACCAGGGCATAAGGAATCCGTTTTCTTCCGATTACCCACCTGCCCATTTATACCTAAAACATCAAATTCCACTTAAAACCAATACAATGACACAGCAACTTCAGTATTCATCATCACACGACAGTGATATTCAGTTTTCATAGCTCCACAGTCAAAACTGACACGCGCCAAAGGTCAACAAGAGCAAAGTAGATATGGTACATTTGATTACACGTCACCCAGTTACCGTACTGGTCTCGCTTAATTCAAAGGCACACAAAAACCAGTCTGTAATGAACAAAGACTCTGTTGTTATTTTATTGATCAATGCAACTCCATTGGCGTTGATAAGAAAAACGAGAATTCCATCGCGCCTGTTTTCTACAATAAATGAAGTGGGCACAATTTTGTTAACTCTGTGATGAGATCTGGTTCAATTTCTTGGTATTGAATCTGACCCCAGAACTCAGGGGAGGCTTTTGGTCTGCTCCACGCAGTGTTATTGTCGAAATGGATTCAATTCCAAGAAGAGTAAACAAATTTGTTTGGCCGCATGGTTAAATTTGGTTCGCGTTTTGCCTCTTACAATTATAGATACCTACCGATTTAGCGAATTAAAAAAACCTCCTTTTCTCCTTCGTTTTTCTGTTCAATTTCATTTACCTTTAGGTTTGCCAGTTGCCAATGCTTTTAACCGGTCGACTCTTTTATTTTGTTGGGTTCCAGAAAATTTCTGTATAATTTGGAAAATAGTTTTATAATACGTTTTATGATTTCTTTAACGCGGAGCAGACGCGGAGATCGCACGTGCTCATCATTAGTGGTTGTCTTTCATTTGGAGTTATGCTATAATAGCTTTTACCCCATTGCCTTTCTTCCCTATTTTGGAAGTCATGCAAATCTCACTCTAACTCAATCTTATGATTTCTTTTAACCATTGCAACTCCAAAGGTCAGTTCGGAAATGGCCAAGGAAGAAAAACAAAATACTATTTTATGTTATTATTATTTTTTAAATATATCTTATTTAGTTTTGTATTAGTTATACTATTCACAATCATGAGCCTTAATAGAAGGGTCTAGTTTTAAGTCAAACAAGAGAATAAATAAGAGGTCAAGTTTGACCCAAAAAAAAGTCAACTATTCAAATTCCTTGTCGTGGGGCATCATTATCAAGATCATTATCACTTTGTTTCCCTCAAACATCCCTGGGGTAGAGTCATTAATAGGCTCTCAATCATTAAGAGTGTATTATTCTCAACATTCTCTTTTAGGGGTAGCTTAGTGCAGACTGCAGGGATGGCAAGTGGAACATGGGGAAATTTGTTAGTGTATGGTCATTCAATGTTTTGTCAAGGAGAAGGTGAATGCAAAGGTTTACCATCCTCCACGAATAGCAGAGACCTGAGTGTTTTAAGGTGTCATTCATGAGAGCAAGACCTACGATCACCTTGATTGTCTTGTCTAGAAGAGTGGCTACACCCATGAGGAGAAAATGTCCAATCAAGAGGAACTTGGGCAACAATACACGGGTCGTTCCTCCAATGGTCCAACAACTCCTAGAGATGAGAAACTTTAGCGCAACTTTACTAGCTTGCACTTAAATTTTTATAAGCGTGTCAAAATAAGTCATAGCTTTGGAATACAAAGAAAAATATTTATTAGTAGAAGCGTGATTAAATAAAGCAACATTTTTGTCTTTCCATATGTTGAATAAGATTTCCACCCTAAAAATATGTCATATCTATGTGAATATATGAAGAAGGCAATGCCAATCTCCAAGTAAGATCATGTGCCACAAAAAGAGATTGGGTCTAAAGTGCTTTAAAAAGTCATGGATCTAATTCCAAGCTTGTTAGACATGGAGGCATTATCAAAAGAGGCGCTCCATTGACTCAATTTGGCCACAAAAGGAACAATTTGGAGTGAGGATACCCATGTTTACAACACAAGACCCCATAGGTAGTGTTCGTACTCTCAAATTTTTTTGAGAATGTCATGTTTGAATTTTGCAAAGGCATGAAAGAACACCTTTGAGCACTGTTTGAGAAGCCATGTTTTGACATTGAATATATGAATACCATGTGATTTTCATGAATGACAACTTTCAAGGTATGCTCCCATCTTTCCATTCAAGTCATATATCCATTTGTAGCCCCTTACATGCATATTTTATGGTTTTGTGAAGTGCCTATTTCAAGGGGTTTGTTCAATCTGCATTTTGCCCATGTTCAAAAAATTTGAAATGGCTTACTTTGATGACTTGGTTTTTATGCCCTATTTGTGACTATTACAACATGAGTATTTTTCTACATTGTAGACATGACAAATATCCTTTGCATGCATTTTCAAACTTTGGTGAGTTCATTTGCCCAGTTTGCCCAGCCAATTCCAAATCCAACTTATTCAATTTTACTAAGTGTGAAGTGCCAATGTTACTAGATGACCCACTTTAAGGACTAAAAAAAATTGACCAATTGACTATTAGAGAAAACTAGTTATATTCTTGTATTGCTTGTATGTAAATGAACCTATGCCCGAGATTTCAAATCATAAAGTGTTAATTTGATGTGTTCTCAAGATGCAATCCGAAAGCGATTTTCAAGTTTCTTGCATATCCAGTGATACATCTACAAGGTAGTTGTTTTGAGGATGTCATATTTTGCAACCTATTAGTTTCCAAGAGGTTCTAGGTGTTATTTTATGATGATGGTATCTTAATTCACTAGTATGCAAGGTTTTAGCCCCTCTAAACCACATTTGGTATTTTTAATAGATCAGTTTGAAATGTAGTTTTTTATGTTTTGAATTAGCATGAATAGGACAGTATGAAAGATGGCATGTTTGGCTAGCAATATCTTGCAATTTTGAAGGCGTCTAATCTTCTCTTTTGGCACACATGTTCCTTGCACCTAAATGATCATGTTCTATTAGTGATATTATCCTAGAAGATCATTTGATATTTTATTAGTGGTTTGGAAACATGGTTTCAGTTGTGCACTAGTGTGTTTAAATGTGCAAAAAATGAAACACCATAAGAACTAAAGAAGAGGGAATATGTGGGGTGGTCCAATCCAACAGGTTGTGATTCCATTTTGTAATTTGGATTGGGTTAAAATTTCTTCACAATATTAAAGAAAATAACAAAGGCAATGAGATTGCTTTGCATGCTACTAATAATGATAAGTTCAAACGCACCGAGTGAGAAAGGATAAGGCAAGGAATTGCACAGGAGTTTTTCAAATCTCCCAACCCTTAGTGTTGTGTGACAGACTTCTAATGGATGGGCATCAATAGGGGCAATGGAGAGAGATTAAGAGAATATCGTGGGTGATTGCATTCTAGAATTCATGGATTCAATGATTATGGGGTTGAGCTTAGACATTGGTGATGGCAACAACTTTAGGAACTTCCAATCAAACCTGATGGGCATGATTTGGATGGCTTCAAATGGAAATGGGTTTTGAGTTGCTTGTGTTATGTGAATGACGATTGGCAGATTTTATTGCTTGTGTGGCACATCGACCTACAGAGGCTGTTGGGGCAGCGATTGAGGTATGTGCAAGGTCCTTGAAAATGGGTTTTGAGTTGCTTGTGTTATGTGAATGATGATTGGAAGATTTTATTGCTTGTGTGGCACATTGACCTACAGAGGTTGTTGGGGCAGCGATTGAGGTATGTGCAAGGTCCTTGAAAAAGAGTTAGGCCAGGTGGGATCCCTTTTTGGTAGTTTCTGCAACCCAAATAGATCGTTATCTATATGTTTCTATCATTTTAAACCTTTGGGGAGTTATCCCACATTGATGGTACAAGTGTCTTTTGTGATATTTTGTATGCCCATCCTCACTTTGTAATGTGACCAAACGAATGGTGTTTTTGGGTCATTGTGCAGTGTGTTGGTTAGTTGGTAGTTTCGTGAAGGTTGCGTTGGCAGTTGACTTGGAGAGATTTTGTGGGCCTGTGCGCACGTGGTGTCAAGGTGGATAAGGTGATGGGGCCCATATGCGCAGACAACAGGATGAGCTAGAATGTGACACATGGTGTGTGACAAAGGTGGATAGTAGTTGCAAAGGGGCTATCTCCAGGTCAGGAGGTTATTGGATAGTCAGTGTATCAAGCCGAGAGCTATCGATTGAGTGTCATGTGGTAGATGGTTCAAGACAAAGGTTATCTCCAATGTGCTTGACTAGCGAGCTAGAGATCAAGATGTTAACAGCTAGTTTCTAGGTCATGGGTTAAATGTTGACATGTATCACAACTACAGAGAGGTTGGTTTAGGTGGAAAAAAGGATAGGTATGTGCTTCCAAGATAAATGAGTAAAATATTAAATAGTCACGGGTGAATGTTGGTTATCAGGTGAGCTAATAAGTATTGGTTGGAAGCATCTAAATCATGTAGAGATAAAGATGTTGAGGGTAAATACATAGAAAAATGTGGGCAATTTTAAACCCATTTTTATGTGTCTGTTTTTCACATGCAACAAAAAGTGAATTATTTTGCATAGGGGGATTTTATTTTCACTGGTGAGGGTTTTTTCTCTTAGAGTAAAAAATTGTGTGAAGAGTAAATAAAAATAATGTGAACATCAAAGTGTTTTTCACAAAATGGGGATATTTTCATAGGTGTTTTACGGGGATATATTTGCAAGTATATTATGATGGGAGAAACAAGATATTATTCAGTAAAAGGGAGATTCATTTTGTTAAGTGAAATATTTTATTTCATCTCTAACAGAATGGGAAAAGAAACAAAATGCAGGTGTATACAAGGAGGAAGAATATTTTGCATATCATATTTGAAGAGAATGGACAAGTGTCAACAACATATCAAATCTGGAGTTTCCTTCTCTTTTATATATTGTGTTTTCTTCTCTATTGTTGGGGTTCCAACTTTTGTGGTTCCAGTAGAAAGTCTAGATGGGTATGAGCGGCTGTGTAAAGTTGATTATAGAGAATTATTGATGAATCTGTGTTGAGTTTTGTGCAGGTTTTGAGTGATTAAGTTGTGTAATTGTTATATGTGAGAGGTAGAATATGATTTTTATAGAAATAAAGTTTTGATTGAACTCTCTCTTTGTATAATTCTGTCACGTTTTAGATGAAATGAATCAAGGTTTTGTCTCATTTAGTGTCTTGTTGTGAGATATGTAATTTGTTGTTCATGCTTTGATCTAAGGGGTTAATTAAATGCTTGGATAGAGTTACAGATTTGTTGAGCTTGTGTAGGGATTCTAATAAGTAGGTTGGGTTGGGATTATTGTTGAGAAATGTTGTAAGGCAATATTTCTTAGATCTCATACTATGAGTCAAAATATGTCATATGTGGTTGTATTTATTATGACTTCAAATACCTAATGGATAAGGCACTGATCTTAGCTAATGTTAGTTTTAAACTTGGTTTGGTGCTCACATCCATGTTGTTCTTGCTATGAAAATGATTAAATCAAACATAATCTTTTATTTTCATGTATGTTGTTGTGGTGTTCTTATCTCATGCTCCATGTAAGTTGTAGATTAATGAATATAAGCCATTATTCAGTATATCCTTATTGTGTTGAGCCTTCATATGAGATTTATCTATTTTATTTTAATGTTAGTTATAAGTATAGCGTTGTGATTTAAGGGCATTAAGGGATCACCCTCTCATGTTTTGTAGAGCTCAAAGTGCATAAGGGTTTAATAGATCCTTGTTAGTTGGTCTAAGTCCTAGAGAATTCTGATAATTGGAGTTGGCTTCTCCATAGGAAACTGAGAGATGAATTTGGTTACTATTTTGTAGTGTAAACCCTTTCAAGGACCAACAAAATGGTGACTCTACTGGGGACTTATTTAGACTTGTGACTGCACCAAAATTAAGTGAGGTCATCCTTGTTTTTCTAAATCACTCATAGGTCATGTTTTTGTATAGAGTGATGTGTTTATTATGAAATGTTCCAACTCCTTTTCAAAGTGAGTCAATTCTCATAAATGTTTCATGTGAATTTGTTTCATCTTTCAATGTAAGTATTATCTAGATTTGTCCATGTTTTGTGAATATTCTGTAATACCTCATGAATTGTGAGTGTTGACTCCATTGATCTTTATTTACACCTGTGAGCATTATTTGAGAAGAACTGAAAAAGAACCAAAGGATTTGTAGTAGAGATGAAGTAGATTGGAGCTCTTATGATGAAGTACCTGAACAAGATTGAGGAAGGAATCTATATGATGCCATATTGTTAGAATAACTGAGAGGGGGGGTGAATCAGTTATCCAAGTCCCAAAACAAAAATGAGTAATCCAAAAATACTGTTTCTCTAATTTATGTCAGTCGGTAAACATATATATGATTCACTGTCAGTGTTTTTACCGATCTTCAATTAAAGCTCTTTAGTAGTTACCGATCAAATCAAATAGCTAAAATGTAAAGTATGATAATAAACAATCATCACAATAAACACATAACACAATGATTTAATGTGGAAACCCTGTTAAGGGAAAAACCACCTAGGAACCGGCAACCCAAAAATTTCACTCTTCTGAAGTGAGGCCTGTGAGGCCCCAACCCTGTTAAAGGTTACAATACACACTGTTAGGTGTGACCTGGTTAGAGGATTTTGCACTAGAAGTTATCTTTCAATCTTATGTCACTCATTGTGCTGATTTACAGGATAACAATGTTTCACTTGTCAGAATGAAACACAAATAAGACTTAAAAGTCCACTCGGTTAAGAGATTTTCACTGTTTACAATTATTAGAAAGTAACAGTAGGTTGATCTGCCTTAATACAACAAATTGCAGTTGCAGATCAGTGTTATGCTCAACAATGTTTTCTGACCAATATATCACTTCAGATCTAATATCAATATCACTTACAAACAATCAGTTATGTGCTCTATGTAGCTCGGTTTGTTCATTGTGTAGCTCGGTTTCTGCAGCTCAGTTCAGTAACCTGTTTGATCAGAAATGCATGAATGCTAGTTCATGCTCAACTTTTGCAATATCTCCTTTTTTTCTTTTTTTTTCTCTTTAAATAAACATGTAAGCCATTTTATTTTCATCCATCAAATTTTGTCGCTTAATCATATCTACTGATTTTGCCGCTTTAAACTCCCTCGGCTAATGTGTCATTAACATGTTTCAATCTCCTTCATCAGATCTTCCTTGAATTTTGTTAGCCGTAGATCCTTGTAACAAACTTTGACTTTTCACCTTGAAATCATGCGAATCTAGCTCATCAGTTTTGTCGTCAAATTGTCTAGTCGACAATATCATTAAATATTTTTCTATTCTCCTCGGTTAACAAAGAAATGCATCGGTAAACCTTCATCGGTTAAACTTGTGCTCGGTATACAACACACTACATCGGTGTATACTGTCATCGGTGTTTACACTAAGGATCTCGGTAAACATTAAACTGTTCTCTTTTACCGACCAACACTGCTTTGTGTCTTTTAGTTCCTTTCTCCATAATAGATGAATACAACATACTAAAGTCAATATAATGAGATCAAAGACTCATCAATAAGTTATCCACAATAAGTTATCCAATGCATTCCTTATCCTTATCTATTGTGACCTTCTTTCACCATTCTTCAGATGTCTTGGTAATGATAACTTACAAGATAAGTACTGTCAAACTAATAAGAAACTAGTTGACATCAATGACAACATAATACTGATTTAACATATTGTATATCTATACAACTACTTTTCATGTGATCTTCAATCACTGTTTCAACAATCTCTCCAATTAGTTGTAAATCAGTTGTAGGTTCAACAATCTCTCCCTTTGGCATTGATGGCAACTCAAATAATATGAATGTACCAAACACATACCAAACATATACTCTACAACTCTGTCTGTCATAAGCTCTCCCTTAGATAGTTCATCCTTAACTCTTCCTGTTCAGTATTCTCACCCTTTGTCTTTATAGTACAGATTCTCTTCCTTTCGCTCATTCATATTTGCCTATTCTCTCCCTTTGACAACAATGCCAAATGAACAAAATAAACAAACATCAGTCTTGTCCAAACCTCTTCATTGTATCTCATTATACTAATATCTCCATCTGTTCTTCAAACTTAATCACAACCTTGAACTTAATCAAAGTGCGATCTATGCTAGCATCAACATGAGTGATCTTCTGATATAATAGGCTGATGCAGCATTCCAGATCACCTTAGTGACTGATAGACAGGGGACGGACCCCAAGTCTATTCCTCAAGTATTCAAAAGTGTCTTTCGGCAGAGGCTTTGTAAAAATGTATGCAAGTTGTTCTTTTGATGTAACAAACTCCAGTTTAACTTTCTTTTCCTGCACTTATTCCCTTAAGTAATGATACTTAATTGATATATGCTTTGTTTTTTAGTGCATTACCAGATTCTTTGATATGTTTATAGCACTAGTGTTGTCACAATATATAGTCACTGGATCAGTGATCACCTCATTCATACCTTCCAACACTTGCTTGATATAGGCTATATTGGAGCAGTTTGTTGCAGTAGCAACATATTCAGCTTCAGCTATTGATTGAGAAATACAACTCTGCTTCTTGCTTGTCCAAGTTACAAGTCTGTCTCCAAAGAAAAATTCTCCTCCAGTTGTACTTTTTCTGTCATCCACATTACCAGCCCAGTCAGCATCGGTATACACTTTCTGTTCAAACCTTCCATCTCTTGAATACCATAAACCATAATCTTTTGTTTTCTTAAGATATCTCAATATCCTTTTTGTTGCTATCATATGTGATTCTCTGGGATTTGCAGAAAATCTTGCAACTATTCCAACAACATGAGCTATATTCGGTCTAATGTGAACTACATACATCAACTTACCAATCATGGATCGATAAAGTGTCTGATTTACCTCGGTAGTCTCATCTTCCTTTGTCAACTTACATCCAATAGCCATCAGTGTTCCCACTGGTTTTGCATCTTCCATGCCGAATGTCTTCAATACTTCCTTTATGTATTTTGATTGAGTGATGAAGATTCCATCACTATGCTGAATCACCTATAGTCCTAGAAAGAACTTAATCTCTCTGAACATAGACATTTCAAATTCCTTTTGCATCTCATCAGCAAATGCTTTACATACAATATCTCTACCTCCAAAAATTATATCATCAACAAATATTTCAGCTATGATAATAGTATCATTAGTGTTACCTTTCATATACAAATTACTATTATCACTTGTTCTGATAAAGCCAATACTTAACAAATAGGTGTGCAACCTTTCATACCATGCTCTTGGTGCTTGTTTCAGTCCATACAGTGCTTTGTGTAGTCTACAAACCATATCTTAGTTGTCTGGATCTTCAAATCCTTCAGGCTATTCAATGTAGACCTCCTCTTCAAGTATTCCATTCAAGAAAGCAGACTTGACATCCATTTGGTATACCTTAAATTTCTTATGTGCAGCATATGCCAGTAACATTCTGACACCCTCAAGTCTTGCAACAGGTGCAAATGTTTCACCATAGTCAATTCCTTCTTCTTGTGCATATCCTTTACATACAAGTCTTGCTTTATTTCTTGTCACTTCTCCATTTTCATTCAGCTTATTTCTGAAAATCCATTTAGTACCAATAACATTTTTATCTTTAGGTCGGGGTACTAAGGTCCAAGTCTTATTCTTTTCTATTTTCTCAATCTCTTCAGTCATTGCTTTGACCCATTCTTCATTATCCAAAGCAACTTGTACATTCTTAGGTTCAAATTCACAAACTAAGCAAGTACCTTATCTTGTTTTGCTTCTTGTTTGCATTCCAGCATCTTTGTTTCCAATAATCTGACCTTCAGGATGATGTCTTTTGACAAATCTTGCCAGTATCCTAGATCTTCTATCTTGTGCATCCTACTGTGTATTCTGTTCTAGTTCATTAGCTTGCTCGGGAGCTCCTCCTTGATCATCGATATGTTCAGTCGGTTGTGGTACATTATTTATCTGTTGGCCAGTTGCAGCAGTCTGTGGTGTCCTCGGTTGAAACTTAGGAAACTCATAGTAAGTGAACTGTCTGTAATCTTCTGGTTCCTTCATCTGCTCATCTGTGATATTGGGCTTGTGTCCAAACCAAAGTTCATATGGTGTTCAGTTGGTGTCTTTCTTCAACTGTACTCGGTTAAGCACATAGACTGCAGTGCTTACAGCTTCTCTCCAAAATTTCTGAGTGACATTCTTTTGTATGATCAATGTCCTAGCACAATCAATTATTGATCTGTTTCTTCTCTCAGTAATACCATTCTGTTGTGGGGTTCTTGGTGCTGACACCTACCTTTGGATTCCATGCTCATTACAGAAGTTAGTAAATTCACAAGATATAAATTCACCACCTCTATCTGATCTAAGACATTTGATTTCCTTTCTAGTTTCCTTTTCAACTTTAGCCTTATACCATTTAAACAGTTTGAAAGCTTCAGACTTTTCCTTCAAAAACATCACAGTCATCAATCTAGTGTAATCATCAACAAAGAGAATAAAGTATCTATCACCATAGTAGCTTTGAGTTCTCATAGGTCCACATAAGTCGGTATGAACCAACTCAAGAATCTTCTTTTTTGAGAAGTCCTTACTCTTAAAACTAGATTTGGTCATTTTCCCTTTCTGACATTCATGGCATAAAGTATGATCAGGCTTAGATAAGTTAGGTAAACCTCTAACTCTCTTCCTTTTACTGATTTTGATCATATTATCAAAGTTTACATGACATAATCTCTTGTGACATAGCCAAGAATCTTCATCTTTCATAAGTAGGCAAGAAGACTCATCAATATCAAGTTGAAAAAGATTACCTCTGGTTTGAGTACCAATCCCAACAAGTCTTCCATCATTTTCATAGATTTTCACCTTTTTATTTTCAAACACCAATTTGTGGCCTGAATTGTTTAGTTGTGCCACACTCAATAGATTGTAATTCAATCCATATACCCAGTAAACATTCTCACATTTTATTCTATCATTAATTACAAGGGTACCTTTACCTTTCACAGTGCATGGGGCATCATTTCCCATTCTTATAGATCCACCATTATATTCAACTAATTCATCAAATTTATCTACATCACCTGTCATATGATGTGTGCAGCCACTGTCAATGATCCATGTTTCATTCTTGCTTATCTATGAGATTAGGGCAGATTCATCTTGGTTTTCATCTTCTTCTGAATCTTCCTTCATTGCAACAAACACTACCTCTTCATCATCAGAATCAGACTCAGAGTTAGTATTTTCAGCTATATAACAAGCCTTTTTACCTTTGTCCTTTCGGTCATTTCTATTATTGTGTCGGTAGCTTCCGTTAACTCTCCTCCCATAACTTCCTTCAGATTTATCTCTCGGTTCATCATCATCATTTCTTTTCTGAGGACATCTAGCAGCAATATGACCTACTTCCTTACAATTAAAGCATGCCAAGGGTAACTTACCTCTATATCTCCCTTTACCTTTTGGTAATCTTCTAGCCATTAATGCTTCAAGCTCATCAAGGTCATCATCAGTATCACTGTCATTATTATTTCTATTTTTCTTGCTAGATTTCCCAATCTTCAGAGAAGACATGAAAGCAGACTCAACAGAAGGTACAACATTGTTATCAAAATTGTTCAACTCAAAAGTAGTAAGTTTACCGACCAAAGTATCAAGTGTAAGATTGGATGTGTCTCGGTTCTCATGAATTGCCGATACTCTGATTACATACACAGGTAGCAGGGTTCTGAGGATTTTGTTGATTATAGTCTCTTCTTCAATTACTCCATCAGAAGCTCGTATAGCATAAACAACCTCTTTAATTTTGTTTGAATATTCAACAATATTTTCTCCTTCTTTCATTCTCATTTCATCGAATTTACCTCTTAAGCTTTCTGCTCTAGCTCTTTTGATAGATGTGTTACCACTATATACTTGCTCTAATCTATCCCACATTGCCTTAGCAGTAGTCAATCCTTTGATTTCTTCAAATTCAGCGTTAGTACAGGCAGCAACAAGTTCCATCATTGCTATGTTGTGATCATGCTTGTCTTTTAGTTGTTCCACAGTCAGAGGACCAGTTGGTTCACTGTAGCTAGTTTTCATAAAATGTAGTGCATCTCCACCAATTCCAGCTATATGTAATTTCATTCTCTATTTCTATACTGAGAAGTTGTCTTTGTTCAGTCTAGGCACTTCCCTCTTACTCATTTTGTGATCTTTATGCTCAAGTCTTTAAAACTCTATTTCAAGCAACCAAACAGCTCTGATACCAATTGTTAGAATAACTGAGAGGGGGGGTGAATCAGTTATCCAAGTCCCAAAACAAAAATGAGTAATCCAAAAATATTGTTTCTCTAATTTCTGTCAGTTGGTAAACATATATATGATTCACTGTCAGTGTTTTTACCGATCTTCAGTTAAAGCTCTTTAGTAGTTACCGATCAAATCAAATAGCTAAAATGTAAAGTATGATAATAAACAATCATCATAATAAACACATAACACAATGATTTAACGTGGAAACCCTGTTAAGGGAAAAACCACTTGGGAACTGGCAACCCAAAAATTTCACTCTTATGAAGTGAGGCCTGTGAGGACCCAACCCTGTTAAAGGTTACAATACACACTGTTAGGTGTGACTTGGTTAGAGAATTTTGCACTAGAAGTTATCTTTCAATCTTATGTCACTCATTGTGTTGATTTACAGGATAACAATGTTTCACTTGTCAGAATGAAACACAAATAAGACTTAAAAGTCCACTCGGTTAAGAGATTTTCACTATTTACAATTATGAGAAAGTAACAGTAGGTTGATTTGCCCTAATACAACAAATTGCAGTTGTAGATCAGTGTTATGCTTAACAATGTTTTCTGACCAATATATCACTTCAGATCTAATATCAATATCACTTACAAACAATCAGTTATGTGCTTTGTGTAGCTCGGTTTGTTCATTGTGTAGCTCAGTTTCTACAGCTCGGTTCAGTAACCTATTTGATTAAAAATGCATGAATGCTAGTTCACGCTCAGCTTCTGTAGCATCTCCTTTTTTTCTTTTTTTTTCTCTTTAAATAAACATGTAAGCCGTTTTATTTTCATCCATCAGATTTTGCCGCTTAATCATATCCACTGATTTTGCCGCTTTAAACTTCCTTGGTTGATGTGTCATTAACACATTTCAATCTCCTTCATCAGATCTTCCTTGAATTTTGTTAGCCGTAGATCCTTGTAACAAACTTTGACTTTTCACCTTGAAATCATGTGAATCCAGCTCATCAGTTTTGTCGTCAAATTGTCTAGTCGACAATATCATTAAATGATTTTCTGTTCTCCTCAGTTAACAAAGAAATGCATCAGTAAACCTTCATCGGTTAAATTTGTGCTCGGTATAAAACACATTGCATCGGTGTATATTGTCATTGGTGTTTACACTGAGGATCTCACTAAACATTAAACTGTTCTCTTTTACCGACCAACACTGCTTTGTGTCTTTTAGTTCCTTTCTCCATAATAGATGAATACAACATACTAAAGTCAATATAATGAGATCAAAGACTCATCAATAAGTTATCCACAATAAGTTATCCAATGCATTCCTTATCCTTATCTGTTGTGACCTTCTTTCACCATTCTTGAGATGTCTCGGTAATGATAACTTACAAGATAAGTACTATCAAACTAATAAGAAACTAGTTGACATCAATGACAACATAATACTGATTTAACATATTGTATATCTATACAACTACTTTTCATGTGATCTTCAATCACTGTTTCAACAATCTCTCCAATTAGTTGTAAATTAGTTGTAGGTTCAACAATGGAGGTGTTGTTGTGTTGTTGTTGGTTTCGAGAAAGTTTGAGTTGAGAAGAAATTTCAGCTATACACAATCTTTTTCCTCTACAAAGAGGAGGTGACTCTACCAAAGAATTTAGTGAAGGTGTGAAATTAGCTTCAGATCTATAATTTTTCCAGCTAGGAAGTTGATTTGTAGTCACTACAACACTCCATGTATTTTGATTTTCATGAGTCAAGTTTTTCCATGAAAGATATGAGTAGAGGATTTTTCCCTATTAAGTGAGTTCAACGCTAAGAAAGGGAATGGTAGTGAGTTTTTACATACTTCTGAGATATGTTTTCAGTTTATGTATTAAAGTGATGAAGTATGTTTGAGATCTATTTTGAGATAGATAAGTGAATTTTCAGCTACAAGGTTTATGTTTGAAATTTATAAGTGGGTGTATGGTTTAAATGTGCTTGTGAGGTACCAAATATAAATTTACAAAGCATGCAACCCCTATTAAATCCTTGTATAATGTTCTATATGGAAAGGTATATGTCATTATGTTTTGATGGTATTCAAGGTTTCCCAAATGTTGTTCCTACTAAGGTTAGGAAACATTTACCAAAGTTTAATGGGAAAGGATTTGGATCAACATGTCAACATTTGCAGGAGTTTTTTGATCTAATGGGAAATTTTGATATATATCAGGAAGATGTTTTCATGAAGCTTTTTGTTTAGAATTTAAAGGAAGATGCCATGGATTGGTGCCCATTTTCACCAACATGTTCTATTTCTTCATGGGAAGAGTTAAGTGTAGCTTTTATGGAACAATTTGGTGAAATGGTTAATGCAAGTACAGTCATAAAAAGATTCATCGATATTCAAAAGGAAGAAGATGAGTTTGTTCCTTCTTTCAATCTCATATTTACAAGAACATTAGGTGACATTCCTAGAAGCTACATACCAAGTGATGCAGTGTATCTGGTTGTCTACCTAGCTGCATTTGATGAAGAAATGATATTTTTGTTGAGAGATAAGGATCCCAAAACTTTGCATCAAGATTATAGGACAGCCATGGACATTGAGAATAACTTGATATATGTAATGCAAAAGGGTTATCTAGCTGCAAGTGTTTGATGGTCCCAAGAAGCCAAATGTTGAAGAAAGGTGTGAGTTACAAAGTGAAAATCAATATCAAAATATTTGAATCACTGCTGATCAAACTAACCACATTATGAACTATGATTCAAATAAGAATGTGAGTGAAGCGAACTTGTCTCAAATGGTGGTTATTCCTCATGTTAGTGAAGAGAAGGTTAGTGAGAAAATGTTTGATATAGCTAATATATAGATGGAAATCATTTTAGATATCACACTAAATGACAGAACTATTAGTTATTCCAATGAAGAAGGCATGCTTCATCCAATGCCTATGTCACATGAACTTATCCAAAATAATGTGTATGAAGAGTTAGTTAATATTGTTCCCCGGTATTCTTATCATCAAAATGTTCCTAAATCGGCATGTGTGGTTGGGAAAGTTGAAGCTCAATGGGATTAGAATAGTCATGATAGTTTTGCTCATCATTCTAATTCATATTTTAGTTCAGGTTTTGATTCTTTTGTTCTTCATGAAAGTGAATGTGATATTGAGATTTACAGTGGTTTTAGTGAGACGTTTAATGCACTATTTAACGAGCATGTAGGTATGGATCAGCTAGTGCTTTTCCATAATTTTTTTGAGAAGGGATTTCATATGGTTTCTAATCCTTTGTATGAAGAGATAATTGAGAAATCAAATGTATTAAATGTTGTATCAATTGGTGAGGTGAATGATTACAATGACCAGGGTGTGATTGTTGATCTTATGTCGCATTATGTGGATGAGCATTCTTCTATTGTTGATGATGATGATGTTATTGAAAGTGTCTTAGAATGTTATGAGCATGGTTTGCATGATAGAGAATGATTTTTTCAGGGTGATCAAGATTTGGTGCTTGCCCTTGTTGAAAGTGACCTACATAAAAAAGAGCCAAACTTTTCAGCTCCATATCAATTAAATGAATGTTTGATTATGTATGAAAGCTGCTACATATTGTATATGAATGCATTATCTAACAGATCTTGCACTTATATACCATATGATGGTGAAGTAAATGACAGTGCATATTTCTTTGTGCATGATTTTACTAAGGGGTATGATAGGGAAGACATGGATAGTGTCGAATATAGAACTATTTTGCATCTTGAAAATGCTTGTGTGTGTAGACTCATGTATACAATGATATTTTCATATCGATGGTCACATATGTGGATGAAAATTAGACTTTTGATAAGGGTAAATATTGGTGTTCCATTCAATTGGCCCAGGGCTTCCGAATAAAGTTTGGTCTAATTTTATGTGTGTTGAAGGATAGAGATAAATTGATGGTGTGGTATGCTCACCCATAGATTATGAGATATTTTTATGCCTATAAGTGGGATACATCCCAAGTTGGAGCCACTGTTGGTAATCTCAAAAACTTTGGAGAATACCATGTTTGAATTTTGCTAAGGCATAAAAGAACACCTTTGAGCATTGTTTGAGAAGCCCTATTTTGACATTGAATATCTAAATACCCTATGATTTTCATGAATGACAACTTTCAAGGTATGATTCTCTCTTTCCATTCAACTCATATATCCATTTTTAGCCCCTTACATGAAAATTTGATGGTTTTGTGAAGTACCTATGTCAAGAGATTTGTTCAATCTACATTTTGCACATGTTCAGAAAATTTGAAATGACCTACTTTGATGACTTGGTTTTATGCCCTATTTGTGACTATTACAACATGAGTATTTTCCTACATTGTAGACATGACAGATATCTTATGTATGCATTTTCAAACCTTGGTGAGTTCATTTTCCTAGTTTTCCTAGCCAATTCCAAATCTACCTTATTCAGTTTTACTGATTGTGAAGAGCCAATGTTACTAGATGACCAACTTTGAGGACTAATAGAAATTGACCAGTTGACTATTAGAGAAAGCTAGTTATAGTTTTGTATTTCTTTTATGTAAATGAACCTATGCCTGTGATTTGAGATCATAAAGTGTTCATTTGATGTGTTCTCAAGATGTAATCCAGAAGCAATTTTCAAGTTTCCTGTATATTTAGTGATACATCTGCAAGGTAGTTATTTTGAGGATGTCATATTTTGCAACCTATTAGTTTCCAAGAGGTTCTAGGTATTTTTTATGATGATGGTATCTTAAAATGCACCAATATGTAAATTTTTAGCCCTCCAAACCATGTTTGGTATTTTTAATAGATCATAAGTTTGAAATGCAGTTTTCTATGTTTTGAACTGGCATGGACAAGACAGTATGAAAGTAGACATGTTTGGCCAGCAATATCTTGCAACTTTGAAGGTGTCTAGTTTTCTCTTTTGGCACACATGTTCCTTGCACCTAAATGATCATGTTCTGTAAGTGATAGTATACTAGGAGATCATTTGATATTTTTATCAGTGGTTTGGAAAGATGGTTTCAGTTGTGCTCTGGTATGTTTAAATATGAAAAAAATGAAATACCCTAAGCACTAGAGAAGAGGGAATATGTGGGGTAGTCTAATCTAATAGGCTATGATTTCATTTTTTTATTTGGATTGGGTTGAAATTTCTTCATAATATTAAAGAAAATAACAAAGGCAATGAGAATGCTTTGCCTGTTGCTAATAATGATAAGTTCAAATGCACCGAGTGAGAAAGGATAAGGCAAGGAATGGCACATGACTTTGTCAAATCTCCCAATCCTTATTGTTGTGTGACAGACTTTTGATGGATGGGAATCATCATGGGCAATGGAGAGAGATTAGGAGAACAACGTGGGTGATTGCATTGCAGAATTTGAATTCAACAATTATGGGGTTGATTTTGGACATTGGTGATGGCAACATCATAAGGAAATTCC
The DNA here is from genome assembly GCA_027943335.1 of Chamaecyparis obtusa. Taxonomy (NCBI): domain Eukaryota; kingdom Viridiplantae; phylum Streptophyta; class Pinopsida; order Cupressales; family Cupressaceae; genus Chamaecyparis; species Chamaecyparis obtusa. The sequence goes on along the minus strand of BSBK01006441.1, from coordinate 164,363 downwards.
CAAAAAATGTGATGGGCATGATTTGGATGGGTTCAAATGGAAATTTGTTTTGAACTCTTATGTTTTGTGAATGACGATTGGTAGATTTTATTTCTTGTGAGGTGCATCAACCTACAGAGGTTGATGGGGTGAGGATTGAGGAATGTGTAGGGTCCTTGAAAAAGAGTTAGGCCAGGTGGGATCCCTTTTTGAAAGTTTATGTAGCCCAACTAGATCATTATCTATATATTTCTATCGTTTTAAACCTTCTGGGAGTTATACCACATTGAGGGTGCACGTTTCTTTTGTGATATTTTTATATGCCTTACCTTACTTGGTAATGTGACCAAAGGCATGGTGCTTTTGGGTCATCGTGCAACGTGTTTGTTAGTTGGCGGTCTCATTGGCAGTTTTGTGAAGGTTACATTAGCGGTTGACTTGGAAAAAAATTGTGTGCCCACATGCATGTGGTGCTGACATGGATAAGGTGATGGTACTTGTATGTGCAGATAGCATGATGAGTTATAATGTGACCCATGGCATGTGACAAAGGTGGATAACAATTATAAAGGGGTTATCTCCAGGTCGCGAGGTTATTGAACAGTAAGTGTATCAAGCTAAGAGTTGTTGAGTGTGCTTCATGTGGTAGATGGTTCAAGGTGAAGGTTATCTCCATGTCATGCAGTTAGTGATGAAGGTGGAGAGATAGAGATAAACCCTACTCTCTAGGTCACGATGGTTTAAGGTCTTAATGTGCTTGACTGGCGAGCTGGAGATTAAGTTGTTAACAACTCGTCGCTGGGTCACAAGTTAGATAGTGACACATGTCACAATTGCAGAGTGGCTAGTTTAGGTAGGAAAAAGGATAGGTCTGTGTAAGACTTCCAAGATAAATGAGTAAAATATTAAATATGTTAGGAATAGTCCCAAGAGATAACTGAGAGGGGGGGGGGGGTTGAATCAGTTATCTACAAGTTTCAATTCTTTATCCAATTAAGTATACTTAAACATTAAGCATAAACACAATTAAAGAAAACTTGAACACAACACCAATATTTTGGTTACAGGGAAACCCAAATAGGTAAAAACCCCAGTGGGAATTAACACCCACTAATAAACTGCACTAGTGTATAATGATCCTTGTTAGAAGATCTTACAACCCTATTAGGAGTTGATCTTTACAATGCATTAAGTACAGTGACCTGGTCAAAGGCCAGACCCTGTTAGGAGTCTTTTATGATTGACCCTATTAGGGGTGAGGATGCACTGTCCAAGAGCTCACTGCTCAAAGGGGTGAAGGCTGCAACCGTCTGAATAACAGATACACACTATATCTAGATCTTGGTGAACTACGAGGTAGACCTGTTGTCTTGATCAGTTCCAATGAATAGAACTCTTTCTTCTCTATCACATAGACCTCTTCTTGATGACACAATACTTCACACTCTTCTCTGCTCTAATCTTTCATCTCCATCTCATGCTTCTAGCGATCACAAATGACCGGCTATAAGTATCTTTCCTCTAAATGATATAATCAATTCGGCCTGTTAGAACCACATTGAAATCATATTAGATAAACAATAACACTCTCCAAAAACATCTCTATTAGCTCTACTAAGAATGCAACACAACCTGGGACGTGTCCAAATTAATAAGTGTAGACGCACACTACATACTGTCGGCTCTACCAATTTGACTGATACTTTCTCCTCAAGCTGAATTACATAGTGCACTCTTAACCAAACATTCATAACATTTCTCCAATCACTAATCCAAGAACACATACCATAATGATAGGCGCAACTCCTATACCAATATAATCTATGTTGGCTCTTCTGAATAAACATAAGAAACTGCAACTGGTGAATAACGATTGCATAACTTCACTTCTAATGCACACCAGACTCTGCGTCCATGAATGGAGCAACACTAACATGTCTCCATCACATATCCAAAGGTGCAAGGCTCCATGATAACTATACAGACAATCACTCACAGATCACTGCCTGTAACTTTGTCAGGAACACTGCACAAGCTGCTACATAACTATCTGTATAAACAATTAACCTCTACATCCATGATATCATGTTGATAACATGTCCATGCTACATATACTCAAAGCTTACTGCATAAGTCTTCCATGCATGCTGCTTACCATATGTTGTCATCAATGGCTAACATACAGTCAGCATTGCCTTGCTGGCAAATCTCCAACAATCTCCCCCTTTGGCATTGATGGCAACATATGGAATGAAAAACACCACCAATCCAAATGACCAATTCTTTTATAACATTCTCCATTTCCTCATCAAAACTCTCCCAAGGATGAATCCTCCATCTGTTGCAATATTCTTTAATATTCTCCATTTCCTCAACTAAACTGCTTCCATGACTGAATACTACTCCCCCTTGCTGCTATATATTACTCCTCCTTAATTTTGTATGTACTCCCCCTTTAATGTTATTTTTCATGACTATATACTACTCCCCCTTTGACATCAATGGAAAAGGGCACCAAACATTTAAGCTCTGGTACTACTCCTGAAGTAGAGTAGTCAACCATCCATCAGTCACCAAGGACTGATGCTCTTTCCACTTTTTCTAAGCAGAATCAAGGAAGGGAATTACTCCTAGATTCAAACTGAGATACTCAAAAGTATCCTTTAGTAAGGGCTTTGTGAATATATCTTCTAGTTATTCCTTTGTACTCACATAATCCAATTTGACTTCTTTCTCTGCCACTTTCTCTCTTAGGAAGTGATGCTTAATCTCTATGTGCTTTGTCTTTGCATGCATCACATGATTCTTTGACATTTTGATAGTGCTAGTGTTATCACAATGAATAACAATATGATAATCAATTTGAATTCCAAAATCCTTTATCATCTGTTTGATCCAAATAATTGTAGAATAATTCAAGGTTGTTGCAACATACTCTTCTTCTATTGTTGACTGAGAAATACAATTCTACTTCTTGCTTGTCCAAGTGACAAGTTTGTTACCAAGAAATATTGCTCCCCCTGATGTACTCTTTCTATCATCAACGCATCCTGCCCAATCTTCATATGTATACACATGAAGCTCAACATTCTCTAAATTAGGATACCACAGACCATAATCTATAGTTCCCTGCAAATATTTGAATATTCTCTTTATTGCTATGAGGTGACTTTGTTTAGGCTCTGCTGCAAATCTTCCAACTATGCCAACTGCATTAGAAATATCAGGTCTAGTTTGAGTAAGATATATGAGTTTACCAATCATAGACTTGTATAGTTTTATAACTATTGCTGGAGAATCATCTTCTTTTGTAAGCTTGCATCATGTTATCATAGGTGTACCCAATGGCTTACAATCATCCATCTTGAACTTTTTCAATATCTCTTTCACATATTTAGACTGATTAATGAAAATGCCTTTCTCTGTCTGTTGCACATTTAATCCCAAAAAGTATTTGATAGGTCCAATCATGCTCATCTCAAACTTTCTCTGCATCTCCTTAGCAAATTCTGCACTAAGTTTGTCATTACCACCAAAGATAATGTCATCAACAAATATAGCTACAAGTACTAAACCTTCAAATGTCTCTCTGATAAATAGATTACAATCTATTGCTCCTTTCTTGAATCCAATTTTTGTTAGATATCCATCAAGTCTCTCGTACCAAGCTCTAGGCACTTCCTTAAGTCCATAGAGAGCTTTCTTCAATCTGCATACCATATCAGGCTTGTCTGATAGGGTGAATCCTTGTGGCTGCTCAATGTATACTTCTTCCTTTAACTCTCCATTCAAGAATGCTGACTTAACATCCATCTGATAAACTTTGAATTTTTTGAATGTTGCATAAGCTAGAAACAATTTAATAGCTTCTAATTTTCTCACATGTGCAAATGTGTTTGAATAGTCAATACCTTCTCTTTGCGCATATCCCTTACATACTAACCTTGCTTTATTCCTTACCACTGTAGCATCTTCATTCATCTTGTTTTTGAATATCCACTTTGTTCCAATCACATTATTATCACTAGGTCTTGGGACTAGTTCCCAAGTATCATTCTTAATAATTTGATCTAGTCCTTCTTTCATAGCATCATGCCAATCTGAATCATTACATGCATCTTCAACACTTAAAGGTTCAATCTGAGATAGTAAACATGGCACTTCATTACTTGTTGAACTCTTTGCTTTTGATCTTGTTGTGACTTTGCTGCTTTGATATCCAATAATGTCATCCTTAGAGTGATATCTAGATGTAAACTTTGGAGCTTTAGGTGATACTGTCTCATCTTCCTTTTGAGTTTCTTCTTCACTCGTTTCAGGGTCATTGAATAATACATCAATACTATCAAACATCTCTTCAACAATTGTCTCACTAGTGGAAGGAATGGGTTCTTCTTCAATCATAGGTGCATAATCATGATATCTTTCTTGAACCATAAACTTTTCATCAATCTTAACATGATAAATTTCAATGATCTTCTTCAATCTCAAATTAAAACATCTATAATCTTTTCTTTTAGTAGAGTAACCAAGAAAAATACCTTCATCACTCCTTGCATCAAACTTGCCTATTGCTTCATCCCTCTTGATGTAGCACTTGCTTCCAAAGATTCTGAAGTATTTCACTGTAGGAACATTACCAAACCATAGCTCATAAGGTGTCTTGTCCGCGCCAGGTCTCAATTGTATTCTATTGATGGTATAGACTGTTGTATTGACCGCATCTCTCCAATAGGTGTGTGCAACATTTCCTTCAATCATGATGGTGTGTGATGTATCAAGGATGATCCTATTCCTTCTCTCTACAATCCCATTCTATTGAGGGGTTCTAGGTGCACTCAATTGTCTCTTTATGCCATGTTCTTCGCAGTACTCATAGAATCTATTAGAGGTGAATTCTCCTCCTCTATTTGATCTTAGACACTTTATCTTTAGTCCAGATTCATTCTCAACCTTAGCTTTGAATATTTTGAACTTCTCAAATGCTTTTGACTTGTCTTTCAAGAATGCAACCCACATCACTCTAGAATAATCATCAACAAACAAAATGAAATACTGTTCACCATAATATGATCTTGTTTGAGTTGGTCCACATAGGTCTATATGAATCAGATCCAACTTGTTCTCTACTAAATTATGCTTGCTGCTGAATGAATTCCTCACATTCTTTCCCATCACACATTCTCTACAAATAGTATCAACTAGATTTTCTATGCTAGGTAGATGTCTTACTGCCTTTACATTGCTTATCTTTACTATGTTATCAAAATTGATATGACATAGTCTTTTATGCCATAGCCAACTATCATCTACTTTACCAAAAAATAACTTGCTTCTAAATTGAGCTGAAAAACATTACCTTTAGTCTTTGAACCTGATGCAATAATTATACCATCCTTGTTGTTAATGATGCACTTGTTATCTTTGAACTCCAATCTATAACCTTTTTCAAGAAACTGTCCAACACTAAGAAGGTTATGTTGCAAACCATCTACATAAAGAACATCATCAGTGTTGTTCTTTCGATCCAATGTGATATCTCCTTTACCAATGATAGGTTTAGGAGTATTATCTCCAAATCTAACCATGCCACCATTGTATTTGTCTAGATGAACAAATCTATCTTTATCACCTGTCATGTGATATGAAAAACCGCTATCTATAATCCAATATGTCCTTATGTCTTCTTGTGAAATCAATGCTAGCTCTTGTTCCCTTTTCCCATCTTCATGATCCATCTTGTTGGTGGTATTTTTAGGTTTTGATGTTCTCCTTTCTAAATCTAGGTTTGCCACCCATTTCCAATTTTTCATGTGCTTTAGGTGTCTGAAATTCAGTCAGTTTTTCCCTAATTGAGTTTGAAAACCCTCACCTTACGTTTCTTGCCTTGGTAGGTTTTTTATTTTTTCATAAAACCCTTGTGTTGGCCCTATTTTTATGTTTGATCATTAATTTTTGGTCACTTAAGGGTTAGCCATGCACGTGGTTATTTATCTCAGTGTTCACTAAATCAGGAAATGTCATGGCATGTCTTTAAGTTATTCGGTGAATTAGTGAATGGGTTGGAACTTTGTTAAGTATTTCCTTCAGTCACAAGGTCTCCAAGTACTCGACGGTTATCAACAAGCTTTGCGTGACTTGGAAAATGTGTTGTCTCTTATTCGCTTATTCCTTGGTAGTTTCATGTTAACTCTTAGTGACCTAGCATGGCAGTTATCGCTCAGTCTCGAAATTGGGTGGTCAAGGTTCTTATCAACTGGTGAACTGGTGAACATTGTTGATAATCTGCAAGATCAACGGTTATGTTTTAATCTCAGAATATATTGGGTCCTACATATTTTGACTTGGTGATTGGGCGATTGAGCAGTTGTGTTACTATCCTCTAAATCTGGCAGCTTTGACAATTTGATGTAATAAATTGGGTAGAGGTAAGGTTCTCTTTGTTCGCTTATTCTCAGAATAAGTCAGTAAAGCTTTAAAAGATTTGGCGATTCAGCGAATCATGTGGTCATGAGTTCTCTTAAAAGAAAGGTGAATTAGTAGAGTATTAAGCCTTCAGTCGCTTAATCGCATAATGAAATAATCAATGGTTGAAGTATTGGGAGATTCAGTGAATGCTTTGTTTGCTGAGTCTTGTAATCAAATGATTAAAGTTCATATGTTTTAGTGAATTGGCGAACACCATTGATTAGTGTCAAGATCAATGGTTGATCCAGAATCTTAGTATGTAAGTGGCGATTAAGGAAAGATTCAGTGACTCAGAGAATAAGTTGTTCGCCAGTTCTCTTAATGTACATGTGGTTAAGTATTTCATTTAGCAAATACACAATCTCTTCAATCACTAAGTCTCCAAGAAAGTTGACAGTTAACCGGGACATTAAGAGAATGGGAGATAGCCGTTGTCGCTAGTTCTCCAAATGATGACTACAGTCAGTTGCTTGGGCATGATTTCCTTGTTCGCTAGGTCATTGAATTATGGATAACTTAAGAGATACATTCTAAGAACCCGCAAAATCCTTTGATCGCCAATTCTCATAATATGACCTAGGGTTAACAATATAATTAGCGAACTAGTGAAGCTTTTAGTCACTAGTTCTTGTAAAAAGGCCCAGTCAGAAAAAAATAATAAAGACAGGGTAGGGACCATTGCTACGTGGAATAAAGTACATTTTCAAGCTAGAGGAAAAGGTAATCAACTGTCCAATAATGTATCAGAGGAGGGTCTCATGACGTAAATAGATTTTTTAAGTACAGAGCTATAATCATTGCCTTTTGCCTTGTTTTCAAGTTTTTTAATCTATATGTCAACATCCAGACATCGGCTAGCTCTAATTTGAAAACTGGTGATATGTGAAATTAAATGAGAGAGCAACTAAGGATAGATTTGCAATGATTGTGGTAGTTGTACAAGTCTGATGTGCATCGATAAATAAGCTGAATTCATTATTTTCTATGTTCAAGTCATTTGAAGAGAATTATGTCTACTGAGAATAACTTTTGAGTGCCAAGAGAAATCAAGTCTGCAAAATTAAGAGCAATCATTAGAGAAGAGTGAATCAACCAAAAATGAGCATGGCTTCATCTAGTAGCGAAGCTAAATCCAAAGGTGGTGATGACAAGAGTAAGCCTAATTATTCAGATGAATTCATGAAGTTGCTACCTAGTTCCAGTCAGAATAAGAGAGCTGTGGATGATGTTTTCAAGGATTTTATAGGCCAGTGCAGAGATCCTGTCACACCAGGTTGCTCAAGTTATACTCTCTTTAGTTATTTTTATGGAAATAGGATTAAGCATGTTCCTGTTTGCAATGGATGGACTCTGGGTTTAGGAAAGCTGGTTGTCCTTGATATTTTCCTAGATGTAGACCTAATTGTTGCATTAGCTAGGTGTTATGATCCCATTTCTAAGATAATTAGGAAAGAGGACCAGTCACCCTTAGTTACTCTTGACAGGGGTTCTTTCATGAAGGCTTTTAGTTTTTACACATCCTCTTCTACTGAAATTGACTTGAACCAAGAGAGGGAGAGGTATAAAAATAATTTAGGGTCAATAAAAGACCAAATGGTGAAGCATATGCCAAAATAGAGTAAATATATAGCCCCTCTCCCTGCTAACATGAATGCTCCTTACCAGTTTACATCCCTCCATCATTATATGAAGCAAACTTGCTATGGGTTGTGTAGAGTTCTGGGAATAGATGGGGATGAAGAAATGTTGCCAGCCAATCTCCTAATGATGATTTTAGATATTCAGAATTCCCTTGTAAACACTAATTATGATTACATACAGTATGTGATTGATAGGATGCATGAAGGATTAATAGCTATCAGAGACAGTAAGGCACCCATCAAATTCTTGCATTACTCCATGTTAATGCATTTGATTTTGTTCTTTAACATCAACAGTTTTGACTTGAAGATGCTGAGCCAAGATTCACTTTCAACGATCAGCATAACCCACTACAGTTATGGGTGAGATTGTGGAATACTACTCCCAATGAGGTAGATTACTGTGTTTTTCAGAATTTCATAGTTTTTCCTACTATAAAGATGTTAGGCATCAATGTGACTAGGTTACCAACAAAGGTGCTTAAACTCTTGAGACCTAAGCAGTTTGAAGACAAATGGGAGGGGAACCATAATTGGGGTGATTTTTATTTAGGAGAGAACTCCACAATTTTTAGGGTTTATGGTTGTCCTGAACCCCCACACTTATTACCAAAATTTGTGCCTCCAAGGCTTGCTTCCCTAGAATTTGTGTGGCAATTAATGTGGACAGATAAAGAGCTTTTGGCCCCTCACAAGAAGGGTACGTTCACACCTAGGCAATTCAAAATAGGTGACTTCCTGATTGGAAAGAGGGCATTTCCCTAGGTTACTACTTGGTTGAATCAGTTTAAGATGTTTTCTGGTGCCTGTAGACACGTGGATCCTGAGGATTTTATCAAGACTGCCAGGATGACTTACATTCCTAATATTGGTGTTAATAGGGAACATGAGGGCTTAGATGAAGAAGATATTATTAGGAATATTATAGAAAAGGATGAGGTCACAAAGAGATGGGATAGATTTTTTAACTTAAAGGACTTAGCAAAACAAGTGAAAGAAGCTCAGATTCCTTTTGAGGGCTTTTTCCCTGACCTCCCTTATTTGAAAAGAATTGACAGGATGATAGAGGTGTATGACACTCTGTCAAATCAAATGGAGAAACTAATTGATCAAAGGAAGCCAAAGAAAAAGAAGGATTACTCATCCTCTGAGTATGAGGATTTTTCTAATAGATCACAAGAAGGAGAAATCCCACCACAAGTTGGGGATCCACTAGTTGTTGATCTTACTCAAGACCAACCAGAAACAGAGAATCTCCCTGAGCCACCTTTGAAGAAATAGAGACTTGAGGAAGGAGAGGCTTTAAGGCAAGGAAAAAAAGAGAGAGTAATTGACAGAGCATCTACTCTTGTGCCAGGTGATAGGGCTTATCATCACCAATTAAGGAAGACAATAAGAGCTGGCAATAAAGTGGCAACTAATGAGAAGAATGAGGAACAATCCCTGTGGTTAGGATATGATATCAAAGAAGTCTATCAAGAAGATTTTCTGAGTGATGACCAATTCATCAAAAGTGATGAATTCAAGAGTTTTCTTATCTAGAATAAGTAGCAAGAAGTAGCCAAGGCCATGCCTGAAGGGGTGGAACCAAGTGAAGAGACTATGAGGGCTTTAGCCTCTTATGACCCTAGCCTTGATCCTGTAATAGTGGATGAAGCAAGAGAGATGGTCAGAGCAAGTGGAATGCTGTTAACTCCAGAGTGGGATCTAACTTCTGCCTTTATCATAGATTAGATAAGGAAGCAACCGCAGGGTAGTCTATCCTATGAAGTTCATATTGGGGATATGATCAGAGGAAGTGGATATGACCCTAAGAACCAGGCTGTTGTAATGTGGTTAGTTGTGCCTAAGACCAAAAAGCCATCTTTGTTGAGCATAGAGGACCAAATGGAAGGGAATAAGATTATTTGGACTATGCAAAACACTATTGATCTTGAGGTTTCCAAGGTAGTAACTCATTGGGCTAATTTGAATGAAGCCAAGACAGTTCAGTTTTCAGAGAGATATTCCAAGTTATTTGAAAATGCAAGCATAGTGGCTAAGGACAGAGATTTGAAAATGATGAAAATCAAACAATTGGAAGATGAGTTGGCAGAGATGCAAGTCAGGCTTGAAGAAGCCTCAAAGATAGTTCCTCCCCTTCCTTTACAAGTTGAGGCCCCTCCTCAGCTAGATGTAGAAGTTATTGGGAAACATGATGATGATTTGGGGAAGGTAAGATTGGAGGCATCCCTAGACACTATAGAAAGAATTGTGCAATATAGGCAGGGTAAGATAAAGGACAGAATGGAATCAGCCCATAAATTAGTCAGTCTATTACACTAGGCCAATGGAAAAGTGAATGAATCTTTGATCACTTTGGAGCCACTTTATAGTGTATGGTCAGGAAGGAGCTCATTGTTTGATAAGTTGGATGATTTGCAAGAATACAGGTTTGAAATTCCTAAGGTAGTAACTGAAGTTTATGAAAAGATTGGATTGGTAAGTGATGTATCCAGTTTCTTTAAAGGTAAGTCTAACCAGATAAAGGCCAAGTTAGCTATGTTTGACAAGAATTACAGCAAGTACTTGCCTTCTATGTATGATGATAGTGGAAGTGTGGTCAGTCTGGAAGAACGGATGGTGGCAATGGATCAACTAGTAATTAAACAAGATGTTTTCCTTGGTAGTGACAATGTTTTAGATTTGGAAAGATGCAACAATGTAATTGATAGTTTATTTAAGATTGAAAGTGATTGCATAAAATTTGCAGTGTAGGCTAAGAATATAACTGATTCCATGTGGGATCAGCAGATCAAATCATTACAAGAGTTGCAGGCCTACAATTGGCCATCTGATGATGATGTGGCAGCATGGGGCCAGTTGACAAAAAAGAAGAAGAAGAAGCCAGCTGCTCAGACTACAGAAGAGGAAGAAGAATAGAGTGCACATGGCACCTGATCCAGAATTTGAGGGAGAGCATGTTTCAAATAGAGGATGATGTAAGTTAGCTGGATGGTGGTCATCATTCATGTAACAAATTTAGCAACTACTCTGAAATATCCTTAAACAGAGGTGCCACCTGCGAAATTATTGAGAAGTGGATAATTGCAATCTGTTGTTGCAATCAAATTTTGTCAGTTTGTAATTTTGTCTTTAGTGTAAGATCTTTTCCCAGCCATCCGAAGCTTGTTGCATCCTTTGAGGATTCCAAGATGGTTGTGGTATATGTAGCAATTTTTTGCTCATTTTGAGGGTGGTTGATACATTTTTGTAAAGAAGTTCTGAATATAGAACCTTATTTTTCTTTGAAGTTAAGAGAATACTGTATGGACACAGTTTGATTATTAATACAAAATATTGGAACTCTGCTACTACTATGTGTTGTCTTTGTGTATGGATGTTTTATTTTTCTTATGCATTTAAATTGTAAGGATTTTTCGATGCATTGTTCACAAGGTGAATATAGGGGTTAAGCTTAAGTTTCTTTCAAGGAAAGAGTAAAATCTTAGGGGAGATCTCTGTGAACTAGTAGTCCATGTATGAATTTGATAAGAGTTGTAGGAATTAAAAGAATGGGATGTTAGGCATGTCATTTGGGTTTTAGTATACTTGTCTTGATAGATTTCTATGGAGGTAGGGTTTGACTCTATTGCCCAAGTAGATAAGGCACTGGTTTTAGATCCATTTGCACTTGTTACCACCAAGAATATAAACAATTGATTCATTTTACTTTATTTGTATGATCTTTTTTTGAGTCATTCTATGATAAATTCATGGATGTGCTTTGTACTTCTTTATAGAAGCACTGAATAAGGTTAACCTTCCTTGAGTTCAACTCTAAAAAGAAGAAGGATGAATGTCCTTAAGCCACTATTTTGTGTTGTTACTTTCATAATTTCCATCATCACATTGTGTATCAGAATAATTTGGGCCATACTCAGAGTTGTAATATCTTATTGAGGTGATTTTAAAAGGGGTAACATAGCAGTGAAGGAGCTAGTTCACAATTCAGAGCTCAATCAAACAGTGAATTGATATAGGTATACCCGCCTAAGTTTTTGTACTCAAAGTGAAGAAGGTTTTCCAACCTTAACACCTTAGTGCTTGCATTTTTTTAGATGCATCTATTGGGACTACATGAGTTTATGAGAATTTAATCATCTGTAGATTTGAGCACTAACACATCTCATCATACATCTTTTCCATAATAGCAATGAATCCAATTTCATCTTCAACTGAATCATCATCAGAAACTCCATCACCAACATAATAACATTCTTTTGTATACTTAGGCTTGTAGTTAGTTCTGAATTTCTTAACTCTTGTAGGACACTTAGATGCAAAGTGACCAATCTTATTACATGAGAAACATTTGAAAGGTAACTGGCCTTCATACTTTCCTTTTCCTTTTCTTTCTTTCTTAGAAATCATAGCAATAATATCATAGATCGCTTTATCTTCATCTTCATCATTAAAATTACCAGAAGTGTTTAAAGATTTCTTACCATGGACTGATGCTTTGAAGGCTGTCTCACTTTTGGGCTCTGTCTTCAATCTTGAAATCTCAAAAGCTGAAATTTTGTTGATCAAGGTCTCTCTCTTGAAATTTGTTGTAAGTTGCATGGTCTCATCAAGGATGTTGATCTTGTTTTCATACTCTACTATAAGAGTAGTCATCAACTTATCCATAATGTCTTCCTCCGAGATCTCTCCACCATTGTTCTTGATTCCAGCAACTGCTTCATTAATCCTTTGGTTGTAAGCTTTGATGTTTTCTTCAGGTAGCATCTCTAATGCATTGTATCTTTTCTTCCATTTCTTTCTACGTGCATTCTTCTCTTGTGTATCTCCTTCAAACATATCTTCTAGGTGCTTCCATATCTTGTAGGTTGTGTCTACTTTCTTTAACTCTGAAAAAATCACTATCAAATAAGGTGTTGATAAGGGCTTCTTTGGCTATTACATTCTGATGGAACAAATCCTTTTTCTTGCTAGTAGCATCATCCTTTGCAAGATCTTCTAGAGAGGGGATCTTAATTTCTTTGATAGCCACTTCAAAAACTTCAAAAGCAATGCACTGCAAATGTGTCACCATCTTGTTCTTCCAATCAGGATAGTTCTCTCCATCAAACTTAGGACTGTCTTTTCTAAAGAATTCCATCTGATCAACCTCAAGCTGTTAAAATTTCTCTCCAAGGCACTTGGCTCTGATACCAATTGTTAGGAATAGTCCCAAGAGATAACTTGGGGAGGGGGGGGGGGGGTGAATCAGTTATCTACAAGTTTCAATTCTTTATCCAATTAAGTATACTTAAACATTAAGCATAAATACAATGAAAGAAAACTTGAACACAACACCAATATTTTGGTTATGAGGAAACCCAAATAGGTAAAAACCCCAGTGGGAATTGACACCCACTAATAAACTGCACTAGTGTATAATGATCCTTGTTAGAAGATCTTACAAACCTATTAGGAGTTGATCTTTACAATGCAATAAATACAGTGACTTGGTCAAAGGTTGGACCTTGTTAGGAGTCTTTTATGATTGACCCTGTTAGGGGTGAGGATGCATTGTCCAAGAGCTCACTGCTCAGAGGGGTGAATGTTGCAACCTTCTAAATAACAGATACACACTATATTTGGATCTTGGTGAACTACAAGGTAGACCTGCTATCTTGATTAGTTCCAATGAATATCACACTCTTTCTTCTCTGTCACATAGACCTCTTCTTGATGATACAATACTTTGCACTCTCTGCTCTGCTCTAATCTTTCATCTCCATATCATGCTTCTAGTGATCACAAATGACCTGCTATAAGTATCTTTCCTCTAAATGATATAATCAAGTCAGCCTATTAGAACCACCTTGAAATCATATTAGAGAAATAATAACACTCTCCAACAACATCTCTATCAGCTCTACTAAGCACACAACACAACCTAGGACCTGTCCAAATTAATAAGTGTAGATGCACGCTACATACTGTCGGCTCTACCAATTTAACTGATACTTTCTCCTCAAGTTGAATTACATCATGCACTCTTAACCAAAAATTCATAACATTTCTCCAATCACGCATACCGTAATGATAGGCGCAACTCATGTACCAATATAATCTATGTCGACTCTTCTAAATAAACATAGGAAACTACAACTAGTGAATAACGACTACATAAATTCACTTCTACTGCACACCAGACTCTGCGTCCATGAATGGAAAAACACTAACATGTCTCCATCACATATCCAAAGGTGCAAGGCTCCATGATAACTGTACGAACAATCACTCACAGATCAATGTTTGTAACTCTGTCAGGAACACTGCTGACACAAGCTGCTACATAACTGTCTGTATAAATAATTAACCTTTGTGTCCATGATATCATGTTGATAACATGTCCATGATACATATACACAAAGCTTATTACATAAGTCTTCCACACATGATGCTTAGCATATGTTGTCATCAATGACAAACATACAGTCAACACTAGCTTGCTAGCAAATCTCCAACAAAATAGTCATGGGTCAATGTTTGTTATCGGGTGAGATAATAATTGTTGGCTAGAACTATCTAAATCATATAGAGATAAAGGTGTTGAGGGTAAATATGCAGTGAAATATGAGGGGAATTTTAAACCCACTTTTATGTGTATGTGTTTTATATGCAATATAAAGTGGATTATTTTGCACAAGGGGATTCAATTTTCACTAGTGAGAGTTTTACTCTTAGGGTGAAAAATAGTTTGAAGAGTAAATAAAAATAATGTGAACATCAAAGTTTTTTTCATAAAATGAGGATATTTTCAAAGGTGGTTTTATGGGGATATATGTGCAAGTATATTATGATGGGAGAAACAAGATAATACTTAGTAAAAGGGAGATTCATTTTGTTAAGTGAAATATTTTATTTCATCTGTAACAGAATGGGAAAAGAAATAAAATGTAGGTGTATACAAGGAGGAAGAATATTTTGTAGATCAAATTTGAAGAGAAGGGACAATTGTCAACATTATATCAAATCTGGAGTTTCCTTCTCTTCTATATATTATCTTTTCTTCTCTATTGTTGGGGTTCCAAGTTGTGTGGTTCCAGTAGCAAGTCTGGATGGGTATGAGAAATTGTTTAAGGTCAATTATAGAGCATTATTGATGAATCTGTGTTGATTTTTGTGTAGGTTTTGAGTGATGAAGTTGTGTAACTATTATATGTTAGAGGTAGGAAAGGATTTTTATAGAAGTAAAATTTTGATTCAACTCTCTCCAGTGTATAATCATGTCACGTTTTAGATGAAATGATTCAAGGGTTTGTCTCAGTTAGTGTCTTGTTATGAGATATGTAATTTTTTGTTCGTGCTTTGATCTAAGGGGTTAATTAAATGCTTTGTTGAACTTGTGTAGGGATTTTGATAAGTAGGTTGGTTTGGGATTATTGTTGAGAAATGTTGTAAGGAAATATTTTTTAGATCTCATGCTATTAGTCAAAATCTATCATATGTGGTTGTATTTCTTATGAATTCAAATACCCAATGGGATAATGCACTAATCTCAATTATTGTTGGGTTTACATTTGGTTTGGTGTTCACATCCATGTTGTTTTTTCTATAAATATGATTAAATCAAGCATAATATTTTATTTTCATGTATGTTATTGTGTTTTTATTATCTCATGCTCCATGTAAGTTGCATATCAATGAATAATAAGCCATTATTTAGTATCTCCTTATTGTGTTGAGCCTTCATATGAGATTTATCTATTTTGTGTTAATACCAATTATAAGTATAGTGTTGTGATTTAAGGGCATTAAGGGATCACTCTCCCAGGTTTTGCAGAGCCCAAAGTGCAGAAGGGTTTAATAGATAGTTGTCAGTTCATCGAAATCCTAGAGATTTCTGATAATTGGAGCTGGCTTCTCCATAGGAAATTGAGAGATGAACTTGGTTGCTATTTTGTAGTGTAAACCCTTTTAGGAACCAATAGGTAGATCTTGATATAAAAGACACCAAGAAAATGAGCTAATTTTTTCTCAAAAATAGCATCCCAGATTCCCTGAATTCTTTTTTGTCACATCTTGCGAGAGGATTGTAATTGCCAAAGATAATTAATTTTTTTCACCATAGGTAGATGAGTTGAGAGCTAGGAGTATCTCTTAGCAGGTTTATAACTTAGAAAGAGAATGTCTAGATAACATTTCCAATCTTTCCACCAAGATTTGACACAACACATTCCTAATTTGTGCAATGATGAAAGGAGAATCAAAATTTGAATTAGCTAGTGAGTCCCCTAATCTTGATTGGAGAGTCAAAATATCTTTGGAATCTCACCAAGAGAAGACATTTTTAGTAGCCATAAAAATGAGATTTGATAGAATGCCCCAAGAGACAAATGCACCTAAAGGACCTATGCTAACAGGTATGCCCCCTAGACAAAAATAAAGACCAATTCCAGACCAAGTCAAATAAGGTCAAGGCATGATGGAGAATGGCTAAGTGTCGAGGATGCATGCTAAGAAACAAGGGTGCAAAGGCTTCAAGTAGCGCCTGTTTCCAGGTTTTCACCACTTGGAGAATTTTTATATTTTTTCAATTTTTTTGTATTTTTGTTACCAAGGCACCTATTTCCAGGTTTTCACCAAGGCATTTTTTCTATTTTTTTTGAATTTTTTGACTTTTTTATTTTTTTGATGAGAATCCATCAAAAAAATAAATGGTCGCCTAGACTTTGGGCCCCCATTCAGCAATTTATCAAATCACTGAGTCAATATTTTCAAAAATCAACATTTTTCAATTATATCAATTTCCTTGATCAAATCCTATTTTATCATTTTCGATTATTGGCCTTGGGCTAACCATTTTATCCTAAGTCTTTATTTATTAAAAGGAATATTTCCTCCCCTTTTATTAAATAAAAAGCCCCCACCTTTTCATCTTATCCTAAGTTGCACAAAAAAAGCATTATTCCTATATTATAAAAAGAAGAAAAGCACTTTTTGTCTCATATGGACACAAAAGTCAACTCTTATTTTCTCATTGGAGGATATTTGTGCACATGGATTGCTCCTCTTTGATGCTCCACCCTTGATTAAGTCTTTTTCCTCTTAATCTCCACGGTCCATTTCTCCTCATTTCCTATAAAAGAAGAGCTCTCTTCCTCATTCTAGGTCATTCACTTTTATGCTAACTTTATGCTACAGGAATTCTTGAAGACTTTGAGGCTTTTTGGAGATCATTGTTGCATCACATCTTGGCTTTCTTCATTGCTTCATAGTTTAGTTTTCATTCTTGCATAGTAGCTTCATATTTCATGCTTTCATAGTTTAGATTTCCTTTCATGCTTTAGAATAACTCATCTAGTTTAATAGGAAGGATTGTAACACTTGCTATTTCCATTTCATAGTATAGCTTGTACTTTCATTTCCATAGCTTAGCTTGCACCTCTCATTTCTAGCTTGCATATTCATCTTAATCTAGCTTGAATTTGCATTTCATAGTGATTCTTGGAGATATTGGCATTCTTGCCCTTGTCTTCATTTGAATCTCTCATTGTGTGGTTGACTAGCAAGGTCATTAAGCCTATTAGCTCTAGCTGAGAGAAATTTTAAATCTTGCAACTCCATATATAAAGAGCTATGGATTGATTTTTGAGACCTCATTCTTGAGTGTTCTTGATTGTAATGATTCATAGAAGTGCACTATTTTGTGTGTACATTTTTGGCACCCACTATGGGGCTAATAGTCTAGATGACCATTTTTAGATGACTATTTTTTTGAAAATCTACCATAACCACACTCTTGTCAATGGGATTGGGACATATGGAGTCCAAGTTGAAGGTATTCATTGGAGCCATCATTTTCTCCATATTCTTTTGCATCTACTTAATCACCTCATTAGTTGAAGGGTTTTGCTTCTTAATCTTTTGGTCCACATCAAAGTTGTATGGGACTTTTGCACCCTTATTGATTAGACTTTCCAAGAACTGATCCTTATTTTGTTCCACATACTTCTCCACATATTGTTGGAAGGATGGTTCTTGTTGCATTGTCATGAAATCAATAGTGTCAAAGTTGGCATTACTTCCTCCATGTTGAGAGCCATGACGCACTCATTGGGAGGGTTGTCTTGAAAGTCTAGGAGGTGTGTGTCTCCTATAATGTGCATGTTGTAAAGTCCTTCCTCTAGGACTAGGAGTTCTTGAAGGGGTCCTTGACCTCCTTCTACTTCTTGGAGTTGCTGAGGGAGTTGATGGTGGAGAGTTGGTTCCACTGTTGGTACCCCTATTGTTGAATTGATTGTTGAGTTGTTGGGCCAATATCCTATCTTGTTCCTCTTGGAATGCTTTTCTCTCTATGTCCAACAAGGCTCATTGTTCCTCTTTTAGAAGCCTAAGTTTTTCTTCTTTTGCAACTCGTTAATTTTCTCCAGCCTATTTTTCCCGCTTAATTCTTTTTAGCCTCTCACTTGTATATCTTGAAGTTGTTTTTAGCGGGGAACTTGGTCTTGAATGTTTGTACCAATCATTGGCATGCATTGCGTTGACATGAGCTTCACTAGATGCATTTTTTTGGTCCTCATGTTGTGACCGTGCATCTTGATGAGCTTGTGCATAATGTCTTTCAGCTCGTTGATGAGCATTTAGATATCTTGAATGAATAGGAGGTGAGTCAGGTTGATTGCCATCTTCAAATGACATGTTTCTCCTATGCCTCTTAAAAATGTCACCAAGTGATTGATCTATTATTTATCTTTGTTGTTTGGTCAAGGTATAACTCATATCCATATTCAATGAAAAAGGTGCTAAAGAAGTACTCAATTCGCTAGGATTACTCTTTGGGTCAAAGAAAACCTTAGACTCACTCTTAGGAGATTGATCGAAAATGGGCTCTTTTCCCTTTCGATGTTGACAAGTCTTAACTAAGGGTAACTGATCAAAGACAACTAGGGGTTGTTTCCCTTGATTCACTTGGTACCTTGTTGTAACTGACATGAAAGAAAATGATTCTTGATGATAAGGTGACCTCTCAAAGTGTCAACACCAAACTAGGATAATCAAAGTTCTCTAATGTCCAAAAAAAGAGATGGTAAGATAGAAATTGCAAAAGGCGTTACCAACACTGTCAAAGATGTGCTTAAATCAAAGGATCAATATCCTTGCATGTTTGAACTAGGAGGATGGACTTAGCCAAATTGTATAATTAAAATTGAATTTGAATGGAAATGATTTGGATGAAAAGAGTACTATAATTCTCCAAGAATGTTACTAACAACTCTAGAGATGTACTTTCTCAACAGGAATAATCTTCTAACTTGACAATTCTTCCCGAGGTGACTTGGTAAATCAAATGACACTGCCCCTAGAGGGTTAAAAATAGAAATTCAGAGTAAAGATAGGCTTTTGACGGCAAGATAAGTTACCTTCTTAAAGATCTAGCCAACTAAAAGCAACTATGAAATGATTGAAACTAGGAATACAGTAGAAAATTCTTAGGCGACACTTTCCAGGCTAACCAGGTGATACTTCTTACTGAGGTGATAGTTTGCCTTTCACCAGGTGATAGAACTCACAATAGCCAGGTGATAGACTCCAGGCAGGTCGGGCGATAGTCCAGTAGGAATGAACTATCACGCGATATTTCTGCTCAAAGCAGGTGATATTGTTGCTAGTTTGTATGACACTTGACCAGAATTGTGTGAAATGTGCATTTTCAAGTCTGTTTGATCAAAATTTTCAGTCTGAGGGTTGATGTTTTCAATCTCAATCACAATATCAGTAGAAATTCGACAGGTTTGCAAACAGTAAGGGATCAAACATGTCTTAAAACAATTGAAACAAGGGCAAAAGCAACCTTGCCAAGACAAACACTTGTGATATCAAAATAGAAAAACACCCTATGAATACTACCGATTGTTTGAATGTTCAAGAACATTAACACTGGTATTACACAATCGAAGACACTTCAAGAAATATCTATCCTAGAAAGTCAAGGCTCATCACGTATCAACTTGGCCCACAACTTGATGTCCCCTCGTCTCACACAAAGTGGTTACCCACAATAGATGTTGGCTTTGTCATGGAAGTGTCAATGACACAACCAAAGGAACACATATGATGAGTAATCTTGGGGTGATCCGGGTTATTCCACTTGGATCAATCCTTGCACCAAGAAGCTAAGCGGCTAAAATAAGGTGGCTTCTAACTATGGCTCTCAATAAGGGCTTCCATTCGTAGTACCCCTCTTGCTCTCCAAAGGGACTCCTTACCTTGCGGCAAGTAATGGACCTCGTGGCCTCAAGAGTACCTTAAGCATTCTTGCTCAATATTTTCTTCATGGTCACAATCCCACAAGTACTAACATCAAGCGAAAACAAGCACTATGTCTACCAAGGTTTTGTGTCCTTGATAGCCTTAAGTTTATAGTGGGTCGGAATAGCCGGCAATAAGCTTGTCCCCACTTGGGTCATTCTTCTTGATTGCTCAAGAGAAGGCCCGCTAAAAGATTCTAAAAATCTAAACAAAAAGTGGATCAACTTATGAGGTTCAAAGATTTTGTTTCACCACAAGGGTGAAGAACATACTCCTTTATCTCAAAGCTTTCTCCCAAACACACCAAGAAAACTTCAATTACCCTCTTTCTTTCAAAATCCAAAGATGGGTCAAGATTTTCTGGTTCACCACAAGGGTGAAGAGCATACTTCTCCTACCACCCAAGAATTCCTACAACAAGATATTATGTGCCTACTAAAAGAAACAACTAGTATATGCCGCACTCAATAAAGAAAGAAATTAAACAAGCACTTGATTTGGTTTTTATGCTTAGGGCAGCCCTACAAAAACCGTTAGTAGCCCTCTTTGACATGCATTCTTTTGGCAAATTTCAAGCAATGAGAGCACCTACAAGCACAACTTGTTAGCCCCACAAAGGTTAGCACATCAAAATTTAGATAATCTACAAATAAAATAGTTGATCAAATGAAAAAATTTGAAAATGAAACCAACATGGTTAGATCAAGCTTGGAAAGACTTTTCCAACGATATATCACACTTAAATTTTTGATACCATTTGTGAAAATTTCTCAAAAATGCGTGCCAATTTTCCAGAGTGGCACGGATTCTGAAAATACTAAAATTTTCAAAAAAATAAAAAAGAGCTGAAATGAAACAACCACTTTCAGGCACAAGTGATAGCAGAATGTGCACAGGTGACAACAAAATGTGCACAGGCGACAACAGAATGTGCACAGGTGCAAGCAAAATGTGCACAGACAACAACAGAATGTGCACAGACGACAACAAGATGCGCACAGGTGCAAGCAGAATGTGCACAAGCGACAACAGAATGTGCACAGGTGACAACAAAATGTGCATAAGTGACAACAGAATGTTCACAGGTGACAACAGAATGCGTACAGGTGCAAGTAGAATGTGCATAGGTGACAATAGAATGCTCATAGACGTGAACATAATGATCATAGGCATGAACAGAATGCTCATAGGCGTGAATAGAATGCTCACAGGTGTGAACAGAATATTCATAAGCATGAACAAAATGCTCACAGGCGTGAATAGATTTTTCGTAAGTGGCGTTTCTCCTGTTTGCACAAAATTGACAAAAAAGTGACGCTGAAAATATACAAAACTTGATAAAAATGCAAAGAATGAGGCTCAAAGCCCCACGGTGGGCACCAAAAATGTACACCTCAAATGGTGCACTTCTCTAAGTCATTATATCCAATGGAATCCATGAATGGGATACCTTAGAAAGTGACCTAGAGCTCTCTATGCATGGAGTTGCAAGATTATTTGATTGCTCTCAGCTAGAGCTATTAAGCTTATGACCTTGCTAGTCAACCACACAATGAGAGATTCAAAAATTGAAGACAAGGGAAAGAGTGCCAATATCCCCAAAGAATCAAATGGAAATGCAATGCAAGTAAGCTAAGAATGACGATGCAAGCTAGTCTATGAAAATGAAAGTGCAAACTAGGCTATGAAAGGAAAGTACAAGTCTTACAATCCCTCCTAATTAAACTATGTGAGATTAATCTATAGCATAAAGAAAGTCTATACTAAGAATGCCATGATTATGCAACTATGAAAGCAAGAAAGCAAGCTAAATGAAATGCAACAACAATGTCTTCAAACCTTGAATGCAAGAATGTCTTCAAAGAGCTCCAAATGACCTAGAAAACCTGCAGCATAACATTAGCATAAAAGAGATGGATATGCAAATGAGGAAGAGAGCTCTTTTTTTATAGGAAATGAAAAAGAATGGACCATGGAGATTAAGAGGCAAAAGATTTAATCAAGGGTGGAGCTTGAAAGAGGAGCAATCCATGTGCACAAATATCCTCCAATGAGAAAATAAGAGTTGACTTTTTGTGTCCATATGAGACAAAAAGTGCTTTTCTTCTTTTTATAAAATAGGAATAATGCTTTATTTGTGCAACTTAGGATAAGATGAAAAGGTGGGGGATTTTTAGTTAATAAAAGGGGAGGAAATATTCCTTTTAATAAATAAAGACTTAGGATAAAATGGTTAGCCCAAGGCCAATAATCGAAAATGATAAAATAGGATTTGATCAAGGAAATTGATATAATTGAAAAATGCTGATTTTTGAAAATATTGACTCAGGGATTTGATAAATTGCTGAATGGGGGCCTAAAGTCTAGGTGGCCATTTATTTTTTTGATGGATTCTCATCAAAAAAATAAAAAAGTCAAAAAATTCAAAAAAATAGAAAAAGTACCTTGGTGAAAACCTGGAAACAGGCGCCTTGGTAACAAAAATACAAAAAAATTGAAAAAATATAAAAATTCTCCAAGTGGTGAAAACCTAGAAATAGACGCTACTTGAGGCCTTTGCACCCTTGTTTCTTAGCATGTGTCCTCGACACTTAGCCATTCTCCATCATGCCTTGACCTTATTTGACTTGTTTTGGAATTGGTCTTTATTTTGTCTAGGGGGCATACCTGTTAGCATAGGTCCTTTAGGTGCGTTTGTCTCTTGGGGCATTTCAAAAATAGGTGTTTTTCAACACCACCCCAAACAGGTGTTTTTCAACACCACCCCAAACTATATTTTTCAACACTACCCTAGCGTCAAGTGTTTCTCAACCCTTATCAGATGTCTTACCCACTAGTCTAAGTATGATGCGATATCACTCATTAGCAAATTTGATACTCAAAGTTTGACTCTATGACCAACACACACGCACTTAAAAAATCAACTCAATTGAGATATGTTGACTTTATTTTTCTTTGTGTGTTGTCTATGAGGATTTCTTTAATGAGTGGTCTCTCCCTGAGAAGTTTTCGATGATGCATAGCTAGAAGACTGAGGGTATGAGTGTGTGCACAGATGTGTGATCACACTTCTATGAGTCTTTGTATGCGAGAGTGCTCAACAGTGAGTTCTCACAAAATGACCCATAGCTCTCTATCTGAGAAGAGCATGGTTTGAATGTGGCCCTCAGATCAGCCTATTTTACCCATGCAAATACAACTCAGAATGAGAGATTCGAGTTGATCTAAATGAAACTATTCTAAATGATTTGCAATGCAAACTAAGCTAAACTAATTTATTGAAAATGAAATTAAGCTATATGTAATGGATTTAAACTAAAATGATTTGCAATTAATCTAAAATGTAAATTAATCTAAAATGTGAATGTGCAAGTTGAAATGCTAAATGATTACAAGCTATGAAATTCTGCAGCATAAGTTCGATATCAAAATTCGGGATGATTGAATGAGCATGAGAGGTCTCCTTTTATAGGAAAAGTTGGATTCGAATGTGAAAGTAGAAGCAATGTGGGATAAATGAAAAAGAGGAAACAATCATCATTTTTAGAAGGTTTGTAATAAAATGGAATTACATTTTATTTTCTTTTATTTTTATTCAATTTGTTTCCTTTTTCATCACAGGAGATCTTTTGAGAGAATATTTCATTTATTTAATTTTAAAGAATAATATCTCTTTTAATTAAATAAGGTAATATTATATAATTTAGAAATGAATATTAATTCAATAAAATAAAACCATTTAATTAAAAGAGGATTTTAATTAAATAACATTATTTCATTCAAAGAATATTAATTTCAATTAAATAATATTATTTTATTTATTAAAAAGGGATATATTTCTTTTAATTAAAAATTGATGGGATATTCAAACTTTAGGGAAAATTGAAATATTTATGATTTGATCAATAAATTTGATTTGAATGTATGACAAATATTGATTCAGGAATTGATATCGATAGATTAAATAAATGGGGCCCAAAGTCTAGGCGACCATTTTATGGTGCATACAATGAGAACATGTTTTATTTCTTTATCTGCTTATGGGTATATTTCGTTGATCCTAACCGTCATGAGCATTTATGCTGGTCTTATTTGACACTAGGGATTGACAAGGTATTATCCTTGACTATTTTTTTTATGCGAGTGCATGTTTATAACTACCCTGACTTTCATGTGTCTTGATACAAGCATAATCTCACCATAACAAACTTAGGTAATCTCATTGCACTAGTCATCTTGACCTACACGTCTTTGGTGCCTAGGTGGGATTCCCACATCTCTATCCGATATAGATCATATTCATATTCACATAGTCATACTAGTGTGTATTGTATGATCTTATGATGCTACCAATAATGCTCAATGATGATAATTAGATGTCTATAAGCGTTGTGACCTTGCAAGTCAACCACTTTTCATAGTAGCTTACATTTTTAGTTTCATGATTAGATTAGTTTTGCATTTTGCACATGGAGAGAGCTCTACTTTTATCTTTCATGGACTAATCGGTCAACTGCACTCACCTTTCCTTTTCTTGATCATGTCTTTCACTTCTTGTCTTTCCCATCACATCCTTTTCTATTTATAGCATTTTGACTTTTTGACCTAATTTTTAAAACACCTCAGAATTGTGCAAAAAATGCACCCCT
The DNA here is from genome assembly GCA_027943335.1 of Chamaecyparis obtusa. Classification (NCBI taxonomy): domain Eukaryota; kingdom Viridiplantae; phylum Streptophyta; class Pinopsida; order Cupressales; family Cupressaceae; genus Chamaecyparis; species Chamaecyparis obtusa. Next base: position 139,339 of record BSBK01006441.1, on the reverse strand, counting down.
AGCTAATTTCGACGTCCTGGATCCATTTTCAGACTCGAAATTGAAATTTGAGTTAATCTTGATAGTCAAAATCACATTTCAAATTTTTCTCTCTTCTGCACAGTTGGCTGACCATTTGAGGCCTGATCCTTCGATCTTCACTGTGGCATCTTCATTTCTTCACCCCCATCTCTTTCAAACTCCTAGTCTATCATTCACCTTCACTCACTTCATCTCTCTGAGGTTTGACTTCATCTTTATCCTATATCTTTCTTAGTCAAACTGGGGCATATTTTCATTTCCTAATGGTTATCCTGTTACCCTTTATCTTCGATTATGATTTCTAGTGATTTGATCATCTTTTATCAATCTGCTGTTCTCCTCTACCTAATTTCGATTTCAATTCCGAGGGGGCAGTACCTATTGGATTTAATCCTTGATTTTCTTGATTCAGCTATCTTTTTACGAGCTTTCGCTCAGCTTGAGATTTTTATTTCTTATTTTGGATGTGATCCCAAAATGAACTCATGTCCAAAATCTTTTGTTTATTTTTTGTCTGGGCATGTTCCCAAAATGAACACACGTCTGAGTTGTTTTGTGATCCCAAAATGAACTCACATTTCAATTCTTCTTTGACCACATGTGTTCCCAAAATGATCACACATTAGTCAAAGAGGGGCAAATGTATGCACCCTAAAATGGTCGCCTAGAGTTTTGTTTTGTGATCTCAAAATGCACACATTAGCAATTTATCAAATCCCCGAGTCAATATTTTCAAAAATTAGCATTTTTCAATTATATCAATTTCTTTGATCAAATCTTATTTTATCATTTTCGATTATTGGCCTTGGGCTAACCATTTCATCCTAAGTCTTTATTTATTAAAAGGAATATTTCCTCCCCTTTTATTAAATAAAAAGCCCCCACCTTTTCATCTTATCCTAAGTTGCACAAATAAAGCATTATTCCTATTTTATAAAAAGAAGAAAAGCACTTTTTGTCTCATATGGACACAAAAGTCAACTCTTATTTTCTCATTGGAGGATATTTGTGCACATGGATTGCTCCTCTTTGATGCTCCACCCTTGATTAAGTCTTTTTCCTCTTAATCTCCATGGTCCATTTCTCCTCATTTCCTATAAAAGAAGAGCTCTCTTCCTCATTCTAGGTCATTCACTTTTATGCTAACTTTATGCTGCAGGAATTCTTGAAGACTTTGAAGCTTTTTGGAGATCATTGTTGCATCACATCTTGGCTTTCTTCATTGCTTCATAGTTTAGTTTTCATTCTTGCATAGTAGCTTCATATTTCATGCTTTCATAGTTTAGATTTCCTTTCATGCTTTAGAATAACTCATCTAGTTTAATAGGAAGGATTGTAACACTTGCTATTTCCATTTCATAGTATAGCTTATACTTTCATTTCCATAGCTTAGCTTGCACCTCTCATTTCTAGCTTGCATATTCATCTTAATCTAGCTTGCATTTGCATTTCATAGTGATTCTTGGAGATATTGGCATTCTTGCCCTTGTCTTCATTTGAATCTCTCATTGTGTGGTTGACTAGCAAGGTCATTAAGCCTATTAGCTCTAGCTGAGAGCAATTTTAAATCTTGCAACTCTATACATAGAGAGCTATGGATCAATTTTTGAGACCTCATTCTTGAGTGTTCTTGATTGTAATGATTCATAGAAGTGCACTATTTTGTGTGTATAGGTACTAGCCCCATCATGGTTTTTAACCTATTTGGGGTTCAACGATAAATTTGTTTGTGTTAAGTGGTGTTTGTTCCTTACTAATTTATGTTTACATATTTTACTCTATGCATATCAGTAAAAAAGTATAAGTTAATAAGGGTTTACCACTTAAATGGTTTTAGAGGGTTTTGGGTTTTACGTTTTGGGAGCAACTAATTCACTCCCCACCTCTCAGTTGCTTACTTATATTTCAAACACCTCTATAGTAGGAAAATAAAATGAGCTTGTCTCCAAGTTCCATCACTTTGTAAGTGTAGTAATTAGTCCTCTATTAGCCCCGATCTTAGGCATGTACGTAATGTGATGCAAACCTAATGTTGATAAGATATCTATCTTGCGACTACTCAATCAATGTTTTATACCAATGCATGTTGGCCTACTCTTGCACGTGTGCAATGAGGAAAGGTCCATCTATGCATAACACGTGATACATGTATCAAATTTTTGTTACCCACTATAAACACCTAAAAATCCATTTGTTAACTAAAAATATTTTAGTTGATAAAATATCTGATGAAATCATCATTAATTAATTAATTAATTATTATTGTCATTATCCCCTCTCCTATTTCAATTAAATATATTCAATTAAAGAACCTTAGCCAAAAACATTTAAATTTGAAATCCAATTTAAATGTTTATCCATCCTAAATTTATTAAATTTTATTTAATAAATTGTTTTCAACCCCAAATCCTCCTTAAATAAATTAAATATTTATTTAAATCCCTAAAACTCTAGATATCTTCTAGAAAACCCTAAACCTATCCTCCCATCTCTAATCACTCCCTAACCCTGCTTAAGGGGTGATTCCTAACCCTCTTAGGCTAAACCCTCTCCCTTTGACCCAAAGTCAACACCCCATTAATGAGCCTTATAGACTCATTAATGAACCCTTACACCCTCATTAATGGATCTTGCAACCTCTTAATGAGATCCTATGTATCTTCTTCCACCCTTGTCCCCTAGCACACTTCCCTAGTGTTGCTCACACATGTGTGAGAAATCCTTCATCCTTATCCCTTTGACCTTAGGTCCTAAACCTTGGTCCTACACCATGACCACCCTTCCTAACCCAAGCCTCTCCTCAAAATATATAAATATCCCTCGTTACAAGATAAAATTACAAATTCACTCTTCATTTCAAGAATTGTTATGATGTGCATTTTCATCTAGGATCTTCATAGCATTTACTAGTATTGTTAGATTTACTTCATTTTCATGTTTTCTAACACACATCTTAGCTTAGCCGAAAGGAATTAACTTAGTTTATTTTAAGTTTTTCACATCATTTTCACCTCATATCACACTTATATTTCAGTTAAAATCAAGCTTGCATCACATCTCTATCTTTAAAACTGCATTTCATCATCTTGCACCCTCAAGATCCTAGGGGCAAAATAGGTTCCCTATACCTGACTTTGTGCCATTACAGGTTCTCCATGGCTTTAAATTGATCCTAATCTTCCCTAATATTCATTAGATATAGTTTTATTGTGCTTGGATAGTACACCCACATCCCTCTTGAATGAGCAAATCAAACGGTGACTGGGTGCTCCTATTTCAGCTCAATCTGAGGTGGCATGTGAATAGTTTTTCTATATGTCGATGTATGATTATTTTAGAATAATTTTTTAATGATTCATCATGCTCTTAATACATTAGGTTCACATCGCACACATTTTGGCATGCCTGGTGGGACCCCACCATGCTTCTCAATTATATTTTTTAGGGTTTTTTGAATAAAAACTCACTTTTCTGAAGATCTTTTATGACCCTATGGGAATCCTCATATGAGTAAACACCCCTAGCCCTATTTTATTATATAAAAACCCCTGTATACTTGTACAAGATAATGTACTGACTCGTATTGGCCATTTTGCAAGTCTTTTAGGTCTTATGCATCCCTCCTAGCCCTATTTTCTCATATGGGGGAGGCATGTATACTCGTATGAGTATTCATCTTGACTCATACAAGTAAAAAAAATGAAATAACCTTCCCTTTTTAATCATATGGGAAACATGGGGCATGTTTAAGGCCTTAATCTTGGGTTTGTTTGGTTTTTTAGGTTCATTTGGGCCTCCTAGTATCCCTAATCTTCAAATTTGCAGGTTCTAACTCCATTGTTTGTAGGATATCCTTGGGAGGAAAGTTGGTCATAAAAAAATCAAGGCACTAAGGTCTACCAACCCCTTTTGTCTGTTTAGAAACAAAGACAACTTCATTTAAAATGAACGAATCTGCATATCATTCCTAAAGGGTTAAAACTCATACTAATCAATCCTAAAGTAGAAAAAATCAATATTCATGCTTTGATTTTGGTTAAAATGAACTTCATCTAACAATCTTCAGTGTTTAAAGGTTTTATGCAACCCTAAAGGCAAGCTAGGAACACTTCATTCTTTGGGCTTAAAACTGAACCTTAAAAACACAAAATCTTAAATGCACGAATAGAATGAACTAACAAATCTCACACCTACTTTGGGTTTTAAAAAGAAAACTCAAAAGCTTGAAAGCTCTCAAAAGTATAAATCTATAAAACTTATTTTTCCTAAAGGGGAAACCCAAAAAACTCAATATTGAATGGTTAAGGGAAAGAACAACAAAAAATAAATCTCAATTTATCTTTGTTGAAGCTTAAAGTGAAAATCCAATATTGAATGACTCTAAGCAATAAACCAAATCAATGCCAGTTATTTCACTTGAGTTTTAAACCATATTCAATCTTGAGTGCACAAAGAAAATCAAAAGCAATCAAAGAAAACTTCATCTTTTGGATCCTAAAAGAAAGGCAAAATTCAATCTTGAGTGCCCAAAAGTTAAAACAAATTACAAATCTTTTCAAAAGCTTTTCTATTTTCAAGGAAATGAATATTGCATCCTAAACACATGTGCTTGGAGCTCATAGCATAAAAAACACTTAATCAATTTTGGAAATGAACTCTTCATGATGTGTTGTTAAGAGTTTTCAAATTTCTACAAAATCCCATTTAATCTAAGTAACGAAAAACAATTGAACTAGGACAAGTTCAAGATTGTTTTAATTCTAGAGAGGCTTGTCTAGAGAGAAAAGTGCTTCCTCTTTGGAGAATGACCTCAAACTAGTATTTTCCTGATCAGTATAGAAACAAAGCACTGATAAAACTCTTGCTTCATCCCCTCAAGCTCGGGTGATGCGTGTTGATGGTAGCCCAAGGTAGGTGAATATCCCTACTATTTTAGCATGTTCAACTAGGCTCTTAAGTGAGTCACACATGTACAAACCGATTGGGAGGATGCCATCAACCTTATTAGATACTTATTAATGAGAGGCTTCTTGATCTACTCCCAAAGGTATCAAAATATTTGTTCAAGGACTGATCCAAGTGGTTTCCCTGATCACCTCAAGATTTACTCACCATCTATATTCCTTTGGGATACCATGTTGTGAGAAAAGTTTTTGATAGTAGCCTATCATTAGGTATTTATTGTTTGATGTGTTTTCGATTTGTACTAGACCCATGAAAACATCTATCAAACATACACATTTCAAAGTATGTTATCAAAAATCCTTGGTCATCATTTTCTTGTATCCCAAAAAGTTGCTTTGTCCTTTGTCGATATTTCTTTCAAAATATCTCTTGAGTCTTTTGTCCTTTTCCATTGGAGAAAATCAAATTGAAAGTCAAAAACTTGATCAAACTTATCCAATACACCTTCGAAACCAAGTGTTCTCTGAATTAGTTGTTCAAAATCATTGTTCCAAAACCTTTCAAACTATGCCTGATTCAACCAAACACAAGAAAGCCAAATTACCCAATTCCTGTGTCTATCAGGAGAAGAAAATTGTAGAAAGAGACCTAAAGGATCATCAATCTTCCCTAAATGCAATTCAAAAAGAAAAAAAGTATCAAGAGAAATTAGACAATGTGGGGTATAACACCAGAATCAAACAGTTTGTAGCCCTCTTTCAGGTCAATTGTTGTTATGTTAACCTAGAAAGTGAAGACTAGTTGGGCTTATCGCATATCCATCATCCTTTTAGAATCTCACACCCTATCTCAGCATCCTTACATCCTAGATCATCCTTAATGGCATCCTTGCATTATCATTCATCCTAGTTGCATCCTTGCATCATAGATCACCCCCTTAGCTTGCATCATATATCATCCTTCTAGTTGTATTTAGGTCATCCCTTAGAAATAGCCTCATTTGGTCATCCTCCATCATGCTTACATCAAAAATCCAAATCTAGAATCCAGAACCCAAATCCTTAAAATTAGAATCCTGCATCCGAGTCCAAGTCCAAATCCAAGCATCCTTGAAACAATCCAGTTATCTAACCATCCACTTCGTGTCATATCCTTTGATTTTCTCAATCCTTATCCTAAATCAATATCATCTCAACACTACCCTTTGACTAAGCATTATCTAGGGAATCTTGTACTTATCTTTGTAGGCCTCATCATCTTGAGCAAGATATTTGCATATACTGGCAAGGATCTCATCTTCCAAAGATCATCAGTCTATCTTAGGTTGACAATCCTACCCTTTTTTATCCTACATCAGGAAGCAACAACTCATTTCTGAAACTTAGTAATCCTCTGCCATCTTCGTCATCTAAATACAATCAATATCAAAATATCCTTCAGTTGATCCACCATCCTCCAAATCATTTCATCTTATCCTTATGTTTTCATAGGCTTATCCTATCCACCATCCTTAAGTTTTCTTAGAAGCATCTTGCATCTACCCATCATAGCACCTTCATCTTAGATCTGCATTTCATGCCTACTGAGACACGATCCAAGAAGAGAAATAATATGGATCACAACTTAGCCACTAGTTCACTTGAGCCAAACAATCCTAACAATGTGATGGTGACCTATGATCCATAGCCCCCACAAATCAAGAAGGTATGGGAAGATACAACTGAAACACCCACTTCATTCTCTATGGAAGCATTCATGAGCCATCCAAGGCATGCACAAATGGTGAGTGAAATCATCAACTAGAATCATCATGCCATATTGGCCAACTATGCACAAGAGGGTACTTCCATTCTACCACATCTCCAACCCTTGAGTCCTGCAAAACCATCCATATCTTCGTTGATGCCTATTCTCCTATCATCCAAAAAATCCATGACCCTAACTTCAAAAATCTCAGGTAGCTTTGTCTATCCCCCATCTCTTGCAAAGAAATTTCATAAACCCCACAACACAAGCGATAGCACAATCCACTCCATTTTTAGTCATGGGTACATCACCATCATCTATAGCATCTCAAGCTACCACTCAAGCACAAAGCTTCACACAAACACAACCGCCACCCCCCACGCAAACCTTCACACAAATAATACCTCCACCTTTAATGATCCAAGCTTCCACATTAGTACCATCCTTTCCAGGAACAACACAATCATTTCCCTCCTTCACTCAGCAAGCCTCCTCATCAGCACCATCTTTCTCAGGGGAAACACAAGTTCCTCCTCCTACTTCCCAACAAGATTTCACCCAAGCATCTATTCTACCCATCATCCAACACACTCATTCTACATACATTCCTCCTCCACCTTTTATCACCAACACTCAAGCCTAGCATGCTTCTTTCACAATAGGAATGCCCTTTGTGGGATCTCAGAACCCACCATCTACATCCCAAACTCTCGCTATTACATCTGCATTCAACATCCTCTACATCACAACACACAACATGAACATGCTCTCATTGGGGTCTCACCCAAGCAAAAATACATTCCTTGGGAATACAACCCCAATCGCACATATCTGTTCCCACACATCCACAAGCAGCCTTCCATCAAGCAACATAACAACAACCATCCCAACCTCTACCAATTATGTCCTGTAGACACTCAAAAATGGACAAGTGCTTTAAAATCAATAAAATGGCTCAATAATCATCAAAATGCACTAATTCTCATTAAAAAGGATCAAATCAATAAAAAAAGACATTTATTAAATCAAATTGGACAAAATCAATTAAATCAAAGGAAAAATCAAATAGTGATGTTAAATAATTAAATCAAAGCTTAAAAGGGTGAAAAACACTACATAATTAATTTTAATCAATTAATTGTATAGTTCAAAAAATCAAAAATCAAAATGAACCTATTACCCTTACATGGCTAAATTTAATTAATTAATTGAATTTAATAATTCCTAATATCTTTCAACAAAGTTGAGAAACCAATGAGAATTGAGGACGAAAAGACATAAATCACTCAAAAAGGATGAATCTCAATCACTCATTCTAAAGTTTCAATCTCATCCACTCAATCTTGTCCTTTTGTCCAAAGCTTTGAGACAAACCTTTAAATTGTCCCCCCATTTATGAACAAAGCAAAGTATTTGACTCAACCAAGGGTTAATCATGATTGCTTCACTCCACCCCCTACCCTTGGGAATTTACTATAAATATGAAGCATTTTGAGAGCAATTCCCATCTTAGAAATTCATTTGCAAAGCATTGTTATTATAGGCAATTGAAGAGCATTCTAAGAGCATTTAGAGAAATTTGCATATCTTTGTATCAATTTGAGCTAAAATAAACATTGTAGAAGCATTATAACAACATACATTCTTGTTTTAGAAGTGTCACTAGTGGAGATTGAGCTGAGAGCTTCACTTACCACATCTTTCTAGAGAACCATGAGATGCTATAGATCTTAGTTTCAATTTTAATTAGATTTGCATTGTATTTACTTTGAGTTGTTACTAATTTGATCTTAATTTCATGAAGGTGATTATCATCATCACACAAATGGCACCCACCATGGGGCCCTAGGCCTCATTTTATCATTTTGATCATATATTGCATCTTGTATTGTCACTTTTCCATGAATATTTTGCTGAAAATAGGTGAAGTCACGCGTACAGAAGATTCACTCACACTTACAGTCATTTTGATGATGCTTACAATCTCTGTTCTGATGCCTGTTAGTTGACGACTTACACCTGGCCTATCACTTCTATTATGTCTTAATTTATTTGCAGTCGCCTACAAATCGGAAGCTCACGCTTGTGAGATAAATCATTAAACCTTTTGTGCGTAAAGGCACGCTTGTGACTTAGGAAGTATCACTTATCTGCTATCCGTTGTCGCTTGTGATCAAGCTTTGCTCCGTAATTTACCGAAATAGTCATGCTTTGTATCGGCTATTTTACGCTTACTGTTGTTAAATTATCACTTAAGATCAATCATTTTCTATAATTTTCAATTCGATTCAAGCTTTGCAATAAATTGTTTACGCCTGAGTAATTTTCAGTGTCACCTGTATCATTGGAAAGTGTCATTTGCTATCATTAAAGTTACGCTTGCTAACAATTTGTTCACGCGTATTAGCTGGACAATGTCACTTTCTATCTGTTGTCTTTATTTTTTGTTAGATTGATAAATTTGATTATCTTACTCTCTATTTGTATGTTTTGACTATAAATGAGCAGGCATAGAAAGGTCCAAAAACCAGAGAGTAGGTTTAATCAAGAAGAAAAGGCTTTGGTTAAGAGGATCAAGAAGGAGAGCTTTGAGCATATTAAAGTGGTTCTTGAGGAATCACAAGAGGAGGAAAACCAAGTATATCAAAATTATCTTAAGGTTGTAGATGCTTACAAGACAAAATTTGTATCTCTCAATTGGATTTTTACTCCATAATTCAAGTTTTTCCTTAAGAATTTGCAAATAAGGTGTTTAAGGTTCAATACATAATTCTTTGATTCATAAATTTTTATTTGGTTTCCCCTCATTTTGAATGGCCGTGTTGGACTAACTTGTTGGAGGAGGGAGCGGGAACAATCGCCACTAGGTGAGTAAAAGCAAGATAAAAGGCAAAAATCACAAAAAGGTGCCTAGCCATTGCTAGCTACAAGGGAAAAGGTATTCATTGAATCAAGCTTGCACTTGCTTAAATTGTGGCATTCATTGAATCTAGCTTAATTAAAATAAAAAATTTGACCAAACACCTCAATTATAAGAATATCTTTGTTAGGAGATTGAAAAAGAACATTGTTGCTTGAGTGTTTGAGAAACTAAGAGAAAGTTAGGGATATGCTCTTCACCTTTAAGGTGAACCAAATTCTCAAAAACTTACTCTTAATTTCATTTCCTTGCTTTATATGAACATGCTAGTTAAAATGGAGCAAGAGAGGGCCTGCCTCCTGAGATTTTCCTTACGAGGACGGTGAGAGGGAATGACCCAAGTGGGAGACAACCACCTTTGCCACAGTAATATCCAACCCACTATAATAAAAACACACTTTTCCTTAAAAGGGAAGTGGCTAGATTGTGTACAAGTGTCTTCACTTCCTCTAGTAGTCCTCAGATTGTGCCAAATCATGCTTTTGTGCATGTGGGAAGCCCACAAGTGGGTATAAGAACTTGGCATAGTTTAGAACGGATTTGTACATTAAATCCTTGGTAAATAGCAAGCTACCTCATAGAGCCAAAATGTTAAAAGCCAAAATTGACTATAGGTAGGCTGCTTGGAATTCTTTCTTGTGCTATACTTGTGGAAAACAATCGAGAATATACACTTTAGTGTGTTTTAGGGACACAGTTAAAAATTGATGTGTGTGTTGCGATTGTCTTCCATTTTCAAATGAGAAAATTCCATAAAACTGATCTTGCAATTTTTAAAATCTAAAATTTACACCCTGGTCAACAAAGTGCTGCCTATGCACAGAAAAATAATGCTTGTCAGCAGTAAAGTCACACTTGTGACTGTTCAGAAAATGTGTATCAACCATCAAGTTATGCCTCAGATATATCAAGTGATGCTTGAAAACACTAGAAAAATGCCTATCAATAGTCAAGTGCTACCTACATACCTGCAGAGTGTCGCCTAAGAATATTCCAGTAATCGCGTATCAGTTGTTAAGTCATGCCTACACACTGGCAAGTGACACCCAGGAACAAAGAAGGGCAAACAATGGACATTTCCTAAGGGTTTCAAAAAAATTTGGTTTCATATTTGGATACCCTTTTCGGAGATACTCCTTATCAGTGCAACAAATAGATCATATTCCTGAAAAAGATTTATAATAATGGAACTATTTGAGAAATGAATCAATCCTAGTATGGAGCATAATTATCAAAATCAAGATCAAAATCTCCATCAGAATCAAAATGATGAGGTGTCTAAAGAAGAAGTTTCAGAAGCAATCCAAGATCCCATGTTATGGAAATAATGGGATTAATTATGAATAGGGATAAAGAAGCATATTTCATGAAGTTAGCTCAACTAGGAGCTAAGCTTCCTCATGATTTTGACACATCAACCTTGAGGGAGAATGGGGAAAAACAAAAAGATACATCATCTACAAAGCCATCATTAAGATCAATGTGTCCTTTTCTTTATGATGATAAGCCATCCGTATCTTCATCTTCCTCACAAAAGGAAGCATTTAAGAGCAAAAAACCTATCTTGGATCAAGGGAAACTTCATGATAATTCTATTTGTGATCAAGATAATAAAGAGTATGAAGAGAAAGGTACCACTATCAAGCAAGATCTAATGCACAAACCTCTATCTAGCAAGGTTTCTCCCATAGCTTGTACGCCTTTCATCCTTCATCCATCTCGCAAACCTCTATCTAGAAAAGATTCTCCCATAGCTGGTACTCCTTTCATCTTTCATTCATCTCCCAAAGCTCCACAACTATCCAAAATTCCTCCACCAAAGAATGAGCCTAATGATGACACTTTTCACATGGACTATATCTACCCTCAAGGGCTACCTTTAAAAGAAACCCAAGCTAATTTACATCTTGTTGTAGATCATTTCCATGCTTCAAAGATCTTGGATCCCAAAGCTTCATGTGCTTCAATGCCTATTATACCCATTCAAAGGGATCCTACATTATTCATCCAAACATCCCCCACACATATCCAAACATCTACCTTGTCCTTAGAAGTGGCTCCATGTCAAGAGGATAATCCAAAGAGAAAAGAAACAAATGTTGATAAAGATCAAGATCAAGATTATATACAATCCCCTCCCATATTTGATGAAGGTCCCATATTCATAGAGCCCTGTGATGATCCCTTTGCATCCTTTCATGTCTTCCAAGATGATATCCTTCCATTCCAAGAACAAAGTACCCTTCCAAGTTCCATATTTGCTCCACTTCCCAAGCAAGATCAAGATATCCCTTCCATAATTTCCAATGAGCATATTGAAAATCAAGAGAAAAATACCCTCTCTACACCATTCAAATATCCTTGTCAAGATGAAAGTATCCCATCATTTCCTTGTCATAGTCCTCCATGTTCACCTCAAGAAACCATCATTCTTCCAAATCCTTTGCATGATAATAAATCCCTTCAAGCTTCATTTGATCCTATCAAATGTGTTCCTATTAAAGCTACTCATGAGTCTATTGGTATAAAGATAAATCTTAAAGATGAGAACTTGGGAAATGCATCTCTTTCCAAAGATATTGATATCCCTTTCACACCTTATATTCCTCCATTCAAATGAAACCATATGCCTTCATTATCCTCCAAATGCATTTTGGGTTCCTATGTCCCAAAACAAAAGTCTTCATCCCTTCCATCTGTATTAGGTCCATATATTCTTCCATCCTCCATTCCTATCATCCCTAGTTCTCCATTCACTTACCCTACCATGTATCAAGATCAACAAAGGCACACATACTTGAAGAATGCCCAAACACCAATCCATATGAACCCTCCATATTATTCCTATTCATCCACAATTCCTAAGTTTTTTGGAAGCAATTTTGATGTGCAACATAAAAATCATAAATCCAAGAATCCATATGTGTATAAAAATCACAATGTCCCATCTAATCGACATGTGAATGAAAAGAAAAATGAAATATCCAAAAGGCCGCAAAGGTCCACCAAGCAAAAATAAAAAAATAAAATGTTGGTTCCTAAATCCCTCATTGAAGAAATGCATTCAAAAGCATTACAAAAGAAAGGAAAATCAAAGACTATGTGGATTCCCAAGTCACTTTTGAAAGACTTGCACACAAAAGAAAAATCAAAATTGACATTCAAGCTTCCAAAGGCTTCCATTTCATCCCCTTCCAAACATCTTTCACTTTCCAAGTCTGATTTGGGTTCCTATATCCCAAAATTCACTACCCCAAAAAGATCCTTACCTCCTTCATCTATTGTTCCTCCATCATTCCGCCACTCTTCAAAGCATGTGTCAAATTTGATCTTGCTAACATTTCCATCTACAACATACCTTCTTCTTATCCTCATATTCATTTTCCAATACCTACTTTCCATATTTCCATCCCTATTATCCAATCTATGGCATAAAACCTTTACCACCACCTACCTTTATCCTCCATATCTATCCTTTGTCGTCATCTTATCAATATCTTTGAGCATCCTAGCCATACCCATGGTTTATTATAGCATATCTTTCAGAAGAGCATTGTCCAAAGATTCAGATGCTGGGAAAATATTGAAAAATACAAAAAAAAGAGAAAAAAAAAGAAAAAAAAAAGTGCCTTGGTGAAAACCTAGCAATAGGCACCTGGGTAGCAAAAGTAAAGAGAAACAAATACCATGATGAAAACCTGGCAAACAGGCGTCATGTGCAATTCCTCCTTCTTGCCCTCCACACTTGGGGGCAAGTTTCATCCATATTTTCCTCTCACCTTCATCTTGACAAGGTTGAACACATCCATGAGCATTAAGTGTCTTGACATCTGTTATCCTTTCCATCAGCTTATGTACTTGTTGCATCCATGTTACCCTATCATGATCTTGCTTATCCCAAATTCACCTTCATTATTCCTTAATAGTCTTTCCATAATCCCAAAACATCCTTTCATAACCTTCATCACCTCTTTACCCAGATTGTGTTATCTTATCCACATCTTACCCAAATTGATCTCTTGGTCTTGATCAAAATGAAGAACTTAAAGTACAAAAATTGTTATCAAAGAACTTTTTGACATGTCCACTTCTTTTGGATCCCTCATTTTCATGACAGCAGATTGTTATCCTATAGGCTATCTAGCACTGTATCATTGACTTTCATGGCTTATCCAAAAATATGCTTCACATTGCTATATCATTTTTCCTTAGCTTGGGTACTCTTGAGGAGATGGTCCTATGGGTCACATTCACATGCTTCATCCATCATGATCTTTCCATCTCTAATCCATCAGCTTGCAAATCCATCATTCATGTCCTATATCTTGCTAGACATTGGGGGAAAACCAATGTGATTTTGTTTGAGAGCTGGTAAAAAGGAAAGCATAAAGTGATTTGAGTTGCATCTTTCATAAACTGAGCTTTTGTAATATTTTGGAAGTTTGCCCAAGTCCAACATTTTTCCTATCCAACTAGGGGCATTGGATCTTAATCAGTGGATTTCAACAAACAGGCATCAATTCACATGACATAATGCATTAAACACAATCGGATTCAACAGTGCTACATTCAGTCACACATCAGAGAAAGACTTATCAGAGCTTCAGAGAGAGAGATTTTTGTTGAACCTTTGATGGATATCATTGTTCACAACCAAGTATTTTGATCCTACAACTTGCCCCTTAGGACTACATTGACTTTATTATTCGGGATTAAAAATTAACAAACACTTTAAAGATTAGAATGTTTAGAAATTCTATTTGAAAATCTTGATACATTGCAAAACACTTGAAGCTTTATTTTGATGATCTTTATTGAAATGACTTTTATCACATCTTTTTAGCTAATTGATGATGTTTCGACTAGATTGGCGATGATGGAGACATGATATTTTTCTTTCCTTTGAGTGACTATCTTGAGGGAGATCCAAAAACTTATGTGAATTCATCTAATGACATGGTCATAAAAGAACCATCGAGGACTTTTATATAGGGTGGAGGGTTAACCTTTGTTTCTTTGCAACATTGAATCTGTTGAAACTGGTATTCATACTCCCATAGTTGGTTATTAAACTAGTGAGGGTTGTACTAGTTTCCTAAAAAGGTTACCAAAAGTGATTAACAACGATATTCATATCATGATGATGTGGTCAGTGATGGTTGTACTTGCTTTTTGGTCCCACAATGCTCAATGATGAAAATATTTCTCTATGGCATTTCTTTTCTAAAAGCTAGTGACACTTAGTTGGATTGCATTGCATTTTCATGTTAGATTAAGTGCATTGGTTTGTAGTTATTTTTCCAATGGAAAGGGGGTTCAGTTAATTATCTTGATCAATCAAAAAGGGGAAATCAAGGAAAATTCCATATCATCATATCAATGCTCATAACATCAAAGATCCAACAATTTGTATATCAAGATACAATATCAACGACAAAATGATACATCAAGTCCTGATCAATAAAACATCAACATGATACAAAATCAACAACAAGGAAGATCCATAAATCTAATATCCAAGAAGCTAGGGACCATATGTATAAGTTACGGAAATGTGCCTATTTTGCAAATCAAGGGAATCATATCAATATTCTATATCAGTGAATCATTTTATGTCAATCAATCAATCAACCAATCAGTACCAAATTATTGTTTCCCAACTCTTGATCGTGAGGCGGGACCAATATGATCAGTATCAATCCTATTAGTGACCTACCTATCAGTTATCCCATATCAATTTTACTATCCTATCATATTGAAAAATCACATTCATTGGTACTATTATCCTAATATCCTAATCATTTATTTGTTTAACTACAATAGACCTAGCTATCTTGGACGTTCAATCATTCATCCAGAGACATCAACAACATTTTATTAATCATAGTTTTTCTCATCAGCATATCAATCAAACTGGGGCAATTTATGGAAATCGGCATATCATTAATGTTTTTCAGAAATGAAAACATATTGGATCAATAAATCAATCAATTGCATCATAATATTTCTATCAAGCGATCAATATGTTTCATTTATGAGGGGGCATCATAAGAGTATCAAATTGGCATCAAAACATCAACAAAATCTGGGGCATATCGAAATGAGTATCAAATTGGCATCAAAACATCAGTGAATCTAGGGCATCAAAATTTTTGGAATCATTATTAGTGGCATAACAGTTTATCATATTAGATCAGAGGCATTTCATATCAGGCAGTATATTAATTTTTTTCATATCAAAGGCATATATGTTAATCAGTAAATCAGGACCAAAAAAATGATCAAGATCAAAAGAATCTTTGAATCAATGTTCTTCGCACATCGATTCAAAGAGGGCCATTTGTAGACACTAAAAAATGGACAAGTGCTTTAAAATTAATAAAAGGGCTCAATAATCATCAAAATGCACTAATTCTCATTAAAAAGGATCAAATCAATAAAAAAGGACATTTATTAAATCAAATTGGACAAAATCAATTAAATCAAAGGAAAAATTAAATAATGATGTTAAATAATTAAATCAAAGCTTAAAGGGGTGAAAAACACTACATAATTGATTTTAATCAATTAATTGTATAGTTCAAAAAATCAAAAATCAAAATGAACCTATTACCCTTACATGGCTAAATTTAATTAATTAATTGAATTTAATAATTCCTAATATCTTTCAACAAAGTTGAGCAACCAATGAGAATTGAGGACAAAAATACATAAATCACTCAAAAAGGATGAATCTCAATCACTCATTCTAAAGTTTCAATCTCATCCACTCAATCTTGTCCTTTTGTCCAAAGCTTTGAGACAAACCTTTAAATTGTCCCCCCATTTATGAACAAAGCAAAGTATTTGACTCAACCAAGGGTTAATCATGATTACTTCACTCCACCCCCTACCCTTGGGAATTTACTATAAATATGAAGCATTTTGAGAGCAATTCCCATCTTAGAAATTCATTTGCAAAGCATTGTTATTAGAGGCAATTGAAGAGCATTCTAAGAGCATTTAGAGCAATTTGCATATCTTTGTATCAATTCGAGCTAGAATAAACATTGTAGAAGAATTATAACAGCATACATTCTCATTTTAGAAGTGTCACTAGTGGAGATTGAGCTGAGAGCTTCACTTAACACATCTTTCTAGAGAACCATGAGATGCTATAGATCTTAGCTTCAATTTTAATTAGATTTGCATTGTATTTACTTTGAGTTGTTACTAATTTGATCTTAATTTCATGAAGGTGATTATCATAATCACCTTCATGAAATTAAGATCAAATTAGTAACAACTCAAAGTAAATACAATGCAAATCTAATTAAAATTGAAGCTAAGATCTATAGCATCTCATGGTTCTCTAGAAAGATGTGGTAAGTGAATCTCTCAGCTCAATCTCCACTAGTGACACTTCTAAAATGAGAATGTATGCTATTATAATGCTTCTACAATGTTTATTATAGCTCAAATTGATACAAAGATATACAAATTGCTCTAAATGCTCTTAGAATGCTCTTCAATTGCCTATAATAACAATGCTTTGCAAATGAATTTCTAAGATGGGAATTGCTCTCAAAATGCTTCATAATTATAGTAAATTCCCAAGGGTAGGGGGTGGAGTGAAGTAATCATGATTAACCCTTGGTTGAGTCAAATACTTTGCTTTGTTCATAAATGGGGGGACAATTTAAAGGTTTGTCTCAAAGCTTTGGACAAAAGGACAAGATTGAGTGGATGAGATTGAAACTTTAGAATGAGTGATTGAGATTCATCCTTTTTGAGTGATTTATGTATTTTTGTCCTCAATTCTCATTGGTTGCTCAAATTTGTTGAAAGATATTAGGAATTATTAAATTCAATTAATTAATTAAATTTAGCCATGTAAGGGTAATAGGTTCATTTTGATTTTTGATTTTTTGAACTATACAATTAATTGATTAAAATCAATTATGTAGTGTTTTTCACCCCTTTAAGCTTTGATTTAATTATTTAACATCATTATTTGATTTTTCCTTTGATTTAATTGATTTTGTCCAATTTGATTTAATAAATGTCCTTTTTTATTGATTTGATCCTTTTTAATGAGAATTAGTGCATTTTGATGATTATTGAGCCATTTTATTGATTTTAAAGCACTTGTCCATTTTTTAGTGTCTACATGTCCTTTCCTTTATACACCAACTATCTATCCATGTCATCTACCACTTTTCAAGCCGTACCACCACCACAACAATAAAGTTTCTCTCATCTCGCCAGCTACCTCGCACAACCACCTCCTATCAGTAGCTTCCAAATAGCTACTCTACCCCTTAGCAATGCAGGAATGCATCCCACCTACATCAACCAAGCCCAAGGTCAAGTGCATCAAGGCCCATCCTATCAACAAGCTACCCCATTTCACCAACCTCCTTCATAGCAACAATACTTCCTAGTGCAACAAAAACAACATCCCATCATCCCCTAGGAACAACAAGAAACCCCATATATTACACAATAATACACCCTTGCACCTCAACAACAATATCCTCCCCAACAACCACCACCCCAAAATCCAATTCAATCCACCTATCTTGTTAGGAAATCTCCCTATCCAACACCAAAATATCCTCCATAAAACCATACTTATTCACCAACACCATTAGATCCTTTCCCAATGGGAGTACCCACTCCAACGTTAATCAATGCAAAATGAGAAGAAATTAAGAATGCTCTTAGATCTAGAACAAAAAGAAAGGATTTCAAGTTTGAGGAAGTCTATCCCTATCCCTTTGACAGATCTATCACAACAACCCCCTTTCCTAAACACTTCCAGACTCCCAAGTTTGACAAATATAAGGGGAAAGGAGCTCCAATCACCCACATTAAATAATTTTACATGGCATGCCAAGAAGTGGCTTACAATGATTACTTCCTTATGCACCTCTTCTCGAAGAGCTTGGGAGGGATTGCTATTGAGTGGTTTTACAAGATATCTTATCGGACAATCACAACCTTTGCATAAATCTTTGAGAAGTTTGTCACCCAATACATCCATAATGTTGAAAACAAGTTATCCTTGTTAGACCTTTGCAACTTGAAACATAAGGAAGGTGAGTGTCTAGCTGATTATTTGCAATGATGGAAAAATCTCACAACAAGGTTATCATATCAATCACTTGAGAAACACCTCACCAAAAAATTTATCAATAATCTACATCCAAAACTATTCCATTTCATGAGGATGAAATGCATCCAAACCTATCAAGACATCAAAGGAAAGGGGATAGACATTGAAAGAGGTCTCTTAGATGAAGGTGCCATCCAACATTCCAAAGATGATTCACCTAGAAAATCCAATAATGACAAGCCTCGATACTAGAACAAAAACAAAAATGTTGTCACAAACAGAGCCACAGACACTAAACATGTCAAAATAATTATGGCTGGTCCTACACCTACTCTTGCATATCAACATCAACAACCACCAATCAATCAACTACCCATGCAACACTATCAACATCAAGAAAACCAAGAAAATCAGGCCAATTCCATATTCATTACCCTAACACAGAATAGGCCTCAAGTCCAAAATACTCAAAGATGTACCTTCACACCTCTCGGTGAACTATTGGATGTGATATTCCATCGAATGGCTAAAGCCAATTTGATTACCTACCCTTCAACTTAGTAATTCAATGATGCAACTCCCAAGCCAACATGGTACAAAGAGAATGAATACTCTGACTATCATTGTGTTAAAGGACATGCTACCCTCAAGTGCACAAAACTGAAGCATTATATCCAAGATCTCATTGACAAAAATGAGATCCAAGTGGATGCACCTACCCAAACTTCACCTAATGCCAATATGAAAATCTATCAAAATGTGTCCCCACAACACAATGCTGGGAAGAACCAAGTCAATACCAATCCTCCACCCTAGAATCTAGGCAAAGGCAAACATGGAGACAATGCTGACCAAAAAGACTATACTACTTCCCACATCAACTATGAAAAATTTGTTGGATGTATATCCCAAGTTGAACCTACTATCAATGTCATCCATGTCAAGGGAGTAGATAGTCAGTGTGCAGTTACCACACGTAGAGGCCAAATATATAATGTCGGTGCTAATCTAATGCTAGCTCATAATGCATAGTATAACCTTCTAGAACATCTTGGGAACAAGCCTACCCAAATATCCATCCCTGATCTTCTTCACACTTTGTCCATCCATCAAGAGATCCTTAATCGAGCCCTCCAAGAAGGACATATCCCCACAAACATTAATACCATCTAGTTTGAGAACCTTGTGGGACATCTATCCACATCCTATGCACTTTCCTTCAAGCCCTCTAACATACCATTCATTGAAACTGACCACAATCTCCCTCTCCACATCATCATCATGGTCAGAGAGTTTTCCATCAAAAGGGTCATGATAGATAATGGCTCACCCCTAAACTTGTGTACTTTGAAGTTTATCTAGCAAGTGGGATTTATAGAGGTCGACATATCACATGATATCATCACTATCATGGCCTACGATAACTTAAAGTGTACCTTAGAAGGTACCATTTTGTTGCCAATCAAGTTGGGCCCAACAATTCAAGAGACCATATATCACATTGTTGATCTAGATCTACCATATAACATCCTCATCGACCACCCATGGATTCATTCCATCAAAGGCATTCCATGCACTTATCACCAGTGCCTCAAATTTTTGCATCAAGGCACTAAGATCACCATCCATGTAGATCCCCAACCCTTCACATACTGTCATGCATTGGAAGCTTCATTCCTCCACTATACCCATTGTCCTAGGATTAACATTGGCACTTCTATTTATATCTCATCCTGACCCCATAGTGATCGAGAAACAATCCTAGCCTCCACCCTCTCTTCCATCAAGATCAACAACTAGGGTTGTGGTGAGTACAACCTAAATGATGTATTTTCACTAGGGGCCCTACCACTTGATCCACATACACAAGGGAACCCAAGCCACCAAAGCAAGCCTACTCCATTAGATCCTGAAATCAA
This sequence comes from Chamaecyparis obtusa, assembly GCA_027943335.1. NCBI lineage: Eukaryota > Viridiplantae > Streptophyta > Pinopsida > Cupressales > Cupressaceae > Chamaecyparis > Chamaecyparis obtusa. The sequence goes on along the minus strand of BSBK01006441.1, from coordinate 118,731 downwards.
GCAGTTGGGGCCAATAACATTTATCTCCCAAGGAATCATAAATAGTCAAGAGATGGACGCTGACATCAACAAGTGGCTATTCAAAGATCCTCCATCTCCTGACACTGAGCTCCTTTGATGCTTCAAGGAGAAATATCCCTCATCACAGAAATATTCCACATAGCAATGGAACTATCGAGGTGGTGGTTTAGGACCAGAGGAAGCTGGAAGCAAAGGTCTAATAGAGGCCTCACAAAATCCAAACATAAAGGCAGTGGCTTTAATACCCCTCGTCTACACATACAGAGACCCAATACGAAAACTAGGGGCACTAATTCATCCAACGTCACACCCTTGAATATCTAGGACGACCTTGTAGAAATCAAAGACATCCCTAAAGAGGAAGAAAATAAATCCTACGATGACATCTTCGATGATGATACCCTCCTAGACAATTCTATCCTCCATCAACTCACCATAAACATCATTGAACTTTCTGTCATCCATCCTGAGCTCATAAATTGGGATCAACCAAGTGAAATGCACATCAATGAGTTCTAAAGAACATAAGCACTCCTAAGATTCATGGGAGCATCAGACCAACAATCAAATCAAGAACAAGAATCAACTTATGTCTGCAAGCTTGACCATAAGGGATACTTTGGGGAAGAGGAACTCTTTAGCTACAAAATTGAAAAATAAAAAGAAAAGAATGAGTCCTTTTGTGAAAACCCCTATGGGACACATTCTGATTCTAAAAAAGAAAAAATAAAGGGCATATCTTCTGGTGAAGACATCTCTGAGGCACTAGAAGATGAGGACTTGCCTCTTCCCCCCATCCAAGATTACAGACTAGAGAAATAATCCACCATCATCAAAGAAATAAAGCCAGTCAACTTGGGAATAGAAGAATGCCCAAGAATAACATATATTGCATCTCCCTGATCAAAGTTGAAGAACTATCTTTCACAACACTTCTCCAAGAAGCTACAATCAATTTTGCATGGTCATATGCACACATGCCTAGGCTTGATCCAAATATTATTGTCCATCATCTCGCAGTGGATTCTAATGCAAAACTAGTTAAGTAAAAGCTTCAAAAAATGCATCCAAAAGTGGCCTTACTAGTAAAGGCAGAACTTGAGAAGCTACTACAAGCCAAAATCATCAGAGCCATAGACTATTTAGAGTGGATCTCAAACATGGTGCCCATCACTAAGCCTTTAGGAGAGATCAAAATATGCATCAACTTCAGAGACTTGAACAAAGTATGTCCTAAGGATGACTTCCCCTTACTAAACATCAACATGATAGTTGATCTCACAATAGGCCATGAGATGTTGTCACATATGGATGGCTTTTAAGGGTACAATTAGACCCAAATAGCATATGAAGACCAACACAAAACAACGTTCACCACACCATGGGGTACTTTCTTCTACAATATGATTCTATTTTGGCTAAAGAATGTAGGGGCTACCTATCAATGAGAAATGATAGCCATCTTCCATTATATGATACATAAGACCCTTGAAGACTATGTGGATGATATCCTTGCAAAATTTGAGAAATGGTTGGAACACCTCGATATTGTTGAGCGTGGGTTCGATCACCTCCATCATTATGGATTAAAGCTAAATCCAAAGAATTGTATCTTTGGGGTAACATATGGAAAGCTGTTAGGCTTCATAATATCTTAGAAGCTTACAAGGAAAACTACAGTCAATGCGTCGATTCATATCATAGCTGGTAGACAAGTGCTAACCCTTCACACACCTACTCCACAAGGACATCAACTTCAAATGGGATCCAATATGTCAGCAAAGCTTTTAGAAGCTAAAGGAATATTTGGCTAACTCTCCCATCCTTGTACCACCAGTCCCAGGATCCTTTACATCTCAACAACCACTACAAAAATGGGGGCACTACTAGTACAACTTGATGACAATAGAAAAGGAGCCATCTATTATATCAGTCGAACACTTATTGGCTATGAGCTCAATTACTCACCTATGGAAAAGGCATGCCTTGTAGTGGTCTTTTCCACTCAAAAGCTTCACCATTACATGCTTAGGCACACCATCAAGCTCATCTCAAAGGTGGGCCGGCTTAAGTATCTTTTATCAAGGACAACACTCATAGGCCAAATGGCAAAGTGGGTCATGCTGCTAAGCGAGTTCGATATCTAGTACATTGATAGAAAGGAAATCAAAGGGAAAGTCATCACTAATTAGCTAGTTGAAGCACTCTTGGTAGATGCATATCCACTCATTATGGAATTTCTTGATGAAAATCTCTATACACGATCGAAGAATAACCAATATGGAAGGTATAATTTGATGGCTCCTACACATCACATGGATCAGGGGTAGGAATCCTCTTTGTCACCCCTCAAGGTGATTACTTCCCTAAATAATTAAAATTAGGATTCCCATACACCAACAACATTGAAGGGTATGAGGCACTTATCTCAAGCCTCGAAACAACTATCCAGTGGAACATCACAAAACTGCAAGTGTTTGGAGATTCACAACTGATAATCAAGCAAGTCCTAGATGAATATCAGACAAAGGACAATAAGCTTCTATCCTACAAAGAACTGGTGGATAGATTGAAAGAGCACTTCCTAAGTCTACAGTTCACATAGATACCCAGGCTAAAAAATAAAGTGACTGACGCAATGGCAACCATCAGATCCTTACTGGAAATCCCTCAAGATTCATTGCAATATAAATTCTTAGTCAAGAAACTACACATGTGTTCTTATGAGAATGCTGATTTTGAAATGGTGTGCATCTTGGTTGGTCCTCAATCCCCATGGTACCATGACATTCACACATATCTTAAATATGATATCATATCCCCCTTGTTGTACCTCAAAATGCAGTTTTGAGGTACCATAGTAAATTGCTTGAAAAATGCTCTATTTTGACCCAAAATGCATGTTGCCAATGGGTGGTCCGGAGGTCATTTCATGTAGGTGATGTGTTTCTCACCTTTCTTATACCCCTCTGAGTGATTTTGAGTCCTTGGGCTGTACCCTGAAATGGGTTTTTGACAGTTGATGTCTAGGTGCTCTCAATTTGCAAAATTTGCTTAGTGTCAGTTTTGTTTGGCAAGGGTCACTTTGAATTTGAATATCTTGTACCCTATTGACTTTCATGGGAATCTGGGAATGGGAACTTGTTAATTGTACTTCAGATAACCTATGTTTCAAGTTTCAGGTCATTATGACAAGTTTTGATAGGTTTTTCACATCCCTTTCCTGAGGCAGTTTCACAGTTTTGGAAACTGCACTTTTGCAACATTTCCTAGGAGCCCTATTCGATGAGTTATAACTTTTGCCTCATGATTGAACTTGGCGAAGTAATTGCAGATCTATGTTGTACCCCTGGAGTTGTACCTATGTTCAAAATTTCAAGTCTCTAGGTACCTGTTAAGTCGGTCAACTGATGTCATTTCATTTCCCAGAATATTTTGTGTGCTGTCACGTTTGTCATCTTTTTTTGGGTAAACCACTTTGGGGGCCTGCCATTTATGGCCAGTGATGTTTCATGCCAATCCATTTGTTGCATCGTACTATGTGCATCAAAGTGTTCTTGTGTTCCAAATTTTGCACCTTTGCGAATCCATTAGCCACATTTTCAAATGTCATTCCGTTTGCAAAAAAATCAATGTTCAGCTAATTGTGATTCCCAGAATTTCAAGTGGCCTACTTTGTGCGTGAATAACTTTTGGCCCAAATGTCGAATCGAGATGATTCCAGTTGTGTCATATTCTATGGTCAAAATACTTTACCTGGCTGAAATTTCAAGTTGTTATGAATCCATTTGCACACTTTTTGAGATTGATTCCATAGGCAAAAAATGATTGTTTTTTGGTCTGCCAGTTTGTGTTCTTGCAAGTCATCATTTTCAAATGGTCACCATTTGTGGCTTGCTTATCGAAATCCAGTGCCATCAGTTGCGTTATGCTCAGTTTACCTGTGTCTTCCATCCGCCAAAGTTTCAGCCTCCCAAGTGTCAGTATGTTTTTATGCTAATGAGGTTTGTAATGCAGGTTTTGGTGACTCAATAGTGTTATTATTATGAAGTTTTTTAATCATTTTGGACGATTAAAATTTCTTGCTTCCAAATGGTAGAAAATTCTAAAAATTTGCAGAGTGTGAGATGAAGCTATAAAATTTATATGTGCCAAGTGGTGGATCTTGAGGAGGTGTTTTAGTTTGTTTTCCAAGTCAGTCTTAAGGGATCATTTGCAGTTTCCAGGCAGAATTTGACAATTAATATGGATGATGTTTCTGGTACTTTTGGTCGATGCCCAGTTCGTGAAATTTGTGCCTGAGGGTGCTATGGGCGAATTTTAAATGGGAACAAATTTTTTTTTTTAGCCGGGCCCACTTTTGGACCCGACTTCATGCCTTAAGTCTCCAATGGTGCTTCTCAAGAAAAGAGTAGAGTTGGCATGGTCAAGTCTTTTTGTTTGAATGTTATTGACATATTTTAGCAATTCAAAAGGTTGCTTATTGATGGGCTTGAAGTGCCAAGAAAATCCGTAGCAAGCATGGATGAGACGTTGGGTAGCATTCAAATAGAAATTAATGCCCCATCAATGAAGCATGCCACGAAACAAAATAGAGGGCAATCAATTGCTAAGGAAAATCTAAGCAAATCCAAAGGAAGCAGGGCAGTGTTTGATCAAATCAGAAGCCAACATGAATGGTGCCATGTAGGATCAAATGCAAATGCACCAGTCTATCAAGCAAAGCAGCAATTCACCGCAGCAAGTGAAATACTCCAAAAAAAAAATAGCCCAATACATAGCAGTGAAAAGATGATGGTGGACAAAATCAATTAGCTCATGCAAGCAATGAAAAGGGGATAGATGCATGTTTCAAAGGAGCCACCTACAATTGAGTTGCCAGCGTAAAATGATAAAGGGAAGCACAAAGAAACCAACGCCACTAAATAAAAGAGGTGATTTATATGTTACATGATGAGTAATTAATACAAATTTGAGAAAATGCGGCTTATGAAATGCCAATTGGACCACCACCACCAAAGTTCAGTTTTAAGAAAATCTTCCATAAGATTTTCATTTCAACATTTTAATAAGATGCCACTTAAACTGATTGACAAAGTTGATAAAGCCATATAAACTTCTCCAAAGTGGGAATCCACTTCAGCAACTTCTTTAAGCCTACATGATTCTTGTCAGGGACTTGATATTGTCAAGCAAACTGATTTGGAGGATATAGGAGACATACAAGATAAATCACAATGGCAGCTAATTCTTGTTGAAGAAAATAGAAGTTCTACCCGACCTAACTTACTCAAGTAGTGGAAGGCATTTTAGCTAGGTCTATAAGAAGAGAGATGGCCCTAGAAGAAGTCTACAACAAACAAACTGCAAAAATTGAGCATCTGAATTGCTTGGTTCACCAATACAAACATGAAAGAAAATACCTCACCTTGAAAGCCTTATCAATGGTGCCATCACAACGGAGGACTACCGAAAAGATGAATTGGAATCATTAGCATTTGAATAACACATGTTATTTCTTCAGCTTCAGCAACAAGCACATGAAAAGTGCTGAGAAATTTGGATCACCAATTTCAGAGTCTTTCAACTGCCGACAATGAGGATGTTGAGAGTGATGATAAGCTGAGTGACAAGGGAAACTTCTATGGGTTTATTGGTGTAAATCCTTGGGAAATAGGCATTTTTTTTACAACAGATCTGAAAGGGAGCAACCTATGTAAGGTATAGCGGAGTTCATGGAAAAGAGGTTTATCCTGCATTCAGTGGGTAGGCGCTCTTTCTTATATCTATATACAAAAATGCTTAGAATCCATGTAGATAAGAAAGCCATGGAGGCTTATTGGCCGGTCCGCTCAGTTTGACATCCTTGAAAACCATGTCGGTAGGCCCGTTGACAAAACAAAATTTTGTAGAAAGTGAATGAAGCCACTGATTGGGCAACCGTGCCATGTGGTGGCTAGGCGCGAGTTCACTGAATAAACTCCGTGGTTAGCCAAAACATTTAGCGACTTGGAGAATGGTAGTCACTAGTTCGCCAAGTTAAACCAGCATGTGAAACATCATTTCGCGACTTGGCGACCAAATAATATTGTGACATGTGGCGCCCAGTTGGAGGTATAAGGGGAAATAAAATATTTCTTTAATATTTTGTTATTTTCTTTCATGTGCGGTAAAATCAAAGTTATAAACAATTTTCATATAGTTTTAACTATATTGAAAATTCAAAAATTTAAGTCACAGAGTTGAGAGACCGAATTAATGGTTGGGGGCTTTATTTTTTGCCTAAATATCAAGTATCATATACTATCGAAAAGGTCTCGATGCGAGGATTTTGATTCTGGAATCAGATTTTACACAAGTGGCCATCTGCTCACGTTATTTTCAGTTTAAGTGTCAGGGGGGCTGGGAAGATATTTTGTGAAATTTGATTCTTTTCACTTGATGACTCATGGATTTTGTTGATTTTGAGGGCAGGTGTCAGTTTGGGTAACCAGCTATGCTTTTCCCCCTTTTCTTATTCTAATTTTTGATCTTTTTGGGAGGGTTCCAATCTTTTTGCATGAGCAGAGCTCTACAAGTTTGAGTTCCAATGAATGCCATTTTTGGTTAAGTTTAAGTGTTCTAGTTTTTTGAGTATTTTGGCATTTTGAATGTATTGAAGCAATGTTCTATTAATAAAATACACCCGAAATCTCTTTGCAAGGACTTGATGTCTCTGTGTGTTTTCTAGAATTCTTATAAGCTAGATTTGTAAGACATTTCTGGTTTGTCATCTATAAGGTAGACTGTGATATTATTCTTTAGTTTCCTTCAAGGAAGGAGTAAATTCTGTTGGATAGTTTCTGAGAATGTCAAGGATATATGGATTTGATGATCATGTGTTTGTAATGACAAAAGTAGTATGTAAGGCATGTTATTGGTTTCAGATGTATTGAGTTGTAAACCTTTGTGAATGTCTGTTCAATTTGACTCCATACCCAATGGATTAGGCACTGGTCTTTCCCAGAATAGCATCCAAACCAAATGTTTAAATCAATCAACTTTCCCTTTCTGTTGATGAGTTTGAAAGATATATTGAGCATGTGGGTAGGCTTCCCATATCAGAGGTTCATCTCAGTTATAAATCCTATTGCAGGACCTATTTATTCTATTTAATCCATTAGTGAAATCTTCTTATTAGGTGTTTGTATTAGTTCATATCAATTTGCATAAGTAGAGAAGTAAGGTACACCCACCTGGGTCTGTGGAGCCCGAAGTGAAGAAGGATTTCATCCTTGTCAATTAGCATTTCTCTTGCCAGGAAAAGAGCATCAAAAGGGAGAGATCAGGTTATGGTCTAGTTATTTACCCGTGCAAGAAAAATAGCTAACACCCCTCACGTCACAAATACCCAACTCCAAAACCTAGTTTGCAGAGCTTCCCGCTACACTCTTGTAGTAAACACCCTTTATAGTCGAGGATATCACAACATCCTTTCTAGGTCTTTAGATTCAAATGAGGTTATCCTAGCTTTACAGGAGGTACACATTGGAATTTGTGGTGCTCACATGAGTGGCATGGTCCTAGAAAAGCAATTGCTTAGAGTCGAGTATTATTGGTTAACAATGGAGCATGATGCTTGTGAATTTATCAAGAAATGTCTACCATGTCAATAGCATGCCAATCTGATTCATGCTCTAGCTCAAGACTTGCAGCCTATCGCACCACCTTGGCCCTTTGCATGTTGGGGCTTTGACCTTATTGGTTTGATCACTCCCCTTTCCTCAGATGGATAAAAATATATCATAACATCCACATAATACTTTACAAAGTTGGTTGAAGCAATTTTGCTCATCCTCACTACTTGCATTCAGATATCTAAGTTCATCCTCTACCATATCATCTTCCACTTCAACATCCCCTCCACCATCTTTATAGATCATGGCACACCCTTTGAAAACTAGCATGTGGATGATCTATCTGCCAGAATCCATATCCACCACTATTTCTCCAGTCCATACTTCTCCTAAGGAAATGACCAAGCTGAGGCAACCAATAAAACCATCCTCAAAATTCTCAAGAAGGTTGTCAATGATTCTAGTCATGATTGGCACCTCTAAATAAATCCCACCCTCTGGGCCTATCATACCTCCTATCACACTCCCACAAGCACCACCCCATACTCCCTTGTGTATGGTGTTGAAGCTATTCTACCAATTGAGGTCAAGCTCCCATCATTGTGCGTATCCATGAAGAACTACACCATAGATGAAGACTATTGCGTGAAATGCTTCACACAAATTGATCTATTTGATGAAAAGAGGCAACATGCATATGATCACCTAGTTTCATATGAGAATGAACTCAAAAGGAGCTATAAAAAGAAGGTCCATCCTAGACAATTCCAAGTGGGCGACATGGTCCTCAAAGAAAATAAGAAAGTGCAAGCACATCGAGAGAAGAAAGGCAAGTTCAAACCAACTTGGTTGGGTCCCTATATTGTCACAACATGCTTTGGCTTTGGAGCCTATCAGTTATCAATACTAGAAGGTGAGACCCTAAATGATTCTATCAACATCATACATCTGAAGCAGTTCTATGCTTGAACCATATCTTGTAAATCCAAAAAAAGAAAAAAAAGCTAAAAAGAAAAGAAAAATAATCATCCAATGTTGAAAACTTGGCAATTCAAGTGTCTTGGATAAGTATGTTGGTAAAAACCTGGAAACAAGCACCATGCATAGTGGACCGGGTCATTATCTATCAAACTCCCATTCCCCCCATCGCAATAAGAATCATTCCCATCCCCAATCCCATCCTCATCCCCACCACCAGCCCATTAATTCCAAGGTTTTCTATCCTTAATCCTATCCAACACAACAATCAACTACTCTTCCCAATCCCGAGCTTCCTATATATATCCTCTATAGAAAGATCCTCATATACCCAATCTTGAGATTCTTGTATGTATCATGTATAGTGTGATGCTCCTATCCCCAATCCTGAGCTTCCTGTATATATCCTGTATAACGAGATCCTCCTATTGCCAATCCTTGGCTTCCTATATATATCTTGTATAGAAAGATCCTCCTATCCCAATCCCTAAGCTTTTGTAAATATTTTTTTCACATATCTCCCCATCCTTTGTACTATATTATTGTGCCTTGTTGTACATATTCCCGTTAGTCCTACAATAGCTATGATTAGATAACCTTGTCCCACCTAGCCTTGTCCTTCAACATCTTTTGTTGACTATTCGTGCTCACATGATTATCCTTGATTCATCATTTTCCAACAACAACACAACATTCTCCTCATCCAATGGGTCCTTGCAGGATGTATCCTTCCTCATGTCTGACCTAATATTCCATCATCAATAAAATGGGTCCATGTAGGATGTATCCTTCCTCATATCCGACCTAATCTCCCCCCATCAGTCCATCAATATTTCTCCTTGGCAAAGGATATATTTTGGAGTTATCACTCTGATCTTGGATTTTGGTTGGATCTTGTTTATCTTTTACGGCTTCTCATTGTTCCTCTCCTCAAAGTCACCATGATCCTTTATATCATGGTGTGCTGCAAATGAGGATACTCTAAGGCATGTCTTTTGATCGTCTTTCTTCTTGCACATCTATTGTTTGTTTGTGGTTTCCTCAACATCATTTCCACCATGCCTCCTTTGGGTTTCATGCATAATGTTGAGGCAACCCTTTGTGTGCTTTGTTTTGTGTTAGTCCTATGCAATGCTGGTGACAAGGCCTTGAGTTCCCAGTAACCTTGGCAGGTCTCTAGCATTTCTATATCAAACTAGGTTGTGCTCTCTACGTTAACACAATGATATCCCCCCAATCGCATTTAGCTATATTTAGCTTCACCTTGCATCTTGCATCTAGCATCATCCTGCATCATTTAGAATCATCTTGCATTCATGCATCTTTTCTTTTGGAAGGTCTTATGTTTATCCACCTTCCCATCTCCTTCCTCTCCTTTCTTCCTATTGGGTTCTTTTCGAGAAAATTCCACAAAGTTTCCTCTTTGCATTATTTTCTCGAGGGGGCACAACCCCTTACCTTCTATTCTAGCCTGGGCATCTTATTTTCTTTTCTTTGATGCAATGCCACTTGCGACACTGCATCAAAGAGGGGAAAAATGTAGACACCTAAAAATACATTTGTTAAATAAAATATTTTAGTTGATAAAAGTCCTGATGACATCATCATTAATTAATTATTATTGCAATTATCCCCTCTCCTATTTTAATTAAATAAATTTAATTAAAGAACCTTAGCCAAAAACATTTAAATCCAATTTAAATATTTATCCCTCCTAAATTTATTAAATTTATTTAATAAATTATTTTCAACCCCAAATCCTCCTTAAATAAATTAAATATTTATTTAAATCCCTAAAACCCTAGATATCTTCTAGAAAACCCTAAACCTATCATCTCATCCTGGATCACTCCCTAACCCCGCTTAAGGGGTGATTCGGAACCCTCTTAGGCTAAACCCTCTCCCTTTGACCTAAAGTCAACACCCCTATTAATGAGCCTTACAGACTCATTAATGAACCCTTACACCCTCATTAATGGCTCTTACAAGCTCTTAATGATATCCTATGTCTCTTCTTCCACCATTGTCCCCTAGCACACTTCCCTTGTGTTTCTCACACATGTGTGAGCAATCCTTCATCCTTATCCCTTTGACCTTAGGTCCTAACCCTTGGTCCTAAAACCTGACCATCCTTCCTAACCCAAGCCTCTCCTCAAAATATATAAATAGCCCTCATTCCAATAGAAAATTACCAATTCACTCTTCATTTCAAGCATTGTTTTGATGTGCATTTTCATCTAGGATCTTCATAGCATTTACTAGTATTGTTAGATTTACTTCATTTTCATGTTTTCTAACTCACATCTTAGCTTAGCCCAAAGGAATTAACTTAGTTTATTTCAAGATTTTCACATAATTTTCATCTCATATCACACTTATATTTCAGTTAAAATCAATCTTGTATCACATCTCTAGCTTTAAAACTACATTTCATCATCTTGCACTCTCGGAACCCTAGGGGAAAAATAGGTTCCCTATACCTGATTTTGTGCCATTATGGGGTCTCCATGGCTTTCAATTTATCCTAATTTTCCCTAATCTTCATTAGGGATAGGTTTATTGTGCTTGGAGAGCACACCCACATTCCTCTTGAATGATAAAATCAAATGGTGACCGGGTGCTCCCATTTTAGCTCAATCCAAGGTGGCCTGTGAATAATTTTTCTATATGTCAATGTATGCTTATTTTAGACTAATGTTTGAACGTTTCAGTGTGCTCCCAACATGTTAGGTTCACATTGCACATACCTACTATTTTTATTGACCAATTTTGACTAAGTTGACCTCATTTGTCCTATTCTATTAGTTTTGACCTAATTTTGACCATTTAAACTTTTTTTTAACTTTCCTAACTATGCAAATTTTATCCCAAGTGTTCTTGTTAACCTAATTACATAGTATATTGACCAAATATGTAGGAATTTGGATAATTAAAAAGGTTTTTGACCAACTATGCAACCAAGCTCTTAACTACACTGAATCCCTCCCAAGTGCGTAGTTTCTGCCTAACTACACAACATGCGCATCCAACTACACACCATTGAACAAGTTGACGCAATTTGACCTTGAAAAATAATAAAAAACTACCTATAAATGCATGAAATAAATGTGTATTTATGAGGGGGATTCAATGTACATACTATTGCCTCTACGCCCTTCAGTTGTCTGTAGCTCTGCACGTGCTCACCACAATGATTATGTGCCAAATTCTATACCATCTTCCTTGCTCCAGAGCTCCAAATCTTCCAAATGAGAGAGTGAAAATGAGATCCTTTCATCTCTCCAAGTCATTTTATAGACCTTTTGTTCCTAGATGGTTGTACACCATTTGAGTTTTGTGTTGGTTGTTATGTTTTTTACACTCTGGGCTTCATATCTTTTATGATTGAGCTCTGATTTTTGACCCATTTATTTTTGTAGATCCATCTCATGATTATCAAAAAAATTTCCTCTACCTTATAATTTTTGGTTAATTTTTTGATGAGGAACCCTTATATTTTGTCATTGTTAGGGAAACTTTTTATGCAATTTTTTCTTTGTTTTTCCTTGAAAGAACACTCAGAATCACATTGTTTCAAAGAGTGAAAAAATGTAGATACTCAAAATTGGTTAACACTTGTGGTGCCACATTTTTAATGCTTTTACATTTCATTTGAAACATCATTTTGAAAACTCTAATTGTTCTTCTATGTTGTACATATGGTCTTTATCATGTGTTGATATTGCATCATTCTTCATCAATTAAACATTGATTTTTTTATTAATTACTAATTCACATGATAATTCTATTGATTTGACCTAATCAATCATGTTCAATTTAAATAATTTTTTATTAAAATCAATCCTTCGTCATATCAATTTATCAAAATCAATTAATTTCCCCTTTTTAGGGTTAAACAACCATTAACTTATTCCTAAGTCCTAGGTTTGATAAATAAATCTCATTTATTTATCCCTTTTCCTAAGTCTCACAATTAATTAATTTTACATTATTTAATTGACTAATTTTGTATTTTGGAATTAATTAATTCCTAAATTCCCTAAATACAAATTTGTGAGAATAATGAACTTTCAAATTCAAATAATCTCTCACATTTCCACATGGGATTCAATTCCTACTAATTAGCCTCCACCTCCTATTTTCTAGCTATTACAACTAGTGGTTGTCATTGCACCAAAAGATCGACCTGTTAATGCCTGATACAACCGCTAGACTTGTAGAAGACATAAGAGTATATTAAACCATGTCACAAACCACTATTGCACTGGAAATGCTAAGGATACCAAGGGCTCAATTAGTCTTTCTCACCATTGTAACAATCCCCCTCTAGCACAAGTGCGGGGTTCAAACATGTGACCAAGCTCTGATATCAATTGTTACAACTAGCGATTGTAGTTGCACCAAAAGATCAACCTATTAATGCTTGATACAACCACTAGACTTATATAATACATGTGAGGTTGTTAAACACTATCATGAACTACCACTACATTGGCAATGCCAAGGAGACCAAGGGTGCAATCAATATTACTCACCATTATAACACTAGCCTCCAAATTCATTACACTTTCCTCTTCCCTTTTCCCACTAATTTATCGTATCCATTTCCCTTCCAATTCCCCTTGATTTATGAATTCCATTTTGTGCATCAATATTGTCATAATTATGACACATTCCACAATTGTGCTCATATTTGCCAATTTGGTGATTTGGATTCAAAATCCTTTAAATTCCATTTGATTTCTCTCATTTTTTAAACCACATTTTGAGTACTCTTTCTGATATTTTTCTTGCATGAATAGGTGCATATTGTAAGGTTAGAGCTACATATCAAATTGAAATAAGAAAGAAAAGCAGTTGAGCATTTTGAGGGAGTGTTTCTTTGAATTTGTTTCATGTTTATGCACTTTTTCTTCATAGATTTAGTGTTAGATTAGGATGTTATATTGCATGCATTTAGGGTTTTGTGGTATCTCTAGCATGAAATAGTTTTAATTTATCTCCCTACACAAGAAGGTCAAGTAGCTCTTGATACCTCCTGATCAAGTCATTTGAATATGATAGATTCACAAATTCTTTGACAATTAAAAAAGATCAACATAGAAATACCATTGATTCAAGCTATTAAAGATATTCCTAAGATTAATCAATTAATTACATAATTATGTAGAAAGACACCAGGGAGAAAGAATAAATTACCTCCAATATTCAAATAGGGACTAAACTCACTGATGTATTATCAAGATGATTACTTCCTAAAAAATATAGTGACTCTAGGAGTCATGTTATCACCTTGAGCATAAGAGGAGTTGAGGTACCAAATGTGTTGATTGATTTGGGGGTAGTGATAAATGTTGTTATAACTAACACTATGGAATGCTAGGTATAAAATTTTTTCAACCCACCACAACTGCTCTTTAGTTAGAAAATAATCTATTTCTAGACCTAAAGGTATGTTAGAGGATGCAGTAGTTACTATAGATCCATGGGATTATCTTGTGGATTTCTTAGTTTTCAAAGGAAGGAAAATGGAATTAGGGTATCCAATTATTTTAGGAACACCTTGGTTGGAAATAGCATAAAAATTGATAGATAGTAGATCAAGAAGTATGACCATATCAAATGTAGTCAAACAAAAAGAACTCTCATTGTATCCTCCAACTAAACCCACATTACAATTTGATGCTCAATTTTGGGTAGTTAGATATGGTAAATTTAGTTGAACATTTTTCTAAATTTAAAGAATTTGTTGAAAAAGAGGGTGGTTTTAATTATACTGATAAAGAGTGTGAACCTTGTATGGAGTTCAAGGGTTCACAAAAATGTTCTTTGAGAAATGAGTCCACAAAAGAAAGTAAAGATAATAAAACAACTATGAAAACTTTAGTACCATGCCCTTGTCCTTTAAATACACTTATAGGTGAACTATCTAATGATTGTAATGAAACCAAGGAAATTTCAATAAAAGGAGATAAACCTCTCTTCATTATTTCATCTTTTTTGTCCAAACAAGAAGAGGAGTTGAAACAAGTATTTAAAAATGATACGAAAGCATTTTCTTGGGAGTATAAGGATATGCAAGGAATTCATCTAGGCTTGTGTAATCATCACATATATATTGAAGATACTAAACCTATGAGACAAGGATAGAGAAGAATTAACCTTTCCCTTAGAGACTTTGTTAAGCTAGAGATAGAAAAATTACTGCAGGTAGGTGTGCACTAGAAATTATACCTTCATAGAATTAGTATTGTCAAATAAATCAAATAGAAACTAAGTTACCACAAATAGAAAATCTATTTAGAAAATAAATGAGCAATTAAGCATCGTATGGCTCTCTAACTAAGAGTGTTAATGGTGAAGCTCTCAGCAAGCCTCCATTAATGATAGTCCTAGAATGAGAAATGAGTGATAAGCTAAGCTAATTAATTCAATTCCAAATTGAAATGCTCAAATTAACTTCTAAATTTCCTTTCTAGTTATAATTCTCAAGAGGTTAGATGCAATTCTCGGATTTGTGAATGATTTATGAGTGAATTTAGCCTTGCTTTTATAAGATTTGGCAAGGGTGGGGGGTGTGGTAGAGTTGATCATGATTAGGCTTGAGTTGAGTCTTTGGTTCCTCCCTTTGAAGATAATTTAAATATTGTGTCCTCAAAGCTTGGAACAAGAAGACACGATGAGTGGACAAGATGCTCTTTCAATTTGAGTGATTGAGATTCATTTTGGCTTGATCCATGTGAGCTCTTTCCTTAAATCCTATCGGTTGAGGCTTTTTCCTCCCATGTGGTGTTGAGAGAAATTAGGATTTAATCAATTGACTTAAATTCATTTATTTAGCCAAGTGTACCCCTTGAATGGGTTGAGTTTATTTAATTCCAAACTATACAATTAATTAAATTAATTGCACATTGATTTGATTTAACTTGATTAAAATGCTCTTGATTTAGATTTAAATTAAATTGAACCTTGATTTTAATTTTGATTGGCTAAATACCTGTTTGGATTCAATTGCCTTGATTTTCCTTGATTAATCACTTGAATGATCTTGTCCACTTTTAGGTGATTACAAATGCCCCTCTTTGAGTTGACATACGAAGCGTGTCAATTCACATAATGTTCTGATCCAACTGATAAAAGGTCCTGGTTCTATCGATGGTCGATCTTGATGTTCAATACAAGATGCAAATATTAATGATATTTGATGTAGGTTTGATTGATTTTGGTGTCCTAATGGTCGATCTGATGTTAGATTGCTGGTATGATACCTGATTTGATGTAGTTCAATGTTTGATGCCCCTTTCGATTGATTAGAGAAAATTTTCCTGATAAAAGATTAGGCTCTGATTTGATGGTCATTCTCTTGATTTGATGATGTTGTTGTTGTTGTTGATTATCTGAGTATATGCCCCCTCAAAAATGAAATGAAATTTGATAGATGTTCAAATTTTTTTGACAATTTAGGTCAGTTTGCATTGATTAGGTCAATTTTTAATGAATTTTGATTTTATTTTCGATAATGTTTGCATGTCTGTTTGATGATAAATGCTCCTGATTTGGATGAATTGGTGAAAAATTTGGGTCCCCGGGCCCCCTTTAATAGAAAATTCCCTTTTTAGGTCAAAGATACCTTTTTTAGGTCAGAAGGTTTATATAAAGGGGTAAACAATCTTTTTTACTATTCATTTTCACTTTTACTTTTGACTTTTGAGCTATGAACCTTTTTGACTCTTTGACAATGTCGATCCTGATACATGAGCATAGATTCAAGCACGGCTAACGGTATCAGTGACCACTGACCTACGGTCCTCCGGTAAGTGCCTGATCCTCTTGATTTTATCCATTTTTGCATTTAAATTCCAAAAAATTAATTTTTCATGGTAGAACCCTCTTTTTTTTTCTTTTTAAATTTCAAATAGAGCTTTCACCCTTTTAAATAGTGCATTTAACCTTCAAGTTGCACTTCTGCCATTTGAATTAGTGCTTTCACGAATTGGAATAGCACGTTTACATGCCTGTTCTAGGGCATAAACCACTTTTTCTTTGTCAAATAGCACTTTTGCATTTGATTTCGCTTTTTCTATTTAGATTAGCACGTATGAATTACGAAATGACACTTTCAAAAAGTTTTAGCGCTTTTTCCTTGATGTTGTGCTTTTGTATTTTTAAGTAGCATGTTTGAACTTTTAAACAACACTTTTGAATTTTAGCGCTTTTAAAGCCTGAAATTGAACTTTTACCCTACTAGGAAAGATTTCAAATTGTTGTAGTCTACTTTGCAAATTTTTCAATGTCATCGATCTGATGATTGGTTAAGGTAACCAATTTGATGTTATAGCGAGTCATAAGATATCAGTATGAGTCAGTCATGGTTTGAATGTTTGATAGTCAATCTTGATTTAGATGATGGGTGATGATGAATTTTCTATCCTCTCTGAATAGACTTAGGAAAATTGATTGTGGTTTGATATTTATAAATGTTTGATTGACTTAGGATAATCCAAATGATGACTGATTTCAAAACTGATGTGTTTGAACTTGCTTTTTGTAGGGGGTGCTTAAGTCTTTGGGTGTTCGTGGTTCATATCCCTTACCTATGAGCATGATTGATGATCTTAGTGCATTTGATCGACGACATGTCAGTCTTTGTGGTCTGTCTTTTCTTCTCATTCTACCATGATTTTGGGTGAATTAGGATTTGATTACTGCTATGGTCGAGAGGTGGCACTCAGATCATAATAATTTCCATTTACCTATGGGTGAGATAACGATCACCCTAGAGGATGTGTATCGTATCCTTCGCTTTCCAACTAGAGGAGAGTTGGTTTATTATGATTCCATTTATGATGGGTTAGCATGTAGATGGGTCTTCCTAGATCCAACCATTGGAGATGATCATATCCAGTGGACACAGTTCCATTCTTTTCCTATATTACCAACAGTGTTGGGTGCTCTGATTGGTGGGTTTCTTCTTTCAGATAGATGTGGTCATGGATTTGTAGTTGGATGGGGTCCTATCTTGGAGACTTGATGGTGCATCCTCATCATTTTGATTGGGTATCTTGTGTATTAGCTCAGTTGTATCATGAGCTACATATAGTTGTTTACATATGATCTTCCACGCTTACTGTAGGAGCGATTTTACTACAACTTTGGACTTGGGAGCATATCCCCATGACATGTCCTATCACAACATGACAACAAGATCCAGGTTGGCCATTCGCTTGGATGTATGAGGGCATGGTGATTTAGACCCATATGGGTAAGTTGGATTATTGGCATCGTGTCATTGACAATATGGATGTTGTGGTCTGGAGGCCATATGTAGGATGTGAGGCTTGGCCTGAGGATGACACTAAGTTGCCTCTCATGTTCTATCCTTGGTGGATGATTGGGCATTCCGCTTATATCATAGAGAGATTTTATTTCAGGAAAGTTTTGTGTCGGCATGGGTGCACATAGGGTATGCCCCAAGGAGTGGCTATGTATGCTCGGGTTCAAGCAAAGAGGTCTTTATGGGGTCCTTGTGTGGATTACGGGATGACTATTCAAGATATTCAAGACCTTAGATATTTGCCTTGGTTAATGAGAGAGCACATTATGGATGCTGGGATCATAGATGAGTATGGAGATTGGCTGGCTCAACACCCATTTCCTAGGTTTACAGATCCTGCTGAGAGAGTCCCAGGTATTGATGAGGTATCAGATGGTGACAGAGGTGATGTAGGAGATGATGGAGATGATGTAGATGATGGAGGTGGTGGGAGGGGTGGGGGTAGGATTAGAGCATGATGCGGATGACGAGGTCATCAAGCAGTTAGAGTAGGTAGAGTATAGATTCCAATGATTGCTGTTGCTCCTATCCCTTTTAGGGTTGGTGGTGGTCAGGGTAGAGGTGGTGTAGATAGAGCACTTCATTAGGTTGCTATGGATCCAGCTATTAGATAGGGTTGACATAGGGCTAGATGACAGAGAGAGATGGATGCACAGATTGCACAGGTTTTACTTGATCAAGCACAGGGTCCTCCTGCTCAGCGGATTATACCTCTAATTGTTCCACATGCTACATCTGCTCAGGCACCTGCTTCTACTTCAATGCCATCATCTTCTTCACATCCTTCTTCTTTGACTTTTTTTCCATCCTTATCAGATCCATTTTCTTCCATTCCTTCTTCTTCCATACCTCCACCATAGTCTTCTACAACATAGGCTCCTGCACCAGCTTTAGCATCAGATGTTATATCTCTTTAGTCTTAGATGTCAGTGATGTAGCAGCAGGTTACTTAGCTTAGTTCAATGATGCAGACCTTCCTGATCATGATGAGTCAGCAGGGATTACAGGTGAGCTCAAGTCATCCTCCTGATAGTAATCCTGGTCTTGATGGTGGAGATAGTGTTGGTGGTTCAGCTAGTTGAGATATGATTTGAGATACTTCATATTTTTTTTCTTTGATGATATACATTGTTCTCATTCCTTTGCTGATATGGAGACATTGGACTCTATTGTATCATTTGATTCATCGATGTTGTTCATGTTGATACTTTGATACTTTGATAGACTTTGATTATCTAGATATTGCATTTATGATCATTTGATGGATTTTGATATTCTGTTGATTTTATGATGATGTTACCATAGACTCTGATACTCAGTTTTGATAGATTTACTATATATAATGTCATGATGTGTTGGATCTCCTTTTCAGGTGTTTTAGCATGATATGCAGATCTAGATGGTTCTATCTCTTATATGCTTTGTTTTATGCCTTTTAGATGTGATTTTTGATATGTATGCACATGTTCTAGTTATGCTTAAATGATTGTCTTATGTATGACATAGAATAGATGGATGAATGTAATGAGCTTTATTTATTAATGCTTTATTTATGGATGCAATGATGTATAGATGAATTTAATGAATAATGTGATGTATGACTTAATAGATAATGGATATATTTATTTTGGTATATAGATGCAGTGGATTCTAAGATGACTTAAATGATATGCACCTAATGATGATTTTATGTCCTATTTGAAATGTCATGATTTAATGAATGTAATGATGTAATGATTTTGACCTAATGAATGCAATGACAATGCACTTAATGGATGCAATATATGGATGATTTCTTTTTATGAAATGAATCTTGAATGATGCAATCTAATGCACTTGATGACTTTTAACATGGATGAATGAATGAAACATAGTGCAATTAATGCAATGTAAATGGATTTACATGATTTATGCAACCTAATGCAATTGATGTAAATGAATTTGGATTTAAATGATATTTAACTTGATGATTTAAAATGAACCCTAATGCAATGAACTTAATGATTCAAATGTTGGACACACTTAAATAAATGAAAGGTTTAATGAAGATGACTTAATGAAACTCAAAATAATGATTTAAAAATGAACCTAACTAATGCAAGTGAACTAATGGAATGCACTTTTTTTGTTTTTGGATTTCCAACACCCTCGATCACATATAGTTTTTGGTGATCCTTTGATTTCTAATTTAACCACACCCCCTTTTGTTTTTGTCATTTTTTCCTCTTGCAATTTAAACTAATAAAGGAAAAAATACATTAAATGCATTTAATCTAAGATGTATGCAATTAACTGTCATTATTCAAAAATTTGGAGCTTATAATCATCATTGAGCAATTTTGGAATCCCAATTTAGTACAACCATCACTAGTTCAACTATGATGATATGAATACTTTTTGCACCTCTTTCTTTGCTTTCCCATCCTTTCCTAGTATGACTATCACTGCTTGAAGCCAATCATGAGAGTGCGAATACCGATTTTGTTAGATTCTATGTTGAAAGTGGATTTTGGTATTATGATATTGAAGATCAAAATATCCAAGGTATCCTTTTGCATAAACAAACATAGATCTCAGTTTTATCCTATGTACAAGTCCTCGATGATTCTTAGATGATCACGTCCTTAGAAAAATAATACATGACTTAGAACATTGATCTTAATATAGTCATTCAAAAATCAACTAAAATATCACGCTTTCATCATAACTTGTCTAGTTTAAAAACTTTCATCAATTTGCTAGAAAGACATGATTTCATCAACCAAGTCAACACTTAGAAATTTTTTTGCAATATTTTTCAAATCCATATTTCAATTATAGTTCCATCCATTCCATACTTTTAATCCTCATAAAGATAAGGTCATTAAAAATCTTGGATCAAATTGGATTAAAATTAGGATTTGATGAAGTGTTTCACTTGCATTTTTGATGAATTGATTCGATGATTGATTGAAATTTACTTTTGATGAATCCTTCCTCCTTTAGAGTAGATTCCCCCAGTTTGATATGATTTCAAAGTTGGACTTAGGACAATTTGCAGATTAGGTGACCAAAATCTTGAGGTACTTGTAAATGCAACTGTGGGGTTTTATTATGCAATATATACAAATGCTGGCGAACACAATATTCACAAGGTGAATTCTAGGTATGTGAATGACTTGGACTTTCAATGGTGCCTGTTTACTAGGTTTTCACCAATTGAATGGATCTCACTTTCTTTTTCTATTTTTAAAGCTTTTTTCTTTTTTTGCTACCAAGGCGCCTATTTGCTAGGTTTTCACCAAGGCACTTTTTTCTCTCTTTTTTTTTTTTTTTTTGTATTTTCTCTTTTTCATTTTTTTTTTCATATCATCAAGGTGCCTATTTGCTAGGTATTCACCAAGACAACATCTTTTTGAGGATAATATATGAATATTTTTGGCTTTCTTCATGCTCAATTTTCCACTATTTTTTATCTTTTCTTCTTTTCCAATTTGTTTGCTCTTTTCTATTTTTCAAATATTTTTGGTATTTTCAAGATCTCTTTTGACTATATACAATAAATAGGAGGCTTGCCATCTGATTTTATGATACTCTTTATACTCTTTCATCTATCTCATGTATAGAACCTCTTTAGATGAATACTATTGATAGGTTCTTGTAGCTCTTCTCCATCATAATCAGCTAACTTATAAGTACCGGTCCCAAAAGATGAAGTGATCATAAAAGGTCCTAACCAGTTTGCTTCCCATTTTCCTTTCTTTTCCCTTTCTGCTTGGTTTTTGGGATTCTCTCACAAAACTAGGCCACCTATTTGAAATGTTCTTGACTTGATGTGCTCGTTATAAGTCCTTGACATTCTATTTTGATATACTTTTAAGTGATCAAATGCTTGTTGTTGTTTCTCATCTAACAGTTCTAGTTCATGCAACCTAGAAACTCTATAGTCTTCTTCACTTATCAAACCTATTAGGAATGAATGAAAAGTGTTTTGGTAGTCATTCTATAGTAGTTGTTGTTGCATTCATGACTTGGATTGTCATTGATGTCAACACAGTGATATTCTGGATATCAACAAGAAAGCAGGTACAGTTTTGTTTTGCGCACATGTTGTATTGTAGATTAGCTTTTGCATAGTTTATGGTATGTTCTTTGGTGTGTTATTAACCTATGGTTAACAATGCAAAAAGAAATTCATTCATTCATGAGAGTTATGAGCACTTTGGTGAAAGCAATGTTTAGACAGTGTTTCTGTGAAGCAATTTTTAGAAATCGGAGGATATCTCTTAGCTGGGATGGAATCTGATTTTGCAAAGTTAAAGGGATGTTGGAGACTCATTAGTGATGATGTGGTTCATAGTGAAAACTTTGAAGATATGTTTGGAGAAAGTTATAGTATCTGGAAGCCGACAGTTTTATGTGAATTTTGTGTGTAGCATGTAGAAATTATTATTTTGTAATTGAGGACCGACTCATTTGTAATTATTTGAGTTTGGTATATAAGAAGGAATTTTTTCCTTGTTGCAATATGTATTGTGAAGGTTGAGATGTGAATATATGCATGAAGTGAAGAAAAGAGCTAATTCAGTGATGAAGGAAGACTTGTGAGTACAAAGATCTGGAATTGTGATCTTGTGTAGCAGAGAGTGCAGTTTTGGCATAGTGTGAAGGAGGTAATATATTTCATATTATTCTATTGAATAATTCTAAGATCTTTTGGACAGTGGGTTCAGAGATCTTGCCTTGAAGCTGTTTGGGCAGTGGGTCCTTTTGTCTTCCATAAACTCTTAACCGGGTTAGAATCTTTTAACAGGGATTCAAAATCTCCTAATAGGGATTTATATGTACTAAATGTATTTCATAAGACTCCTAACAGGGTCCATCCTCTAACAAGGAACTTTCATATTAGTGCATCATTTTGTGGGCATCATTCCCACCGGGGTTTACTCTTTTTCAAGAGGCTCCCTAGTCAACATATCTTGTGTTATTGTGCAATTGTGTATGGTTATCTTTCTATGGTTGATTAGTACATTAATTATATTGTTTAAATTAGTTGAATGGTTAAATTATCAGATAACTGATTCACCCCCCCCCCTCTCAGTTATCTTGGGGATCTTTACTTTCTAACAATTGGTATCAGAGCCCTATCTTTCTTCTAGATTGGATGTTGGAACTTCCTCTATGGGGGAGTTTATGAGCTGAGTCATGAGGACTCTTGTTATTGTATTTTTCTAAAAAGTGTCTTTTGACATTAAGTTGTTGTTGAATTAGTGATGGAATTTCTATCATTGATGCCAATGGGGGAGAGATATACATGAAAACCATTATGGATTATATGAGAGAGTTGAATAGGAAAATGAAGCAAGATTTAATTTGATATTTTGCAGTGATGTTGCAGTATTGGATTTTTGGAACATTGGATATTTTTCATCTATGTTGCCATCAATGCCAATGGGGGAGATTGTTAGGAATGAATGCAAAGTATTTTGGCAGTCATTCTGTAGTAGTTGTTGTTGCATTCATGACTTGGATTGTCATTGATGTCAACACAGTGATATTCTGGATATCAGCAGGAAAGTAGGTACATTTTTGTTTTGTGCACATGTTTTATTGTAGATTGGCTTTTGCGCAGTTGATGGTATGTTCTTTGGTGTGTTATTAACCTATGGTTAACAACACAAAAAGAAATTCATTCATTCATGAGAGTTATGAGAACTTATGTAAAGATACCCTTAAGGATTGGAGTTATACCTCCAAAGGTAAAATTGCTTCTATTCCAAAGACTAAGGAAAAAGGTGTAGCTCTCATTGGCATTCTAATACTTGTTCTATAAAACCATAAGGTCGGGTTTATTTTGATATGAAAATCTCTACCTAAAATTTCCACCATTCTCTTCAATATCTTTAGGATGTTCTTATTTGTTGCTTCGGCTTGTCCATTACCTTGGGGGTAATAGATTGAAGATGAGTGATGAATCATGTGGAACTTGGTGCATAACTCCTTTAGGTCCTTGTTTTGAAGGGCTTTGCATTATCCGTTATGATGGCATGAGGAACACCATATCTACATATTATGTGGTTTAGGATAAACAAAGATATCTACTTTCCCATTGTAGTTGATAAAGGTACAACTTCCACCCATTTAGTAAAGTACTCCATTGCCATGATAATGAATTTATGACCATTTGAGGATGGTGGATAAATCATTCCTATTAAATCTAGACCCTATTGATAAAAGGACCAAGGTGTTGTCATTGGATGAAGCTCTTGTGTGGGCACATATATCAATTTTCCATGAAATTGACACTTTCTACAAGTTTTGGCAAAGTGACAAGCGTCTTTCTCCATTGTAGGCCAAAAACATCCTATCCTAAGAAGTTTCTTAGCTAGGGTTAATCCATTCAAATGTGACCCACAGATTCCCTCATGGATTTCTCACTAGGCTACGTTTGATTCCTCTTCTTCTAGACATCTAAGGAGCATTCCGTCTAGACTCTTATGATACAATGTGTCAGATATTAAGGTATATCAAGTGGCTTGGTGAATGAAGCTTTTCTTTTGGTTCCTGGTTTGGTCTATGGGTAGGATTTGTTCTTTTAGGGCCTGTTTGGTACATGGAATATGGGCCCATATTCCAAAATAGCATTATCAGATTATTATATTCCATGTTTGTGTCCATCTTAACAACCAGGAATTGGAATTTCAAAATTCCAATTTTGCCCACAAAATGGGCATTTCATCTTCCATTTGAAAAGGTGGAATTATAAATTCTCATTCTAATTCCACTTTTCAAATTCCCATTTTATGGGCCGTCAGGTCTGCTTGGTGTTTATAATATTTGACATTCACCAAAATTTTCATTTCATTTTTGTTCTCACCATTTGGCGAAAATGCATTTTCAAATTTTGATCGCTTAAATAGAAATGTGTTTGTAGCTGTGTTTAGAACTTACAACACAAAAAAAAACCTCAGGGTTGTTTTTTCTTTCTAAGGCTGGATCTATAAGCTATACCTACAAGTTCATGATTACAATAATGAAAAAATATATTGTTTTATACAGTGGATGATCCAGGAAAAGCATTTTCTTAGGTTTATAGGCTGGATCTTCTGCGGGCATTGTCCATAATAAACATAGTATGAACAATGCAGAATGTTGTTTGAAGCTTTCTACTACATGGAAAAAAATGAGTTTCTCTGTTTGCTTCTTGAAAAAGTTAGGTTTTGGTCTTTTATAAGCTTCATTCAAAGGTACTGCCATAGTTTGTGTGTTGGTATCAACCATCATCCTAATGATTAAAGCACTTTTATTCCATGAAAATGATGCACTTCAAAGTCCCTCTTCTAGAGCCAGAAGCCTACATTTCAAGCAGTCATGGGGTATACCTATAATGTTCTTGTCATCTATGGTGTTGGCACTTGGGCATATTGTTATAGCATATAGGGCAAGTTTTAGAGCCTGACGGAAGCTTGTTTTCCATCGAGTTGATTCAGAAAGCGTAAGATTATTCACTGCATATTCCAATTCCAGATTGTGGCACTCAAACGGGAAAAATACATCTTCTTAGTCATCTTCCAGGTGAACCAAATGGTTCCAACACATATTCTGGATATTATTTTGAGGATATGTATCTTCCATAATTGTAGCATATTCCAGAATTGACTATATCCAGCATTCTGTATGCCATGCACCAAACATGCCCTTAAGTAAGTGTACATAGGTCCATACCAAGGTGATTCATGTGTTGTTAGCAAACAAATCGTATGAGGATGGGTAGGGTCAAATGTGGGTTGTTCCACTTCTTCTACCAGGAATTCATATCTGGTGCTTTGATCTGGTATTTGTAGAAGTGATGCCAAAGTTTCCATTGCATCTACTGCTTTGTTCTTTTCTCTTGGCACTTGCTCAAATGTAATAAGAGTGAAGTACTTCTTAAGGTTTTCCACCATATTTTTATAAGGCACCATCTTGTCATCTTTTGTCTGATATTCATCATTTAATTTGATTAATGACTAATTGAGAGTCTCCATAAACCTTGAGTTCTATCACCTTCCACTCTAATGCCAACTTGATTCCAATGACCAAGCCTTCATATTCTGCTATATTATTGGTGCATGGAAATATCAATTTATAGGACTTTGGAATTGTAAATACTTGGGGAGTAATAAAGAGTATGTCTACTCCTGATCCATGTTGGGTGTATGAACCATCAAAGTATAGTTGCCATGTTTTTGCCTCAACATTCACAATCTCAGAATCTGGGAATTCTACTTGAATTGGGTGATCATCTTGTAGCGGTGATTCTGCTAATTGGTCAGCAATGACTTTCCCTTTGACAGATTTGTGGTCTACATAATCAATGTCAAATTCACTCAACACCATGTCCTATTTGGCTAGCCTTCCATTTAATGCTGTTTTGCTAAGTAGATACTTCAAAGGATTGATCTTTGCAATGACTCTTATCTTATGAGATAGCATATAGTGGCATAGTTTTTGGGAAGCAAAAACCATAGCCAAACATGCCCTTTCAATGCAAGTATAGTTTAACTTGTATTTGACCAAAGTTCTACTTATGTAATATATTGCCTTTTCTTTGCTTGATTCATCTTCTTATGCTAAAAGTGCCCCCAATGAATGCTCAGTCATTGAAATATATAGGATCAAGGGTTTGCATCTTGTAGGTGGCATCAAAGTTGGAGGATTCATGAGGTATTTCTTCAACATGTTGAAAGCTTCCTCACACTTCTCATCCCATTTGAAAATTGTATCTTTATGGAGAAGTTGGGTGAAATTATGACATTTTTTTGCTTGTTGGGATATAAATCTCCTGATGGATTGGATTCTTCCTTATAGTGATCTCATTTGGCTTATGTTTCTAGGTGCTTCCATCTCCATGATGGCTTTGACTTTAGTGGAATCTACCTCTATTCCTTTCACTGATACAATGTAGCCTAGCAGCTTTCCTGATTGGACCCCAAATGCACACTTTTTTGGATTGAGCCTTACTTTGAATTGCTCTAATCTTTCAAAAAATTTCTCTAGAATTGGTAGATGCTCCTCTCTTGAATGAGATTTTGCTAATATGTCATCTACATAATCTTCCATGAACTTATGCATCATATCATGGAATATAGTGGTCATTTCTCATTGATAGGTCACTTCGGCATTCTTCAAACCAAAAGGCATAACATTCCAATAGAATGTTCCCCATGCACATGTAAATGCTATTTTATCTAGATCCTAGGGTGCTATCTTGATTTGGTTATAGCTACTAAATCCATCCATAAGTGAAAACATGGAATGTCCCGCTATTAGGTCCACAATGGCATCTATACTTGGAAGAGGAAAATCATCTTTAGGGCACGCCAAATTTAGATCCCTAAAATATGTGCAAATCCTGATGGACTTATCTTCTTTTGAAATTGGCACTATATTTGAAATCCATTGGGCATAATCAATGGCCCTAATAAACCCCACTTTTAGCAATTTTTCTAACTCCACTTTCACTAGTGAGGCTATATGTGGCTGCATTTTTCTCAATCTTTGCTTGACTGGTTTGACTCCTTCTTTGATATTTAAATGATGCATAATCAGATTTGGATCCAATTCCGACATATCATCATATGACGATGCTAAGTTGACTTGTTTTTCCTTGAAAATTTTTATGAATTCTTTTCTCTCTTCACTAGATAAGGATGCCGCTAGGTGTATGATCTTTGGCTCAGATTTTGACCCAATGTTTATCTTCTCTGTAGGCTCGATCAAAATTGGAGATCTCTTCATAATGTTTAGGTAAAGCATCCAAAATTCCTTCCTTAGGTGCCTCAATTGGGTTTTCACCTTTGAAAACATCCTTTATTTCTTTTTCTTTTTGATCTAGTGCTGCCACACTATGGTTTTCAACACTAGATTCTTTTCCTTTTTTACTTTTTTTCATTTTTTTTCATTTTTAGGTGGATTGAAAGTTTGGATACTCCCCTTTATCATTTCCTCCCGATATTCTAGAGTAGAAGAAGGTTCAACTGCATTGAGATATTGGGACACCACATTGATATTCAAAAAGGTTGGGAGAATGGTAGGTTCAATGGAATCCCATTCGATTAATTCTAGGTATATGAGAGTTAAAGGATCAACGCTTTGGTTTGGTTCGATGGGATTTGGGGATAAGACCTTGTTTGATGACTCGTACATTGTATCATTCAAGTCTATGACATGGGCTTCTTCTAGATGTTCCAAAGAAGTAGGATCAAAGTCTTCCTCACTAGACTCCTCTAAGGTTTTCGTTGGATAAAAGTCTCATGGATTAAACCTAACATTTGATTCCTCCATAGTAGGTCTCCATGAAGATACATAGGGTTCACGTACCCATTGATTTATTGCAATTTCTTGAATTTGAAGGTTCTCTAAGACCACTTGATTTGAACTAGAGGCTCGATTCTGATTTGGTTTTGCTATTTGGTCCTTTCCTTTGCTAGAAGTGTAGATATGAATAAAATCTATCTCCTTATCATGGCACGGATCACTTGACAATGAGTCCCATTCCCATTGATTAGAATCTTCATCACTATGGGATTCTAATTGCAATATCTGATCATATACTTTAGGATAGTTCTTTTGTGTGTACCCTTGTTCTAAGTACCCTAATCTTGTCTTCTCTTTGCTATCCCTCCATGTAATTTTGATGGGTTCTATAAGTCCTTCATTCCTTGTACCCAAAGGTCCTTGGCTTTTGTATACCATCTTTTTCATTATTTGAAATCCTTTCCCATATTGATGTATGGGAATGCTGATATTTTAGATACATTTTTCTTGGGCACTTGACTCTTCATCTTTATAAAACCAATTAAGAATTTAATTATCATCTTCATCCATGGATGAAGAAGTATTTTCTCTCACAAAATGATCATTATATCTATGAGGTAGATTGGATGGCTTTCCATATGACTTGGGGGATAATGGAAAATCCATCATGGATAAAGTATATTCCCCTAATCCTTTTTGCTTGATCTTACATTGTTTATCAAAATTTCTCATCATTTGGTCCATCTTTTGGTAATGATCATCTTTGGTGTAGATTTGGATGGCTTTATCTTTTTCTTCTTTCTACTTGTCATGTGTATTCTCCTCACTAACATTTTCCTTTCCCTTTGTCGATGTAGCTAGATTAGTCGGTCTTTGGATGTCTTCAACAACAACTTCTTCTTCCATCTTTTCCTTTCCTTTTAATAATGGAAGGTCCTTGTAACTTTTCCCTTGCTCTATTTGTTTAGGTATAGACCCTTCTGCATTATGCGGGACTAGAGAGTTATTGATAGGCTTCATGTTGTTACAATATTGGAATGGGTTTGAGTCTCCACTAATCATTATCTCTTGACCTAGATAAGGAAATTTTTAATGCAAGGTAGGTCAAAAGGGGCCAAACAATGGTGCACCCTAATGATCCAAGCCTGCAACACACATGCGGAAGCAAAAAACAACAACAGTGAGAGAGAGAATGCCATATCTTTCATAGATTATCATCAAATAGAACCATACATGTCAGGCTGTATGGCCTTCCTGGTTAGGGCCTAATATTATAATGAATCTTAGAAGTCCTCAAACATGGGAGGATCTGTCACACATCTCCAATCTAAAGTCTACTATCTTCTATAAAAAATTGACCCCCTAAACTACAACCAAACATCTACATTTGTACAAGAAACTACCGAACTGAGTCGGCCTTCAAATCTAAAATCAATGGAAGTAAAGGTCAAATATGGGACCAAACACTTCCCAATGATGGATACCAACATCAAATCTATGATCCAATGTAAATGCGCAAGTCAGCCACAACATGAAATAAAACTATACCCATCGGTAAGAAAGATAACTGAGCAACAGACATGCAATGCTGAGTGCCAATGAAATAACCAACCACCCAGGAGAGAACTAATCACACATGGTAACCAAAGGGAAACTGACCAACTCGGTCAAAGCAAGAACTGAGCAACATAGATAAACTCCAAATTATTTTTGGTGACATAGGATTGCCAAAGACCCGAGATGCTCCTGCATCAGACACCTGGGGTTATTTTGAAATGATTCTCTGAATCATTTGGTAGGTCTGGTCTAAGCTACATCCAACTCAAACTATGAAATCCAGGAACTATCTTCCATCGGTCTATTCTTCCACCTACCTAGATATTCCATGTACTATTTTCCTCTTGTACTCTTACCAACTCTTTCCTTCAAAATCTGTTCAACTTCATCATTCTACTTCTTAGGATATTTTGTCAGTACTATCACTTCTTCATCAGGTTCATGATACTCATACAAATCGACAATATTGAAAATTGGTGATATTTCCATGTCATCAGGTAACTCAATTTTATATGCATTTCCACTGTCAAATTTCTTCAGAATCTTGCAAGGTCCAAACTTCTTCATCTCATCAGCAATGTCTCTCAAATTAGATATTCCTCTTGGTTGTGTGCCATTCACAATATCAAATGGAGTCTTTCCAGTACTCCTATTCATTGAATTATTATATGCAAAATCTGCTTGTTCTAACATAGAATCCCAATTACTCAGTGTGTCTCCAACTAAACATCTCAAAAGATTTCCCAAACTTCTGTTCACAACCTCAGTCTGTCCATCAGTTTATGGGTGAAATGTAGAACTATATTTCAACTCAGTGCCAAATTTCTTCCAAAGTGTTTTCCAAAAATAACCAACAAATTTACTGTCTCGGTCAGAGATAATACTCCTCGGTAATCCATGCAATATGATAATTTCCTTAAATAAAAGATCTGCTACATGTACTGCATCTGATGTCTTTCTACAAGGTATAAAATGTGCCATTTTAGAAAATCTATCCACCACAACAAATATAGAATCATTACCTCTTACTGTCTTCGGTAAGGCAAGAGCAAAGTCCATACTGATATCAATCCAAGGTTTCTCAGGAACAACAATCGGTGTATACAATCTAGTATTCTGACTTACTCCTTTTGCAACTTGACAAATTCCACAACTTTTCACAAATTTTTGAACATCTTTATACAATTGCGGCCAATAGTACTTCTCCTTAAGCAAATTCCATGTTTTATCAATACCAAAATGTCCATCCAAACCACTACTATGCTTCTCTTTTATCAGATTAGTTCTCATTACTCCTCTTGATATACACAAATGAATACCTTTGAACAACATACCTTCCTGAATGAAATATTCATCCCATTTAGTGTCTTGTTGATCTGAAATAGGTGCTCTGCACTTTCTCCATGGCTCAGAAAAATCAGGGTCAAACTCATAAGAATATCTCATCTCATCAAAATCAAGAACTTAAATTTTCATCTCGGTCATCAAAGATCTTCTTCTACTTAATGCATCAGCAACTCGGTTAGTGACTCCACTCTTATGGTTTATCACAAATGTATAACTCTGCAAACACTCAACCTATTTCATATGTCTCCGATTTAAGTTATTCTGACTACCCAAATATTGTAAAGCCTTATGATCAGTATACAACACAAATTCACTCGGTATCAAATAATGTCTCCATTTCTTCAGCACTTGAACAATAGCATAGAATTCTTGATCATACACAAAATATTTCCTTCTAGCATCATTCAACTTTTCACTAAAGAAAGCAACATGTTTACCTTCTTGACTCAACACAACTCCAATTGCACTTCCACTTGCATCACATTCTACTTGAAATACTTTACTGAAATCAGGTAATGCCAAAATAGGTAATTAAACAACCTTATGCTTTAGGGTCTGAAAACTTCTATTAGCTCCATGTGTCCACTTGAATTCTCTTTTGTCTCCTCTCATAGTCTCAGTCATAGCATTACAAATTGAAATGAAATTCCTTATGAACTTTTGGTAAAAACTTTCCAAACCATGAAATGATCTTACCTCACTAGCATTCACAGGTGTAGGCCAATTCAAAATAGCTTCAACCTTTTCAAGATCCATCTTCAAACCATCAGTTGAAATAACAAATCCCAAATACACAATCTCTTCTTTCATGAATGAACATTTTTTTAGATTTATCAACAACTTTTCCTCTTTCAACTCCTGCAAGACTTGTCTAACATGAAACAAATTTTCTTCTCTGGTCTTACTAAATATCAGAATATCATCAAGATATACAATCACAAACTTACCCAAGACTTTCTTCAAAACTTCATTCATCAATCTCATAAAAGTACTCGGTGCATTAGTTAAACCAAAGGGCATAACCAACCACTCATACAAACCTTCCTTTGTCTTGAAAGTAGTCTTCCATTCATCACCTTCTCTGATTCTAATATGATGATACCCACTTTTCAAATCAATCTTTGTGAAATACTTTGCTCTAGTCAAACTATCCATTATGTCATCCATTCTCGGTATAGGAAACCTATACTTCACTATTATCTTATTGATTGCTCTGGAATCATTACACATTCTCTATTCTCCATTCTTTTTCGGTGCCAATACAATAGGTACTACACAAGGACTCAAACTTTCTCTGATCAAGCCTTTCTCTAGCAACTCTTGAATCTGTCGGTTCAATTCTTGATTCTCGGTAGGTGTCAACCGATGAGCTACCTTGTTCGGTAAACTAGCTCTAGGGATTAGATCCATACAATGATCAATTCTTCTTTTCGGTGGTAAACCATCAGGTACATTATCAAAAATGATATCATTATACTTGGTGAGTAACTTATCAATCTCCTCAGGGACATTATCCTCTATTTTCTTACTCGGCTTGTTATGAATCACAACAAAACATACATCATTCCTCTTCAAAGAGTTAACAAACTTTCTTCTTTCCATCAAACAAAATTTCACAGATGTGCAAACATTACTAACAGGTTCTTCCAACAATGGTAACAAGATTTGTTTCTTTCCATCAGCCACAATAGTATACTTATGCAACCTCCCATCATATATAGCATGTCTATCATATTTCCAAGGTCTACCCAACAAAATATGACAACAATCCATAGGCATAATATCACACAACACCTTATCATAGTAATTTCCAATCTTCAAATTCACATAACATTGTTCACTTACCAGGAGTGTATGCTCATCTTTGATCCATGAAATTTGATAGGGCTTCGGATGTACCAACCTTTCCAACTACAATTTTGTGACCATCTTTTTAGATGGTAGATTCTCCAAGCTACCACTATCAATGATTACCTTCCCAACTCTATCAGAAACTCTACATCTAGTCTTGAACAAACTTTTTCTTACCAGATCTTCCTTCTTGCTTTCATTCCACAGTGCTCTCCTTACCATCAAGTTATTTTCTTTCTCAGGTTCATTCAGTGACTCTTCTTGCACCAAAGCATTTCTACTACTACTAGCCTTCTTACTAGCATATTTACATTCAAAAGAACTATGTCCTTCTCCATAATTGTAACAAGTTCCTCAAAAAATTCCTCTGCCATAACCACCATGGTAGTTACTGCCTCTGCCTCTAGAACTTTCACCTTTCCACTCGGTCTTGCCTTTGTCCAAATTTGTCTTTTCTAGTTCAGATCTACCATTTTCACCATTAGATCTACCTCTTCCGCTAGGGAATCTACTACCTCAACCTCTCTATCTTTGCTCATGTCTCTTGTTCAATTTATCCTCGGCCTTCAAAGAAAATTGATAAGCCTCTTCAATGTTCTCCAATTTGACCATACTAATTTCCTCTTGGATGGAAATTCTCAAACCATTCAAGTATCTACCAATTATTTCCACATCATCTTCATCATGTCCAGATCTGATATCTAATCTATAGAATTCCTAAATATACTCTTTTACTAAGCTATCTTTTTGCCTCAAACTTTGCATTCGCCAAACTAGGTTAATCTGATAATCACAAGGTAAGAACTTTCCTTTCAATTTATTGACCATTTTACTCCATACCTTGATTTTTTCTTTTCCTTTCCTTTTTCTATCCAATTGCAGATGTTCCCACGATAAGGATGCATGACTTTTCAACTTTGTGCTTGCAATCTTCACCTTCTTATCCTCAAGAATGTTTTCATATTCAAAATACTTTTCCATCTCAGTGATGCAATCCACCAATTCATCAGAATCTAGCTTTCCACTATACTCAGGAGGATTGAAATGGGGTGTTGACTTCAAACTTGTCAAAGCCTTAAAAAATCTTTCTTTGCCTTGATCTATAATAGGAGCAGGTTCTACATTCACCTGTTCTTCTTCAATTTCATCATCACTAACATCTTTAGGATGTCTACCTCTTTTTTGGGCTATTTCTACTGCTTCTAATCTAGTAGCAATCTGCCTTAGCATATCTACCAATCCTAGATCTGAATCTCACCTCTCATGAACCATCTTGACAACCCTCTGTAATTGCAGGTCAGATCGCAATTCATTACCCCACAACAATTCAACTAGGGCTTCAAGAGGAACCCGCAAACCTAGATCCAGAGACCTAGATCAAGATCTCACCTCGCCTTGATACCACCTAATGCAAGGTAGGTCAAAAGGGGCCAAACAATAGCGCACCCTAATGATCCAAGCCTACAACACACATGCGGAAGCAACAAACAACAACAGTGAGAGAGAGAATGCTAGATCTTTTATATATTATCATCAAATAGAACCATACATGCCAGGCTGTAAGGCCTTCCCGGTTAGGGCCTAATATTACAATGAATCTTAGAAGTCCTCAAACATGTGAGGATCTATCACACATCTCCAATCTAAATTCTACTATCTTCTATCAAAAATTAACCCCCTAAACTAAAACCAAACATCTACATTTATACAAGAAGTTACTGAACTGAGTTGGCCTTCAAATCCACAATCAACAGAAGTAACAGTCAAATTTGGGACCACATGCTTCCCAATGATGGATACCAACACTAAATCCATGATCCAATATAAATGCACAAGTCAGCCACAACAGGAAATAAAACTAGACCCATCGGTAAGCAAGATAATTGAGCAGAAGACATGCAATGTCGAGCGCTAGTGAAATAACCGACCACCCAGGAGAGAACTGACCACACTCAATAACCAAAGGGAAACCAACCAACTATCAACCAACTCTGTCAAAGTAGGAACTAAGCAACATACACAAACTCCAAATTTTTTTTGGTGACACAAGATTGCCAAGGACCCGAGATGCTCCTGCATCAATTTTAAACATTGGTGGTAAGTAGAAGGCATGACTTGCATTTCGTGGATCCACAACTTCCATAATAAGATATTGTAGGTCAAATTTAAGTCTAAAACTTGGCATATGGTCTCTTTTTGCATGGGACAACCTCTGATGGGAAGTAATATAACTCCTTTAGATACTCTTTCTTCGTCATCGTAGGCTTTGATGGGTATTTTCTTCTTTGGGTCAATAGCCTCTTTAGAAAATACTAGGGCTTTTACCAAGTTTATGATGAACTACAACTGATTGAGAACCTAATTGCAGAACTTCAAGTGATTAGAGATCACCAAGCACTGAATTGTTATGTAAGATAATTGAATCAGTTTTATGTTGTCATTGATGTCAACTAGTTTTGACAATACTTATCATGGAGTTGCAAACATCTAACACATCTGTAGAAGAAAAGAGAAAGATGAAGAACCAAGATATCTACATGGAGGAAGATGGATATGACAGATGAGGATAAGGATTACCCTTGGTAACTTATTGATGAGTCTATGACTTCATATTGTGGACTTGATTATTTTGCATTAATCTATTATGAAGTTGGGAGAAAAATGTTACAAAGCAGTGTTGTCAGTTAATGAAGCATTCCAGTATACACCGAGCAGTGTAGTGTATATCGAGCACAATATAAACTAAGCTTGTGTTTACCGACGCATTTCTTTGTTAACCGAGTATGAACAAAAGAACTAAATGATTTGTTTAGCTAAAATAAGTTGATGAGCTGTAACGTGTATGATCACAAGGTGAAAGATAAAGTTTGTTATGAGATCAATGACTAGAAAAATTCAAGGAAGATCTAAAGGACATATTTGAAACATGTTACTAACACATCAGTCGAGGAAGGTTTAAGCGGCAAAATTTGATGGATGAAAATAAAATGGTTTACTTGTCTATTGAAGAGACTAGGGTTTCATTATGAAACTTATGCCAAAGGAAATAATACTACAGAGATATCATGTGAACAAGCTTCATGCATGCCTGATCAAACTAGTTAAGGAGAACCAAACTATAGAGATTACCGAGCATCATAAAGATATAATTGAGAGACAACAAGTTACTGAATATTGTTGAAACAAAATTGATATATTGATCAGAGATTTGAATGAGCATAATATAGATCTATACACTTGCAAATCAACTTGTATTGTAATCAGATCAACTGTTGTTACAGTTTAACCATTGTAATCAGATAAATCTCTTAACCAAGTAGATTTAAAAGTCTTGTAATGTCATTCATAGAATGCACATTTGTTATCCTGTCAACCCCATAGTGAATACTAGTTGGACGATAATGGTTAGTGTTAAATCCTCTAACAAGGTCACACCTTACAATGTGTTTTGTAACCTTTAACAGGGTTGGGTCTTCACCGACCTCACTTTAGAAGAGTGAACAATTTTTGGGTTGCCGGGCCCAGGTGGTTTTTCCCTTTATAGGGTTTCCACGTTAAATCTCTTGTGTTATGTGTTGATTGTGATGATTGTTGCATATCATACTTTACATGTTGCATATTAGATTTGATCAATAGTTACTATTTTTTATTGACTGGTAATTGGTAAAAGCACAGACAGTTTACTATTATATGTTATTGAGCTGCAGAAATTTGTTTAAATTGTTTTTTTGATATACATTTTTTATTTGGGACAGTGGATAACTGATTCACCCCCACTCTTAGGTATTCTAATAATTGGCATCAGAGTGTATTGGTTTCTTGGAATAGAGTTTTAAGGACTTCAGCATAAAGATCACAAAATGTATAAGAGGGATGTGCCAAAGCTAAACAAGGACAACTTTACAACATGGAAAAGATGAATGAAACTGCATATATTTGGAATTTGGAATTCTGCCCTCACACTATTAGAGAATGGCTACATTGCACTGCCCACTGGACCTTTGACTCTAGATCAACTAAGAGATAGACATGAGCATAATATTACTATAATGGAGATTGTTGCTACTCTAATAGATGCTGAGTTTGAAGATATTAAAGATTGCACTACTGCTAAAGATATGTGGGATAAACTTGCTCAAGTTTATAGTGGTGATACAAATGTCAAGAGAGCCAGAGTTGAAAGTTTAAGAGGAAGATTCAATGATATGAAGATGAAAGAAGGATAAAACATTGTGCAATACACAAATAGAATAAAGGAGGTAGTTCATGCTATCAAAGCATCTGATGGTGTTATTGATGAAGAAACTGTGGTAAGAAAAATTCTAAGGACCTTATTACCTATTTATGCCATCAGAATATTTGCAATTCATGAAAATAGGTCAGCACCTAATAGTACTCTCACTCTTGATAATCTGATTGGAAAGATAACAACTTTTGAATTGACCAACTATGATAATAGTGTTGTACTGACTGTTGAATCTTCTTTTATGACTTCTTTGAAGATTGGTAAGTCTAGTAGTAGAAATAATAAGGATGATAGTGATAGAAATACTGATGATGAACTTGATGAGCTTGAAGCTCTTATGGCTAGGAGATTACCTAAAGGAAAAGGTAGATATAGAGGAAAATTACCTTTAGCATGTTTTAA
This sequence comes from Chamaecyparis obtusa, assembly GCA_027943335.1. Lineage (NCBI taxonomy): Eukaryota > Viridiplantae > Streptophyta > Pinopsida > Cupressales > Cupressaceae > Chamaecyparis > Chamaecyparis obtusa. The sequence goes on along the minus strand of BSBK01006441.1, from coordinate 81,101 downwards.
CTACAAAGAAGTTGGTCATATTGTTGCTAGATGTCCAAACAAGAAGGAAGATGACAGAAAAAAGGACCGATCTAGTGAAGGAAGCTATGCGAGAAGAGGCAATAGAAGTTATCGACACTACAACAAAGACAACAGTGATAAAGGCAAAAATGTATGTTACATTGCAGAAGAAAATGAATTTGATTCTGATTCAGATGATGATGTATAGGTAGTATTTGTTGCTATGAAGGATGATTCTGAGGAAGAAGAAAAGTATGTAGAAACAACATTGATTTCTAAGGTTAATAAAAATGATACATGGATCATAGGTAGTGGCTGTACACATCACATGACTGGTGATGAAGAAAAATTTAATCATCTTGAGCAATATATTAGATCTGTAAAAATGGGTAATGATACACCTTGCATGGTTAGAGGAAAGGGATCCTTGCTGATAAATGATAGAATCCAATGTGATAATGCTTATTGGGTAGAAGGACTAAACTATAATTTGCTAAGTGTGGCACAACTGAATAATTCAGGTCACCGAGTTTCTTTTGAGAGCAAGAAAGTAAAAATATTTGATGATGGAGGAAGACTTGTTGGAATAGGAGCACAATCGAAAGGTAACTTGTTTATCTTAAAAATGATGAGTCTTCTTGCTTAATGATGAAGAATGAAGATGCTTGGTTATGGCATAAAAGGTTATGTCATGTCAACTTTGATAACATGATTAAGATTAGTAAAAAGAAAAAGGTTAGAGGTATGCCTAACTTATCTAAGCCTGATCATGTTATGTGTCATGAGTGTCAAGAAGGTAAAATGACAAAATCTAGTTTCAAAAGCAAAGATTATTCAACAAAGAAAATACTTGTGTTAGTGAACATTGACCTGTGTGGTCCTATGAGAACTCAAAGTTATTATGGTGATAGATATTTCATTCTTTTTGTTGATGACTATACTAGATTGATGACTACCATGTTCTTGAAAGAAAAATCAGAGGCATTTAAGATGTTCAAGTGGTATAAAGAAAAAGTAGAGAAAGAGACTGGTAAAGAATTGAAATGCTTAAGATTTGATTGAGGTGGTGAATTTATTTTTGATGAATTTACTAACTTTTTTAATGAGCATGGTATTAAAAGACAGGTCTATGCACCGAGGACACCTCAGTAGAATGGAATTGCTGAAAGGAGGAATAGGTCAATAGTTGAATGTGAAAGAACACTGATGATAGAGAAAAATGTTGCACAGACATACTGGAGAGAGTTAGTTAGCACATCTGTTTATGTTTTGAATCGAGTATAGTTGAAGAAGGACACTAACAAAACACACTATGAGTTATGGTTTGGACACAAACCCACAGTAAGTTATTTCAAATTTTTTGGAAGTAAATGCTTTATTCTGAAAGATGAAAGAAGTGGAAAGTTTGACTCAAAAGGTGATGAAGGGATATTTCTTGGTTATTCCACTAAAAGAAAAGCATATAAGTGTCTAAATAAAGTTACAAATAAAATGATAGAAAGGGCTAATGTCAAGGTTGATGAGTTTGATGAAAAGAATGTAGAAGAAAGCACAAAGGAACCAGAAGACTATGATAGATTCAAATACATTGAGCATCCAGAGTATCTACCAAAGCCACAGATAGTGACAATTGGTTAGCAGGAAAACAACACCGAGGATAAGGAAAGAGAAACCGATGAGTAGGAAGGACCTACCAAGCAGGAAAATGAACCTGAACATGATGAAAAAGAAAGAAGAGATTGGATACTGGCAAGATTTTTTAGAAGACATCATCCTGAGAACCAAATTATTGGTGACAAACAAGCTGGCATACAAATGAGAAGTAAGTGAAGACAAGGTACATGCTTAGTTTGTGAATATGAACTGAAAAATGTTAAAGTTGCATTAGAGAATGAAGAGTGGATAAATGCAATGAATGAAGAGATTGAACAGATAGAAAAAAAACAAGACATGGACCTTAGTACCTAGACCTAAGGATAAGAATTTTATCGGTAGTAAGTGGATCTTCAGAAACAAGCTGAATGAAAATGCAGAGGTTACAAGGAATAAAGCCAGACTAGTTTGCAAGGGGTATGCACAGGAGGAAGGAATTGACTATGGTGAGACCTTTGCACCTATTGCTAGACTAGAAGGAGTTCAATTGTTACTGGCTTATGCAACACATACAAAATTCAAAGTTTATCAAATGGACGTTAAGTTTTCATTTCTGAATGGGATACTTGAAGAAGAAGTCTACATAGAACAACCAAAAGGGTTCGTTGATCCACACAAGAAAGACATGGTATGTAGATTACATAAATCTTTGTATGTTTTGAAGCAAGCACCGAGAGCTTGGTATGAAAGGCTGCATACTTATTTGTTAAGTATTGGATTTGTTAGAACTAGTGAGAACAACAATTTGTAAATACAAGGAGATACTGATGATACTATTCTAATTATTGAGATACTTGTGGGTGATATTATCTTTGGAGGTCAAGATCACATATGTAAATCCTTTTTTGATGAGATGAGAAAAGAGTTTGAGATGTCTATGTTTGGAAAGATTAAGTTCTTTTTAGGACTACAGGTTATTCACCAGAGTGATGGGATATTCATCACACAATCCAAGTATATAAAGGAAATATTGAAAACATTTGGCATGGAAGATGCTAAACCAGTTGGAACACCAATGGTCACAGGCTATAAATTGACTAAAGAGGATGAAACTATAGAGGTGAACCAGACACTGTACTGATCAATGATTAGTAAGTTAATGTATGTAGTACATAGTAGGCTAGATATAGCACATGATATGGGGATTGTTGCAAGATTTTTTGCAAATCCTATGGAGTCACACATGATTGCTACAAAGAGAATCTTAAGATACTTGAAGAAGATAGAGGATTATGGATTATGGTATCCTAAGGAAGGCAAGTTTGAACTTAAAGTATACACCGATGCTTATTGGGCTGGAAATGTGGATGACAAAAAAAGAACAACTGAAGGAGCATTTTTCTTTGGTGAAAGACTTGTTACCTGGACAAGTAAGAAGCAGTCTTGTACTTACTAGTCTACAGCTGAAGCAGAGTATGTTGCTGCTACTACAAACTATTCAAATATTGCATATATCAAGCAAGTGTTAGAAGGAATGAATGAGATAATTACTGATCCAGTGATTATATACTATGATAGAACTAGTGCTATATTTCAAAGAATCCAGTGATGCACTCTAAAACAAAGCACATATCTATCAAGTATCACTACTTAAGAGAACAAGTGCAGAAGAAGCAAGTGAAGCTAGAATTTGTTACATCTAAAGAGTAACTTGTAGACATATTTACAAAGCATCTACCGAAAGATATATTTGAATACTTGAGGACTAGACTTGGGGTCCATCCCCTATCTACCGGTCACTAATGTGATCTAGATGTTGCATCAGCCTAATCTTATAAGAAGATCATTCATGTTGATGTAGCATAGTTCACACTTTGGATTTCTATCTAAAGTTGTGAAGAACTAGAACAAATTTTCATAACAGTATACAGAGATACAATCAATGCACCAAACAATAGAGAGTTACATGGCTACTACAAAGATGTATGGTTTATTTCTTTCTTTGGAATTTTTGTCAAAGGGAGAGATAAACAATATGATAACTGAGGAGAATATAGGAACATCTATGTAAGGGAGAGACAATCTGAAAAGATATAGGGAGAGATAAACAGAAGGAACTTGAGAGCTGCTAAAGATCATATCTACAGAAGATAGTCTGCACATTGTAATGTTGTTATGTAATGTAGTGATTAAACATATTAAGCTAATGGATAGCTTACCAAGCTATACCATTTGTTTATAGAGTTGTAGAATACATGTTTGGTATGTGTATGGTATACTTCATATTGCTTGAGTTTCCATCAATGCCAAAGGGAGAGATTGATGAACTACAACTGATTGAGAACCTGATTGCAGAACTTCAAGTGATTAGAGATCATCGAACACTGAATTGTTATGTAAGATAATTGAATCAGTTTTATGTTGTCATTGATGTCAACTAGTTTTCACAGTACTTATCATGAAGTTGCAAACATCTAACACATCTGTAGAAGAAAAGAGAAAGATGAAGAACTAAGATATCTACATGGAGGAAGATGAATATGACAGATGAGGATAAGGATTACTCTTGGTAATTTATTTATGAGTCTATGACTTCATATTGTGGACTTGATTATGTTGCATTAATCTATTATGAAGTTGGGAGCAAAATGTTACAAAGCAGTGTTGTCGATTAATGAAGCATTCCAGTAGACACCGAGCAGTGTAGTTTATACCGAGCACAGTATAAACTGAGCTTGTGTTCACTGACGCATTTCTTTGTTAACCGAGTATGAACAAAAGAACTAAATGATTTGTTTAGCTGACAGAAGTTGATGAGCTGTAAATGTGAGAATAACTGAGAGGGGGGTGAATCAGTTAACCAGTGTCCCAATACAAAATGTATAATCCAAAACAAATTCTTCAACTTCTGCTACTCGATAAACATAAAATACTTTCACTATCTGTGTTTTTACCGATTGTCAGTCTAAACTTTATAGTAGTTACCAATCAAATCTAACATGTAATATGCAAAGTATGATAACAAGAAAATATCACAATCAACACATAACACAAGAGATTTAATGTGGAAACCCTATGAAGGGAAAAACCACCTGGGACCGGCAACCCAAAATGTTCATTCTTCTGAAGTAAGGTCGGTGAAGACCCAACCCTATTAAAGGTTACAAACACACTATTAGGTGTGACCTTTTTAGAGGATTTTAGAGAAGAAGTTATCATCAAACCATTAGTCACTCTGGGGTTGAGAGGATAACAATGTTCACTCTATGAATGAAACATCAAAAGACTTTCATATTCCACTCGGTTAAGAGATTTGACTATGTACAATGGTTAAATATGTAACAGTAGATGATCTTCCATGAATTAACTTCACTTGCAGTTTATAGATCAATGTTCAGCTCATTCAAATCTCTCTGATCAATATATCACTTTAGATTCAATACTATATCAACTTACTGTCCATCGGTAATTACTCTCTGTAGCTCGATAATTATTTTTTAGTTCAGTTCTTACTAACCAGTATGATCATAATGCATGAAAACTCCTTCACGCGATAATTCTGTAGTATCTTCTTCTTCCAACATCTTTCAACAATGAAACCAATGTCTCTTATATAGATGAGTAAATTGTTTTCTTTTCCTCCATCAGATTTTGCCGCTTAATCATATTCATAGATTTTGCTGCTTTAAGCTTCCTCGGCTGATGTGTCAATAACACATTTCAATCTGCTCCATTAGATCTTCCTTGAATTATGTTAGCCGTCGATCTTCATAACAAACCTTATCTATTACCTTGATTTCATACACTTTCTAGCTCATCACTTTATCAGCTAAACTGATCATTTAATTCCTTTCTATTCTACTTGGTTAACAAAGAAATACGTCAGTGAACACAAGCTTAGTTAACACTACGCTCAGTATACACTACACTCCGTCGATGTATACTGGAATGCTTCATTTACCAACAACACTGCTTTGTGTCTTTCAGCCCTATTCTTCATCATAGATGAATGCAACATAATAAAGTTGATATCATCAAGTCATAGACTCATCTACAAGTTACTCAATGTATTCCTTATCCTCATCTGACATATACATCTTCCTCATGTAGATATTTTTGTTCTTCATCTCTTTCACCTTTCTTCAGATGTGTCGGTATAGTAACTTACAAGATAAGTACTGTCAAGCTAGTTGACATCAATGCCAACATAATACTAATTTAATCATCTTGCATATCTAATCAACAGCTTTTTAGTAATCTTGAATTACAAATTCTCCATTCAGGTTGTAAATCAGTTGTAGTTCATCAATCTCTCCCTTTGGCATTGATGACAAATCAAGTAATATGAAGTGTACCATACACATACCAAACATGTATTCTACAACTTTGTGATCAAATGCTGCGTAAGCTCTCCCTGGCTTAATATGTTTAATCACTATGTTACTGAACAACATTAAAAAATACAGCTTTGTCATTCTCTCCCTTAGATAGTTCTCATCAGTGCATATCTCTCCCTTTCCTTTTCATATTATTTATCTCTCCCTTTGAAAACAATGCCCAAGAAATAAATAAATAATCAGCTCTGTAGTAGCTAAGTAACTCTCTGTTGTCCAATACAATCTCTATATCTTTGTATACTGATATCCTAATCTATTTAAGTTCTTCAAACTTAATCACAACCTTGAACATTATCCAAAGTGTGAACTATGTTGCATCGACATGAATGATCTTCTAATAAGATTAGGCTGATGCAACATCCAAATCACATCAGTGACTGATAGATAGGGGATGGACCCCAAGTCTAGTCCTCAAGTATTCAAATGTGTCCTTTGGTAGAGGCTTTGTAAAGATATCTGCAAGTTTTTCTTTGGATGTAAAATATTCTAACTTCACTTACTTCTCTTGCACTTGTTCTCTTAAGTAATGATACTTAATTGATATATGCTTTGTCTTAGAGTGCATCACTAGATTCTTTGAAATATTAATAGCATTTGTGTTGTCACAGTATATAATCACCGGGTTAGTGATTACCTCATTCATTCCTTCTAACACTTGCTTGATATATGCAATGTTTGAGAAATTAGTAGCAACAACAACATACTCTGCTTCAGCTATAGATTGAGAAATACAAGCCTACTTTTTACTTGTCCAGGTTACAAGTCTTTCACCAAAGAAAAATGCTCCTCCGGTGGTGCTTTTTCTATCATCCACATTTCCAGCCCAATCAGCATTGGTGTAGAACTTCAATTCAAAATTACCTTCCTTAGGATACCATAATCCATAATCCTCTATCTTTTTCAGGTATCTTAAGATTCTTTTAGTAGAAATCATGTGTGATTCTCTAGGATTAGCATAATATCTAGCAACAATTCCCATAGCATGTGCTATATCTGGTCTACTATGAGCTACATACATTAGTTTACCAATCATGGATTGGTAAAGTGTCTAGTTTACCTTTGTAGTTTCATCTTCCTTTGTCAATTTACTTCTAGTAGCCATCGGTGTTCCCACAGGTTTAGCATCTTCCATGCCAAATGTCTTCAATACTTCCTTTATGTACTTGGACTGTGTGATGAATATCCCATCACTCTATTGAATCACTTGTAGTCCTAGAAAGAATTTAGTCTCTCCAAACATAGACATTTCAAACTCATTCCTCATGTCATCAGCAAAAGATTTACATACATGATCTTGACCTCCAAAAATAATATCATCAACAAAAATTTCAGCAATAATAATAGTGTCATCAGTATCACCTTTCATTTACAAATTGCTATTCTCACTGGTTCTTACAAATCCAATACTTAACAAGTAAGTATGCATCCTATCATACCATGCTCTTGGTGCTTGCTTCAAACCATATAAAGCTTTGTGTAATCTACATACCATGTCTCTGTTGTCTAGATCAATGAATCCTTCAGGTTGTTCTACGTAGACCTCTTCTTCAAGTATACCATTCAGAAATGATGACTTCACATCCATTTGATAAACCTTAAATTTCTTATGTGCATCATATGCAAGTATCATTCTAACTCCTTCCAATCTAGCAATGGGTGCAAATGTCTCACCATAGTCAATGCCTTCTTCCTGTGCATATCCCTTGCATACCAATCTCACTTTATTTCTTGTCACTTCACCATTTTCATTCAATTTGTTCCTGAATATCCATTTAGTACCGATAACATTCTTGTCCTTTGGTTGGGGTACTAAGCTCTAGGTTTTGTTTTTCTCTATTTGCTCTATTTCCTCTTTGATTGCATTAACCCATTCTTCATTCTCTAATGCAACTTTCATATTTTTTGGTTCAAATTCACAAACTAGACATGTACCTTGTCTTGCTTTGCTTCTTGTTTACATGCTAGCTTGTCTATCTCTAATAATTTGTGTCTCAGGATGATGTCTTCTGACAAAACTAGCCAGTACTTAGTTTCTTCTTTCTTGTTCATCCTGTTCAGGTTCATGTGCTTGTTCGGTAGCACCATCTTGTTCATCGATTTCCCTTTCCTATTCCTTGTGGTTATTTTCCTATTGACCAGTTATCATAGGTTGCGACTTTGATAGATAATCAGGATGTTCAATGTAAGTGAATCTACCATAGTCTTCTGGTTCCTTTCTTTCCTCTATGTTTTTGTCATCAAACTCATCAACACAAACATTAGTACTTTCAATTATCTTATTTGTAACCTTATTCAGACATTTGTATGCTTTACTCTTAGTAGAATATCCCAAGAATATTCCTTCATCACCTTTAGAATCAAATTTCCCATTTCTCTCATCTTTCAGAATAAAACATTTGCTTCCAAAAATACTAAAATAACTTACAGTAGGTTTGTGTCCAAACCATAGCTCATAAGGTGTCCGGTTGGTGTCCTTCTTTAGTTGTACTTGATTAAGCACATATACAACTGTGCTAACAGCTTCCCTCCAATATGTTTGAGAAATATTCTTTTGTAGCATTAGTGTCCTTGCACAGGCAATGATTGACCTTTTCATTCTTTCAGTAATCCCATTCTGCTGAGGTGTCCTCAGTGCAGAGACCTGTCTCTTAATACCATGCTCGTTACAAAAATTAGTAAATTCATCAGAGATAAATTCACCTCCTCTATCAGATCTTAATCATTTTAATTCTTTGCTAGTCTCTTTTTCTACCTTTGCCTTATACCACTTAAACATCTTAAATGCTTTAGATTTTTCTTTTAAGAACATAACAGTGATCAGTCTAGTATAGTCATCAACAAAAAGAATAAAATATCTATCACCATAATAGCTCTGAGTTCTCATAGAAACACATAGGTCGGTATGAACCAACTCAAGTATCTTCTTTGTTGAGTAGTCTTTGCTCTAAAAACTAGACTTAGTCATCTTACCTTTTTGACATTCATGACACATATCATGATCTGGTTTTGACAAGTTAGGCAACCCTCTAACTCTTTTCCTCTTACTAATCTTGATCATGTTATCAAAATTCACATGACATAACCTCTTATGCCACAACCATGCATCTTCATCCTTCATTAATAAACAAGAAGACTGATCAATATCAAGATAAAATAGATTACCTCTAGATTGTGTACCAGTTTTGACAAGTCTTCCTCCATCATCATAGATTTTTACCTTTCTACTCTCAAAAGCAAGTTGGTGGCCTGAGTTATTCAGCTATGCCACACTTAACAAATTATAGTTCAGTCCATCTACCCAATATGCATTTTCACATTTTATTCTATCATTAATCATTAGTGAACCTTTACCTCTTACCATACAAGGTGCATCATTTCCCATCCTTACAGATCCTCCATCATATTCATCAAGTAGATCGAATTTCTCTATATCACCAATCATATGATGTGTACAACCACTGTCTATGATCCATGTATCATTTCTGCTTACTTTAGAGATCAGTGCTATTTATTCATGTTTCTCTTCCTCCTCCGAATCATCTTTCATAGCAACAAATACTACTTCTACATCATCATCAGTGTCTGATTCAGATTCAAATTCTTCAACTATGTAACATACCTTTTTCCCTTTGTCACAGCTATCTCAATTATCTCTGTTGTTGTGTCGGTAGCTTCTATTGACTCTTCTCCCATAGCTTCCTTCAGATCAGTCTTTGGATCTATCATCATCTTTCTTATTTAGACATCTAGCAGTGATGTGGCCAACTTTACAATTAAAACATGCTAAAGGTAGCTTGCCTCTATACCTTCCTTTACCTTTGGCCAATCTTCTGACCATAAGAGCTTCAAGCTCATCAAGTTCATCATCGGTATTACTATCACTATCATTATTCTTATTATTCCTGCTACTAGACTTACCAATCTTCAAGGAAGACATGAAAGTAGATTCAACAGAAGGTACAACACTATTGTCAAAGTTATTGAATTCAAAGGTTGTAAGCATACCGATCAGTGTGTCAAGAGTAAGATTTGATGTAGCTCTTGTTTCATGAATTGCAGAGATCTCGATCGCATAAACTAGCAGCAAAGTTATGAGAATCTTGCTTATCACTATTTCATCCTCAATAACTCCATCTGATGCTCTAATAGAATGTACTACCTCTTTTAGTCTATTTGTGTACTACACAATGTTCTCACCTTCTTTCATCTTCATATCATCAAAATGACCTCTTAGGCTTTCTACTCTGGCTCTCTTAACATTCAAATCTCCACTGTATACTAGAGTTAGTTTATCCCACATGGCTTTGGCAGTAGTGCATCCCTTAATGTCTCCGAATTCAGCATTGGTATAGGCAGCAACAAGTTCCATCATAGTAATGTTGTGTTCATGCCTGTCCTTTAGTTGATCAAGTGTCAGGGGACTTGGTGTTGGTTCAATGTAGCCATTCTTCATCAGTTCTAGTCTTGAGTTCCCCATTCCAGATATGTGCAACTGTTAAGTCTACAACTGATTTATCATATGGAGAGATTATTGAACAAGTGATTGAAGATTACAGAGCTGAAGATGGATAGATAATACTATTTTCTAAATCAGTATGATGTTGTCATTGATGTCAACTAGTTTCTTATTAGTTTGACAGTACTTATCTTGTAAGTTATTCATTACCGAGACATCTGAAGAATGGTGGAAGAAGGTCATAGAAGATGAGGTTATGGAATGCTTTGGATAACTTATTGATGAGTCTTTGATCTCATTATGTTGATCCTAGTATGCGGTATTCATCTATTATGAAGAAAGGAATTCAAAGATACAAAGCAGTGTTGGTCGGTAAAAGAAGACAATTTAGTGTTTACCGAGATTCTCAGTATGAACACCGATGGTAGTATACACCGATGTAGTGTGTTGTATACTGAGCACAAGTTTAACCGATAAGGTTTATCGACACATTTCTTTGACTTGACCGAGAAGAACGGAAGATCATTTAATGATGTTGTAGGCTAGGAAGATTGATGAGCTGGCACCTCGAAATCAGTGTAAAGATATGAAAAGGAATAAAGTTTTTTACAAGATCAACAACTGACAAAATTCAAGAAAGATCTAATGAAGAAGATTGAAACATGTTAAAGACACATCTACCAAAGAAGGTTAAAGTGGCAAAAGAAATGAACAGGATTGAGCGGCAAAATCTAATGGATGAAAATGAAACGACTTACTTGTTTATTTAAGGAGAAAGAAAATACATTAAAAAATAGAGAGAAGAAGAAGGAGATATTGTAGGAAGCTGAGCTTGAATCTATATTCATGCAATTTTTGATCAATTGGTTACTAAACTGGGACTGCAGAAAACAAATTGAGCTACACAAAGAACAAATTGAGCTACACAAAGCATAGTATTGATTGATTGTAAGTGAAGTTGATTTAAGATCTGAAGTGTTAAATGGTCAGAAAATATTATTTGAGCATAACATTGATTCGTAATTTGCAATTTGTTGTAATAAGGTGAATCAAACTATTGTTACTTTCTAACAATTGTAATCAGTGAAAATCTCTTAACTGAGTGGACTTTTAAGTTCTGATTGGTGTTTCATTCTAATCAGTGAAACATGGTTATCCTGTAAATCAGCACAGTGAGTGATAAAAGATTGAAAGATAAATCCTAGTGGAAAATCCTCTAACCAGGTCACACCTAACAGTGTGCATTGTAACCTTTAACAAGGTTTGGTCCTCATAGGCCTCACTTCAGAAGAGTGAAATTTTTGGGTTTCCGGTTCCCAGGTGGTTTTTCCCTTAATAGGGTTTCCACGTTAAAATATTTTGTGTTATGTGTTGAGTGTGTTATCTATTTGTTATCATACTTTACATGTTAACTATTAGATTTAATTGGTAAATCATTTTGAGCTTATATGATAATCGGTAAATACAGTGATAGTGAAGAAGATATATGTTTACCGAGTGATAGTATTTGAAGATACAAGTTTTAAGTTACTTATTTTATTTTAGGACCTAGATAACTGATTCACCCCCCCCCCCTCTTAGTTATTCTAACAATTGGTATCAGAGCGTTGGTTGCTTGAAATAGCATTTTAAGGACTTGAGCATAAAGATCACAAATTGAATAAGAGGGAATTGCCCAGACTGAACAAAGACAACTTCTCAGTATGGAAACAAAGAATGAAATTGCATATAGATGAAATTGGTGGAAATGCACTACATTTTATGACAACTGGCTACAGTGAACCGACTGGTCCTTTGACTGTGGAACAACTAAAAGATAAGCATGATCACAATGTAGCAATGATGGAACTTGTTGCTACCTGTACCGATGCTGAATTTGAAGAAATCAAAGGATTGAGTACTGCTAAGACAATGTGGGATAGACTAGAGCAAGTATACAGTGGTAACACATCTGTCAAGAGAGCTAGAGTAGAGAGCTTAAGAGGAAAATTTGATGAAATGAGAATGAAAGAAGGAGAAAATATTGTGAAATATTCAAACAGAATCAAAGAAGTTGTTTATGCTGTAAGAGCTTCTGATGGAGTCATTGATGAAGAAACAATTATCAGCAAAATCCTCAAAACTTTGTTACCTGTATATGCCATCAGAGTGTCTGCAATTCATGAAAACTGAGATTCTTCCAATCTCACTCTTGATACTTTGATCGGTAAGCTTACTACCTTTGAGTTAAATAATTTTGATAACAGTGTTATACCTTCTGGAAGTAATATTGAGTCTGCTTTCATGTCAAAACTAAAGATTGGGAAATCTAGTAAATATGATAGTGACACTGATGATGACCTTGATAAGCTTGAAGCGTTAATGGCTAGAAGATTACTGAAAGGCAGAGGGAAGTATAAAGGTAAATTACCCTTGGCTTGTTTTAACTGCAAGGAAGTAGGTCATATCGCTGCTAGATGTCCTCATAAAAGAAATGATGATGATGAACCTAGAGACAGATCTGAAGGAAGTTATGGAAGGATGGTTCACAAGAACTACTGACATAAAGATAGAGATGACCGAAAAGATAAAGGTAAGAAGGCTTACTTTGCTGCTGAAGAGACTAACTCTGAATCTGATTCTAGTGCAAAGATTGTATTTGTGGTGATGAAGGATGATTCAGAAGAAGATGAGAAACATGAAGAATCTACCCTGATTTCACAAGTAAGAAAGAATGATACATGGATTATCGACAGTGGCTGCACACATCATATGACAGGTGATGTAGACAAATTTGAAGAATTAGTTGAATATAATGGTGGTTCTGTAAAAATGGGAAATGATACTCTGTTCACTATGAAAGGTAAAGGTACCCTAGTAATAAATGATAAGATAAGATGTGAGAATGCTTACTGGGTATATGGACTAAATTACAATCTGTTGAGTGTTGCACAACTGATTAATTCAGGTCATAGATTGGTATTTGAAAACAAAAAGGTGAAAATCTATGAAGTTGATGAAATACTTGTTGGGACTGGTAGTCAGACCAGAGGTAACCTTTTTTATCTTGATATTGATGAATCTTCTTGTTTACTAATGAAAGATGAAGATGTTTGGCTATGGCACAAGAGATTATGTCATGTAAATTTTGATAATATGATCAAGATTAGTAAGAAGAAAAGAGTTAGAGGTTTTCCTAACTTACATAAGCCTGATCATACTCTTTGTCATGAATGTCAAAAGGGAAAGATGACTAAATCTAGTTTTAAAAGAAAAGATTTCTCAACAAAGAAAATTCTTGAGTTGGTACATACTGACTTATGTGGATTGATGAGAACTCAAAGCTACTATGGTGATGGATATTTTATTCTCTTTGTTGATGATTATACTAGATTGATGACAGTGATGTTTTTGAAAGAAAAGTTTGAAGCATTTAAGATGTTTAAATGGTATAAGGCTAAGGTTGAAAAGGAAATCGGTAAGGAGATTAAATGTTTAAGGTCAGATAGAGGTGGTGAATTTATATTTGATGAATTTACTAACTTCTACAATGAGCATGGAATCTAGAGACAAGTGTCTGCACCGAGAACAACACAACAGAATGGCATTGTTGAAAGAAGAAACAGATCAATAGTTGATTGTGCAAGGACACTGATGATACAAAAGAATGTTGCACAAAATTTTTGGAGAGAAGCTATAAGTACTGCTGTCTATGTACTTAACCGAGTACAGTTAAATAAGGACTCCAACCGAACACCATATGAACTTTGGTTTGGACACAAGCCTAATGTAAGTTATTTTAGAATCTTTGGAAGTAAGTGTTTTATCCTGAAAGATGATAGGAATGGTAAGTTTGATTCCAAAGGAGATGAAGGAATATTCTTAGGATATTCTACCTAAAGTAAAGCTTACAAATGTCTGAACAAGATGACTAACAAGATTATTGAAAGTGTAAATGTTTGATTTGATGAATTTGATGACAAGCTTACAGATGAAGAAAAGATTGAGGAACCTGAAGACTACCGATAGTTTACATACTATGATGTCCCTGAGTTTCAACCGAGACTATCATAGACTACTGTAATTGATGAAAAGATGAGCAATGCACAACAACCGACACAACCAATAGAATAGAATGATGATCAAGGAGCACCTACCAAGCAAGTTAATGAACTTGAATCGAATGCACAACATAATATAGAGAAAGATGCACAAGATAGAAGATCCAGGATCTTAGCAAGATTTGTAAGAAGACATCATCCTGAAAACTAGATTATTGGAGACAAGAATGCTGGTATGCAAACTAGAAGTAAATCACAACAAGGTACTTGTTTGGTTTGTGAATTTGAACCTAAAATTGTACAAGTTTCTTTGAATAATGAAGAATGGGTCAAGGCAATGACTAAGGAAATTGAACAAATCGAGAAGATCAAAACATGGACTTTAGTACCCAAATTGACAGATAAGAATGTAATCGGTACTAAATGGATTTTCAGAAATAAGCTGAATGAGAATGGTGAAGTGACAAGGAACAAGGCTAGACTTGTATGTAAAGGATATGCACAAGAAGAAGGAATTGATTATGGTGACACATTTGCACTTGCTGCAAGACTTGAGGGTGTTAGAATGTTACTGGCATATGCTACACATAAGAAATTTAAAGTTTATCAAATGGATGTGAAGTCTACTTTTCTGAATGGAATACTTGAAGAAGAGGTCTACATTGAACAACTTGAAGGTTTTGAAGATCTAGACAACCAAGAAAAGGTTTGTAGACTGCACAAGGCATTGTATGGAATAAAACAAGCTCCAAGAGCATGGTATGAAAGACTGCACACGTATTTGTTAAGTATTGGTTTTATTAGAACAAGTGATAATAGTAATCTATACATGAAAAGAAATTCTGATGACACTATTATCATAGCTGAAATATTTGTTGATGATATAATTTTTGGAGGAAGAGACAATGTGTGTAAGGCATTTGCTGATGAGATGCAGAATGAGTTTGAAATGTTAATGTTCAGAGAGATTAAGTTCTTTCTAGGACTGCAGGTAATTCAAAACAGTGATGGAATCTTCATCACTCAATCAAAATACATAAAGGAGGTCTTGAAGACATACGGTATGGAAAATGCAAAACCTGTAGGAACACCGATGGTTATCGGATGTAAATTAACAAATGAAGATGATACTACTAAGGTTGATAAGACTCTTTACCGATCCATGATTGGTAAATTGATGTATGTACTACATTCTAGACCTGATATTGCTCATACTGTTGGAATTGTTGCAAGATTTTATGCTAACCCCAGGGAATCTCATATGATAGCTACAAAAAGAATCATGAGATACCTTAAGAAAAAAAAATATTATGGCCTTTGGTATCCAAGAGATGGAAAATTTGAATTGAAGGTATATACTGATGCTGACTGGGCTGGTAATGTGGATGATCATAAAATTACAACTGGAGGGGCATTTTTCTTTGGAGACCGACTTGTTACATGGACTAGCAAGAAGCAGAGTTGTATTTCTCAGTCAACAGCCGAAGCTAAATATGTTGCTACTGCGACAAAATGCTAGAATATAGCGTACATCAAGCAAGTGTTGGAAGGTATGAATGAGGTGATCACAGATCCAGTGACTATTTATTGTGACAACACTATTGCTATTAACATTTCAAAAAATCCTGTAATGCACTCGAAGACAAAGCACATCTCAATTAAGTATCATTACTTAAGGGAGCAAGTACAAGACAAGCAAGTTAAACTGGAGTTTGTAACATCTAAAGAATAACTTGTTGATATTTTTACAAAGCCTCTACCGAAAGAAATTTTTGAATACTTGAGGAATAGACTTGGGGTCTATCCCCTATCTATAGGTCACTAAGGTGATCTGGCATGCTGCATCAGCCTATTTTATTAGAAGATCATACATGTTGATGCTAGCATAGATCACACTTTGATTAAGTTCAAGGTTGTGATTAATTTTTTTTTTTTAAAAAGATGGAGATATCAGTATTTCAGATACAATGGAGATGTTAGTATACTCATACTTTGTTATTATTTTCATTTGGCATTGTTGTCAAAAGAAGAGAATAGAAAATATGAATGAATGCTAGAAAAAGGGAGAGAATATGATGAATGCTCAAGAAACTATATAAAGAAGAGTTAAGGATGAACTATATAAAGAAGAGTTAAGGATGAACTATGACAATGTTGTAGAATAGATATTGGTATGGGTATGGTACATTCATATTATTTAAGTTGCCATCAATGCCAAAGGGAGAGATTGTTAAGTCTACAACTAATTTATCATATGGAGAGATTGTTGAACAAGTGATTGAAGATTACAGAGTTGAAGATGGATAGATAATACTATTTGCTAAATTAGTATGATGTTGTCATTGATGTCAACTAGTTTCTTATTAGTTTGACAGTACTTATCTTGTAAGTTATTCATTACCAAGACATCTAAAGAATGGTGGAAGAAGGTCACAACAGATGAGGTTATGGAATGCTTTGGATAACTTATTGATGAGTCTCTGATCTCATTATGTTGATCCTAGTATGTGGTATTCATCTATTATGAAGAAAGGAATTCAAAGATACAAAGCAGTGTTGGTTGGTAAAAGAAGACAATTTAGTGTTTATCGAGATTCTCAGTATGAACACTGGCGACAGTATACACTGACATAGTGTGTTGTATATCGAGCACAAGTTTAACCAATAAGGTTTACCAACACATTTCTTTGACTTGACCGAGAAGAACAGAAGATCATTTAATGATGTTGTAGGCCAGGAAGATTGATGAGATGGCACCTCGAAATTAGTGTAAAGATATGAAAAGGAATAAAGTTTGTTACAAGATCGATGGCTGACAAAATTCAAGAAAGATCTGACAAAGAAGATTGAAACATGTTAAAGACACATCTACCAAAGAAGGTTAAAGCGGCAAAAGCAATGAACAGGATTAAGCGGCAAAATCTAATGGATGAAAATGAAACAACTTACTTGTTTATTTAAGGAGAAAGAAAATACATTAAAAAATAGAGAGAAGAAGGAGATACTACAGGAAGCTGAGTGTGAATCTGTATTCATGCAATTTTTGATCAATTGGTTACTGAACTGAGACTATAGAAACTGAGCTACACAGAGAACAAACCGAGCTACACAGAGCATAGTATTGATTGATTGTAAGTGAAGTTGATTTAAGATCTGAAGTGTTAAATGGTTAGAAAATATTGTTTGAGCATAACATTGATTCATAATCTACAATTTGTTGTAATAAGGTGAATCAAACTACTGTTACTTTCTAACAATTGTAATCAGTGAAAATCTCTTAACCAAGTGGACTTTTAAGTTCTGATTGGTGTTTCATTCTAATCAGTGAAACATGGTTATCCTGTAAATCAGCACAGTGAGTGATAGAAGATTGAAAGATATCTCCTAGTGGAAAATCCTCTAACCAAGTCACACCTAGCAGTGTGCATTGTAACCTTTAACAGGGTTTGGTCCTCACAGGCCTCACTTTAGAAGAGTGAAATTTTTGGGTTGCTGATTCCCGGGTGGTTTTTCCCTTAACAGGATTTCCACATTAAAATGTTTTGTGTTATGTGTTGAGTGTGTTATCTATTTGTTATTATACTTTACATGTTAACTATTAGATTTAATTGGTAAATCATTTTGAGCTTATCTGATAATTGGTAAATACAGTGACAGTGAAGAAGATATATGTTTACCAAGTGACAGTATTTGAAGATACAAGTTTTAAGTTACTTATTTTGTTTTAGGACCTGGATAAATGATTCACCCCCCCCTCTTAGTTATTCTAACAGCAACATCATCTGACTTTACGATACTGTGAAGTTATCTTTGTTCAGCTTTGACACTTACCTTTTATACATCTTGAGACCTTTGTGCTAGAGTCCTTAAAAATCTATTCTAAGTAACCACAGCTTTGATACCAATTGTTAGAATAACTAAGAGGGGGGTGAATCAGTTATCCAGTGTCCCAATACAAAATGTATAATCCAAAACAAATTCTTCAACTTCTGCTAGTCGGTAAACATAAAATACTTTCACTGTCTGTGTTTTTACTAAGTGTCAGTCTAAACTTTACAGTAGTTACCGATCAAATCTAACATGTAATATGCAAAGTATGATAACAAGAAAATATCACAATCAACACATAACATAAGTGATTTAATGTGGAAACCCTGTGAAGGGAAAAACCACCTGGGACTCACAACGCAAAATGTTCACTGTTCTGAAGTGAGGTCGGTGAAGACCCAACCCTGTTAAAGGTTATAAACACACTGTTAGGTGTGACCTTGTTAGAGGATTTTAGACCATAAATTATTATCCAACCAGAAGTCACTCTGGGGTTGATAGGATAACAATGTTCACTATATGAATGAAACATCAAAAGAATTTCATAGTCCACTCAGTTAAGAGATTTGATTGTGTACAATGGTTAAATATGTAAGAGTAGATGATTTGTGGTGAAAGAACTTCAATTACAGTTTACAGATCAATGTTCAGCTCATTCAAATATTTCTGATCAATATATCACTTCAGATTCAATACTATATCAACTTACTGTCCGTTGATAATTACTCTCTATAGCTCGGTAATTGTTCTGCAGTTTGGTTCTTACTAACCAGTATGATCAGAATGCATGAAAAATCCTCCACGTGATAATTCTGTAGTATCTTCTTCTTCCATTGTCTTTCAACAATGAAACCAATGTCTCTTATATAAATGAGTAAATCATTTTTTTTTCCTCCATCAGATTTTTTTGCTTAATCATATTCATAGATTTTTCTACTTTAAGCTTCCTCGGTTGATGTGTCAATAACACATTTCAATCTGCTCCATTAGCTCTTCCTTGAATTATGTTAGCCATCGATCTTCATAACAAACCTTATCTGTTACCTCGATTTCATACACTTTCTAGCTTATCACTTTATCAGTTAAACTGATCATTTAATTCTTTTCTCTTCTACTCAGTTAACAAAGAAATGCATCGGTGAACACAAGCTTGGTTAACACTACGCTCAGTATACACTACACTCCATCGGTGTATACTGGAATGCTTCATTTACCGAAAACACTACTTTGTATCTTTCAGCTCTATTCTTCATCATAGATGAATGCAACATAATAAGTCGATCTCATCAAGTCATAGACTCATCAACAACTTAATCAGTGTATTCCTTATCCTTATCTAACATATACATCTTCGTCATGTAGATATTTCTATTCTTCATTTCTTTCACCTTTCTTTAGATGTGTCGGTATAGTAACTTACAAGATAAGTACTGTCAAGATAGTTGACATCAATGACAACATAATACTAATTTAATCATCTTGCATATCTAATCAACAACTTCTCAGTAATCTTGAATTATAGATTCTCCATTCAACTTCTAAATTAGTTGTAGTTCATTAGTAAAGTGTATGATCACAAGGTGAAAGATAAAGTTTGTTACAAGACCAATGACTAGCAAAATTCAAGGAAGATCTAAAGGATAGATTTGAAATGTGTTACTGACACATCAACTGAGGAAGGTTTAAGTGACAAAACCAATGAAGGAGATTAAGTAGAAAAATCTGATGGATGAAAATAAAATGGTTTACTTGTCTATTTAAGAGACTAGGGTTTCATTATGAAACTTATGCTAGAGGAAAGAATACTATAGAGATATCACGTGAACAAGCTTCATGCATGCCTGATCAAACTGGTTAAGGAGAACCGAACTGTAGAGATTATTGAGCATCAGAAAGCTATAACCAAGAGACAATAAGTTATTGACTATTGTTGAAATAGAAATGATATATTGATCAGAGATTTGAATGAGCATAATATAGATATGTACATCTGTAAATCAAGTTTTATTGTCATCAAATCAACTACTGTTATAGTTTAACCATTGTAATTAGATAAATCTCTTAACCGAGTAGACTTGAAAGTCTTGTAATGTCATTCATAGAATGCACATTTGTTATCCTGTCAACCCCATAGTGAATTCTGGTTGGATGATAATAGTTAGTGTTAAATCCTCCAACAGGGTCACACCTTACAGTGTGTTTTGTAACCTTTAATAGGGTTGGATCTTCACCGACCTAACTTCAGAAGAGTGAACAATTTTTGGGTTGCCGGTCCTAGGTGGTTTTTCCCTTTACAAGGTTTCCAAGTTAAATCTCTTATGTTATGTGTTGATTTTGATGATTGTTGGATATCATACTTTACATGTTGCATATTAGTTTTGATCGGTAGTTACTATATGTTATTGATTGGTAATCGGTAAAAGCACAGAAAATTTACTATTATATGTTACCGAGCTGCAAAAATTTGTTTAAATTATTTTTGGATATACATTTTGTATTTGGGATAGTGGATAACTGATTCATCCCCCCTCTTAGTTATTCTAATAGTTTAGGGTACAAATATTTAGGCCGGCTCCTCCATCAATAAGCACTCTTTTCACTCTATACTTGTGAATAAGGACCTTTATATGGAAAGGTAAATTTTGTAGGTAGTTTAGCAACATGTCATCTTGTTCAGAAAACTTTAAGCAATGAGGAGAAATGAGATTTCCCACAATATTTTGAAACTTGTCCGCATCTAGGTTTAGAGGCACATTGGTTTCCACTAAAGATTTCTCTAGAATTTCGCTGTAAGTGACAATTTCAACAATTCAATAATTGAAATTTGAGTGGGAGTTCTTTGTAATTGATAAACCAAGTTATATTGCTTTGAAGATGATGAAGATGTGTTTTTGTTGGGTAGAACAATTCTTGGAGAATTTCTAGGTAGAGTTATTTTAGAATCTTGCCCCCTGGTGACAACATTAGATGGTGCTTCGCTTGGTTTCTCATTTACCATGATAACATTTATGAAATTTTCCTCCTCACTTAGAGTATTGATTATGTTTTTGTAGGTATGAGAAAAGTTCACTTTCTCATTACCTCTTTTCTGATTTTGGATTAGATGACTCACCCTTTTCATGGTTCAAAAAGGGGTTCTTGAAGGCCATATGATCCTCATTGTTTTGAGGCCCTTCAATTTTGATAGTTCCATCATCTATTAGGTCTTGCACTAAGTGTTTTAACTTCATGCATTCATTTTTTTTGTGACCCTTATTTCAATGATACTCACAATGGTGAGAATCATTCCACCAATTAAGTTTAATTTGACGTTCATAAGGTCTCAAATCGGGTAATGTGATAATCTTATTAGCAACCAAGGTTCTTAATGCATTCTCCAAGGGTTCACCTAAAAAGGTGAATTTTCTCTTTTGATATGTGGAGAAAAAGGGTTTGGGCTTATTCCCATTGGCATTATTAAAAGGATTATTATTAGAATTGTTGTTGGCATTGTTGGAATTTTTATTGGAATTATTGGAATTAAAGGGAGCTCTATTCATTTGATTACATTGTTTGAAGAATTAGCTCCACCTGATAAGTTAAAAGGGGTTGCCTTCAAGTTGTGGGCCTCCACAACTCCATCGTTCACAAGATTTTTTTTATTACTCTTTAACCATAACTTAGGTTTATTGTTGTGATTGTTGGCCCCTTGATTATTAACATAATTAGATACATAATGGTTATTATTGTTCTTGGTATTGGATTTAGTCTTTAAATAATTTTATCTTTCCTCTCTTTACCAATACGTCTTCAATCTTGATCCCATTTTTGATAAGTTTTTCAAATGTTGGGGGATATTAAAGTTGTAGTCGATAATTCATATCCATGGTCAAATTTCTTGTAAATATTTCCATCTTCTCCTTCTCGGGGTACTTCATGGATACCTTGCAAAAATGGTCCTCCACCTTTGTAGGAATCCTAAGAAGGATTCTCCATCTTTCTGTTTGGTATCACACAATTTGAGCATTGTGATTTCATGCTCGATATTATAAGAGTAGTTGGTTACAAACTTAGAGGCTAATTCCTCAATAGTCTTTATTCCTTGTGGGAGCTTAGAGAACCATTCCATGGTTGGACCTCCCAAGCTCCTAGGAAAAAGTCTCATTCAGTACGTAGTGTTATGCATGAACTCAATGCTTAAAACACAAAATTCCCTTAGATGATCATGTGGGTCTGTTTTACCCATATACTTATCATATTTAGGAAAAATTGTATTGAAGGAAAAAGGTGCCATGAATAAGGTTTTTTCGAATGGGAAAGGACACAAAGCTTCAATATAAAAGGGCTTAGGTTTGGACACCTTTTTCATGGAATCAGTTTGTTCTTGTAATGTTTTTAATTGTCTAGCCATAGCATTCATGGGGTTATCTTCTTCTTGATTCTTCTTAAGTTTCTCTATATCATAGTCATGTGGGAGCTTTACCCCTGCTTGGGCTAGGTTTAGGAAAAATTTCTCCCTATCCCTATCTATCAATTTTTCCATGACTTAAAGAAAATCATTATCTTGGGTTGCTCTATCAACTTTTTCTTCAAGTGTTTCCTTAGGAGCTTGATTAGCATTATTGGTGTTATTGTTGTTTCCTCCTTGGTGGTAATCATGAAATGTGAAGTTTCTATCCATTTCTTCAAGTCTTTCTTCAAATAAATTTGGGAGAATATCCCCTTGTAATGCAGTCAAGCTCGGTGGATCTAATTAAGGACTAGCTGAACTTGCAACAGAACCAATATGTAGTGAAAATACATAGTAACAATAATAGATTTGTAATGAAACAAAATTCTATATTCATGAAAACACTGATTGCATGCAATGTACTGGGCTGTAAGGCCTTCCTGGTTATGGCCAATTAAAAAGCAAGTAACAATCTACAAGATCTCGTAGGATCCAAATCTTTTCCCTAACATCAGCATTCAGCTAGCCGAGGTCTGTAACACACATCACCCTGGTAGGCACCTAGGAAAGATCTAAACTTGTACTCCAACTTCCAAGCAATCTTCCTGCTCCTAAGCTCGTAGGCTACTAACCTTCCTTCCCACAATCTCTTGCCCTAAACAACTACCCAAACATCCTATAAATACTGATTCCCAACCGTAAGTTGGTTGATGAAACAATAAACCCTTATAACAAATATTAAATGCTAAAACATCAGTTAGCTCTATTGGTGCCCAAAAATGATGGATCACTTTTGGCCAACTGACAGGTACACACTGATACCTCTGCAATTCTGGCTTAATCTAGCCAAGGCTGGTAGGCCTAATTTCACTTTGAACTATTTAATTCTCTATGTCGTACAACTACGTACTTAACAAACAAAGTTCCTCCAAAGGTGGTGAATGTTCCTTTGAGGAAAGAAACTAATCTCCTAAAAATATCTATTCTATAAAACTTATTCTATTGAGTGGCTTTCACACCTCTTTAGGGTGAAAAGATACACTCGTATTATAAATTGTTTTGAAAAAATGATAAAATACTAAAAAATAACTACCTAACTTTCAGATTTGGGCTTGGTTGAAAAACCAAAACACCTCTCAAAAAGATAAGATTCTAATTGGAGATAGGAAATTTGATTTCCCGAACTGGGTCTTTTTTATATTTTTAAAATTTGACCATCTTCTACCTCTGTTGACATCATCTTTGCAGTAGGTTGAAATTCCAGCATTTTTTGAAGGCTTTGATCATAGAATTTTGATTGTTCTTATCATAGAGCTTCCATCCATAATATCTCAACTTTTTAATTGAAAATTAATATAATATTTTATCCCATTTCATGTACTTCATCATTAATTATTTGGCATGGAAATTAAGAGGCCATCTTTTAGGGTTTTATCACTATATAGGACTCCAAATTTTGCCCAAAATTTAGAGTTCCAATAGGCTCTTTCTGGGGACGTATGCTCCATGTGAGCATAGCGAGATTTCAGCTATCTCTGGAGAAGTAGATCAAGTATCCATACTAATCTGATGCAAAGTAAAATTGGGTGGCCCCAGGCCCCCCAAAATTGAACATTGATCCTTTCCTCTATCAAACACTTGGTTTTGATCACATAACACTTTTAACCTTGCTGCATTACACATGTCATCCTTATAGACAATTCTCATCACTTCATTAATACAATCTTTGGCATCCAGTCTATGTTTAGCCCTTGAGAAATCATTAGGTCCATTGTAATCCTTACTGAATAGAAGATTTTGGTTAATCATACAAACCTCTAGGTTAGTCTTATTTTTTTGGATACCTTCTTGTTCACAATCTCTCCCATCTCTATATTTTGGATATTTTTTCTCCTCACCAAAAGGTTTTAAGAATAGCTTATCTTCAAGAAGTACAAACTCTCTCTCACCAAGAGTTTGATCAGTTGGGACATTTCTAAAATTTTTAGAACTATGCTTCAACACATTCTCTTCATCATGTCTAGCTGATTCCATCTCATCTTCATATGTTTGGTGTACCTCTGGCTCAAAGAATGAACTCCAAGATATCTCACCCTCTGGATGCACTTCATGAGTTTCATCAAATTTAAAATTAGGACTGTTATCTTCATTATGATGCTAATGGATTCCATTTCATAAAGGATCCTCTTCAAATAATGGATTTGGGAACATAGAGAATTCAGGCATACATTCATGACAATTTTCATTTGTATCATCAAGTTTTTCATCAACAAGACTAACATCTTCATTGACATTATCTCTTGAAACTTCCTCATGTTCATGTAGTTCTATTTCATCTCCACAATTTGATTTCTCTTGAATATGAGTTGATCCATCTACCTCCTTACCATGGTGGATTGAGAAAAAATTTGGACCATTCTTCTCAGTGTGTCTTTGGTATTCTATGTCTAATAAGGCTGAAATCTCTTCTACACAGAGAAGATCCTCTTCCTCATTTTCATATTCACTGATGTTTGACATCATACAAGTATCATCATGGAAAACATTTTCCTCAGACTGTCCAAAAGAATCTTCTCCATCAAAATATGAAACCTCACTTGACTCATATGTTTTTTCAGTTTTGTACTCTTTCTCCTCTACAACTAGTTCATTATTCATAAGTTCGAGAAAGGTAAGGAACTGATGATCATGTAAAAGACCTAGTTCTCGCATTCTGTTTAAAAGATCAGAGGATGGAGGTTTTCATTCTGAAGGTATTTCTTGATATATATTAAACATCCTTATGAAGAATTGTACTGCAGATTCTTTTTCTAGTTTCTCTATGTTCAAAAATGCATCCAAAGGGGATATATAATTTGGATTTTCTTCATCATCACTAATATTATCATAAAAAACAAGGCCTTGTTCAATTTGATCATAGGCCTCCTCTTCTTTTTCTTCACTAATATCTTCTAATATCTTAACAAGAAGCTTCAAAGCAGGTTTATCTAATTCCTAAGTTTTTGACCTTTCTCATTAATTCTTTTTGTGAAGGCATAATTGTTTTAGGTATCATCTTACATATATTTGCCATCCTCAAGAATAAGTGTGCACAAGACTCCCCTTTGAATCTCTCCAAACTGAAAAATGCATCAAGTAGAGACATACTATGATCCTCCTCAATGATGCAACTTTGGTCTTCACACTTTTCATAACGCATTCTATCTTCATTGCTTGCATCATTAAATTCATATAGAAACCATTGTTCAAATTCTTTCCAAGATGAAATACTTTGTGTAGGTAATGATTCATATACCTCTCTTGCATTATCTTCTAATGTCCTGACAAATAGTTTCATTGCTTGATCTTTTGCACAAATCTCATAGTTCTCTATAAATTCATAAAATGCATCCAAATGTTCAACTGCTGATTCATCCCATTTTTCATGGAACTTTGGTACAAGTTGTGAAAACTTATGGAGCAACTTAAAATGAATACAATGGAATCCCCTGAGATCCAATGGCCTGATACCATCTGGAATAAATGATTTTCTGTGAAATGGTTATTTATTCTGATACATTCTGAATATCTAAATTTGTAGTAACTTGTTTCTTTATACATTAGGTTCTTGACAATAGAGTCGCCGCCTCTTTCAAAGAGGAAAACTTTACTTATCTTCTTCTGGGTCTTCTTCCTCAATAGAGTCACTGATTGAAATGCTTTATTGAATAGAGTCACCACCTCATTCGAGGAATGTCTTGCTTCTGGGTTCTTTCTTCCAGTAGAGTGTGCTTCCAAACAAACTACTATAACTACTTTCTGATTTTGATCTGCGAAATCTGAAATTTTAGGTAACCTCACAATATATATTGTGATCAAATATTCCCCAAAAGAGTCACCAATTTGTTGGTGCCCAAAAATGATGGATCACTTTTGGCCATCTGATAGGTACACACTGATACCTCTGTAATTCTAGCTTAATCTAGCCAAGGCTGGTAGGCCTAATTTCACTTTGAACTATTTAATTCTCTATGTCATACAACTGCGTACATAACAAACAAAGTTCCTCCAAAGGTGGTGAATGATCCTTTGAGGAAAGAAACTAATCTCCTAAAAATCTCTATTCTATAATACTTGACTAAATGGATTATACTAAATAATTAAAAGTAATTCTTTTGAAATAATGATTTAATAATCTACAAACCACAAAGTATGAACCAAATGACAATTTCCAAATTATAATTAGATCAGTGCCTTCTAAATACTTGGGCTATAGAGTCATAAAATTTCAATCCTATGTACAATTAGAGATGATTTTAAGGTAACTCACTCCTTTAAAGTGAGACCATCACCCTACAAGCTTCTATTGAAAAAAAAATTAAAACAACTTATACAATAGGTCCTATGGTTTTTAACCCAACTAAAGAGCCTGAAAGGAAATAGTAACAGGTTCTCAGACCATGCTACCATTATTTAAATTGTAAAAATTAGTCATAAATGAATGCATCAAATAGAAAAACATAGTAGGATACCCTAGTTCATAGAGTAATCTGAAAGACAAATTGAAAACATATAACTAATAACCACAAATAAAAAGAAGAGCACTTATCTTTATTAATGTTTTGAAAAAATAGTACATTAGAGTTCATATTGCAGTTGTGATCAAATTCTATTCTATGAAAATATTTCTTGTATTGTATTCCCTCTCTTTACATTTTACATTATGTATATATACATGTTTGAGTGGCTTTCACACCTCTTTAGGGTGAAAAGACACACCCTTATTATAAATTGTTTTGAAAAAATGATAAACTAACTAAAAAATAACTACCTAACTTTTGGATTTTGGCTTGGTTGAAAAACCAAAACACCTTTTGGAAAGCTAATATTTTTATTGGAGATAGGAAATTTGATTTCCCAAACTGGGTCTTTTTTAGATTTTTAAAATTCGACAATCTTTTGTCTTTGTCGACATCATCTTTGTAGTAGGTTGAAATTCCAACATTTTCTGAAGGCTTTGATCATAGAATTTTGATTGTTCTTATCATAGAGCTTCCATCCATAATATCTCAACTTTTTAATTGAAAATTAATGTAATATTTTATCCCATTTCATGTACTTCATCATTACTTATTTGGCATGGAAATTAAGAGGCCATCTTTTAGGGTTTTATCACTATATAGTACTCCAAATTTTGCCCAAAATTTAGAGTTCCAACAAGCTCCCACATAGCCTTACAAATAAATAAACTCTCAAAGATGGCCCCAAACAGTCATCAAATCCACATAGAAGAATTCAACATGCTAGATCTAGGTCCCCACACGTCCAATGGTCAATCCATAACATGAGGAGAATGACCCAAATTAAATGCACCAATTGGCCAAGCCGATCTATCCAAACAATCCAAACGGTAAGCAAGAACACTGAGCAATAGAAGAAATAATCAAGCACCAGTCGACCGACCATGCCATGCATGACCAAGGAACACAGTTATTTCCAAGTGCCAGTGAACCAACGTCTTCAGTCACCGAGCATTCTTTAGAGACCGAGCACCTTGGTAACCACATAAACTGAGCAACCAGTCTCCCAAACCAAGAAAGAACTCCACCAAACCATGATCAAAACTAACAATCTACCTTCAAAGACATATTTTTGGTTGATACAAGATTGCCAAGAATCCTAGGATGCTCCTGCATCAGACACCCCAGGTAAGAAAGATTTTCTCATAAGGAAATCAGGAATACCTTAAGGGAATCAGAACAGGTATGCCGAATCTGTTCTTAACCCATATCTCTTCTT
The DNA here is from genome assembly GCA_027943335.1 of Chamaecyparis obtusa. Classification (NCBI taxonomy): domain Eukaryota; kingdom Viridiplantae; phylum Streptophyta; class Pinopsida; order Cupressales; family Cupressaceae; genus Chamaecyparis; species Chamaecyparis obtusa. The sequence goes on along the minus strand of BSBK01006441.1, from coordinate 52,580 downwards.
CTCCTTCATTCCAAGTAGTCTTCACTCCTTTCAATGTCTCATGTAGAGAGTCCTTTGATCTTCCACTTTGTTTACCCCTTTGGTCAGTAACTAATAGCAACCGACTCTGACCACTACTGATTGTATACACCTAAAAATGGTCACCTAGACTATTAGCCCCTTTTGCTAAATCATCAATTGCCTATTCTTGATCAAATCCTAGTTATATCATTTATTCGATTATTTTCTATGGGCTAACCATCTTATCCTAAGTTTTTATTTATTTAAAAAGAATATTCCCTCCCCTTTTAATAAATAAAAAGCCCCCACTTTTCCTCTTATCCTAAGTTGCACAAATAAAGCATTATTCTTATTTTATAAAAAGAGAAAAGCACTTTTTGTCTCATATGGACACAAAAGTCAACTCCTATTTTCTCATTGGAGGATATTTGTGCACATGGATTGCTCCTCTTTCAAGCTCCACCCTTGATTAAATCTTTTGCCTCTTAATGTCCATGGTCCATTCCTTCTCATTTCCTTTAAAAGAAGAGCTCTCTTCTTCATTCTAGATCCTCAACTTTTTATGCTAACTTTATGCTGCAGGTTTTCTAGGTCACTTTGGAGTTTTTGAAGATTTGGAGCATTCTTAGCATCTACATCTCATTCTTGCATTCTTAGCTTAGCTTCATATTTATGCTTTCTTAGATTAGCTTCATTTCTATGCTCTAGATTAGCTCACATAGATTAATTAGCTTAGGTTGCAACACTTTCATATTTCCTTTCATAGCTTAGCTTGCATTTCCATTTCTAGTATAGCATTGCATTGCATTTTCATTCTTGATTCTTGAGGATATTGGCATTCTTGCCCTTGTCTTCATTGAATCTCCCATTGCATGGTTTACTAGCAAGGTTATAGGCTAAATAGCTCTAGCTAAGAGCACTCTTAAAAACCCTTGCACTCCATGCCTAGGGAGCTATGGATTGATTTGTGAGACCTCATTCTTGAATTTTTTGGCATGTAATGATCCATAGAAGTGTGACACATTTATAGCACACACTAATCACCTCAGTGCCTCGATAAGGTTCATCCTCTCTAGACTCTTCAATCAACTCAGTATCATCTGCATCTTTCTATGTCACAAATGTCACCATCTACTGAAACATCTCTACTAGAAAAACCATCTATTTCTTAATCTCAACAAACTCTTTAGAGATATCATTTTCCTTTTCCTTCAAACTAGACTTAACAGGAATAGGTTCATCAACCTTTTGCTCCTGAGGTTTGTCATAAGGATAACACCTGATAACTCCACATCCCTTAAACCCTATCTCCTGTAAAGGTATTAGCTTATGCTGAGCTCGTTCATGCCTAACCACATAGGTATTAGCACGATCATCAAAAAAAACATTTCTATCAAACTGCCAGGGTCTACTGAGCAACAAATGACAAGCATCCATAGGCAATTTATCACACAATATCTCATCATGGTAAGATCCAATCTAAAACTTAACCAAGAATTTTTCTTCAACTCTAACCTTAGAAACATCTTGTATCCAACTAATCTGATAAGGATTAGGATGTTTCCTTCTTTCCAAATTCAACTTACTAACCATTTCATCTGAAACAAAGTTTTCAGAACTACCAACATGAACTATGACATTACATACCTTATCCTTGCATTTACATCTAGTTCTAAACAATTTCCTTCTTTTCACTAGTTCATGAACACATATAGCTAATCTCCTAGTGATAAGTGTCTCACCTTTCTCTGGAACATTCTCAATGTCTTCTTCAACAACTAATGCAACTCTTTTCTTAGGACATTGCCAACTTCTATGACCAGCTTCACCATAGTTATAACAAGTGCTGGTGAACTCATTCTTCCACCTTCCTCTTTGTCTCGCATTCTTAGTAACTTGACCACTGCTAGATCCCACATCAGACTTAGGATTCTCTATCACATTACTCTCAACAACTGTCTCACCAGTTCTACCACCTCAGTTCCTATTGTTCTATTTTCCTTCACACTTCCTATTCAACTTCTCTTCAATCTTTAATGCCATCTAATAAGCATCACTAATTTTTGTCATCCACACAGTAAGTAACTCTTCCTAAATACTAGGTCTCAAACCATAGACATACCTAGAAACCTTCTCTTTATCAGCTTCAGAATGATCACTCCTAATCAAGATTCTATAAAACTCCTCGATATACTCCTGTAGCAATTTGTTAGTTTGATTCAAAGCTTGCATCTTCTTAAACATGTCGAATTCATAATCCACTAGAATGAATTGTTTCTTCAACTTGTCAACCATTTGGTTCCACTTAGTGATATTTTCTTTTCCTCTTCTACCTCTCTCCAACTAAACTTCTCTCCACCAAATATTTGCATGACCTTTCAACTTAGTCTTTGCAAATCTAACCCTATCAGGATCTTCTATTTCTTCATACTCAAAGCATTTATCAATCTCATCAATCCAACCAATCAGTTCTTTAGGCCTAAGGCTTCCAACAAATGAAGAAACTTCAATCTTAGGTCTTTTCCCAGTCTTAGACATAGCTTTCAGAATTTGATTCTCCTCAGAATCTCTAGCTTCTTCTATAGCTTCTTCAAAATGTTCTTCCTCAGATTCATCATCACTATCGTCTTTCAAGGTAGGCTTCTTCTTTCTCAATTCCTCTTATAGGTCTTGCACTTGTTTATGCAAAGCCCTAAAATCACCAAGATAGAATTCACCAGTGGTTTCTTCTTCTTCTTCAGGGATCTCTTGATTTCTCCTCGGAGGCATCTTCAAATCAAGATCTAGATACACAAGATCCACTCGGCTCCAAAAAGAACATAATTTTCTCAAACAAGAACAAACTTTACTCTGATACTACTTAATGTAGTCAAGCTTAGTGGATCCAATTAAGGACTGGCCGAACTTGCAACCAAACTAATATGTAGTAGAAATACACAATAACAATAAAAGATCTGCAATGAAACAAAAGTCTATATTCATGAAAACACTGATTACATGCAATGTGTCAGGATGTAAGGGCTTCCTGGTTATGGACAATTACAAAGCAAGTAACAATCTACAAGATCTTGCAGGATCCAAATATTTTCCCTAACATTAGCATTCAACTAGCCCAGGTTTGTAACACATAGCACCCTGGTAGGCACAAAGGAAAGATCTAAACTTGTACTCCAACTTCCAAGAAATCTTCCTGCTCCTAAGCTTGCAGGCTACTAACCTTCCTTTCCACAGTCTCTTGCCCTAAAAAACTATCCAAGCATCCTATAAATACTGATTCCCAGCCACAAGTTGGCTGATGAAACAATAAACCCTTATAACAAATATTAAATGCTAAAACATCAGTCGGCTCTCACATAGCCTTACAAAATAAATAAACTCTCAAAGATGGCCCCAAACGGTCATCAGATCCACATAGAAGAATGAAACACACCAGATCTAGATCCCCACATGTCCAATAGTCAATCCATAACATGAGGAGTGTGACCCAAATTAAATGCACCAGTCGGTCAAGTTGATCTATCCAAATAATCTAGTCAGTAAGAAAGAACACCAAACAATAGAAGAAATAACTGAGCACTAGTTGACCGACCATGCCAGGCATGACCAAGGAACATAGTTATTGTCGAGCACCGGTGAACCGATGTCTTCAGTCACCAAGCATTTTTTAGAGACTGAGCACCCCAACAACCACATAAACTGAGAAACTAGTCTCCCAAACTGAGCAAGAATTCCACCAAACCATGATCAAAACTAACAATCTACCTTCAAAGACAAACATATTTTTGGTTGATACAGGATTGCCAAGAATCCTAGGATGCTCCTACATCACCTTGATCGTGACCTTTGAAAAGACTTTGGTATTCAAATTTGTGGACCTCTTTAGCAAAGCAAGTGCTATCTCCTTATAAATATTGTCTAAGTGTGTGAGAACGTGTGAAAACCGACATCCAACAAGGTTTGATTCAAATTGATCCTTTGATTTGGTAATTGTTGATTTATATGAAGAGATTAAAAATATAAGATGAGCTTTTGAATGGATATCTCTTACTTGTTTTATGTATTTCCAAGTACAAAAATCACACATACACTTGTTTCTTTTTACCCACTACATAATAAGTGTTTGATTTTGAAAGTACGTTATCACGGGTTTTGCACAAAAAGACACTTCAAGCAATCTACCTAGCTCAAGATTGGTTCATAAACATGGATCTATATGGTATTCTTCACTAAGTTAACAAGGTTTTAATCAATATTCCATTCAAAATGGATATTAAACTTTCATCCTCCAAGTATATTAAGAGGCTTCCCACCACCGGTATGTCAGAATTTTGCGCAATCCATGAGGATTACTCGAGGAAGTTCAAAAATTTAACACCCTTTTGTCACACACCCCATTAAGGATGTATGTATTTCATTTTATAGTGGGTTGGATGATCGTGGCAAAGGCGAGTGTATCCCACTTTGGGTTGTCCCTCTCACTAGCCCTTTTAAGGAAAATCTCGGAAGGCGAGCCCAACTAATGATCTAGCATGTTCATGTAAAAGAAAGAAAATGGAATGAAGAAATAGGTTGTCGGAGTTTGATTCACCAAAAATGTGAAGAGAATATCCCTATCCACTTCTTAATCCCCAAACACAATTAACAAGGTTCAATTTCCAACCCACTAACTATAGGGATTCAAGTATTGCTACTCTCTTCCACAAACAAGGGGTTTATTTGATTATGTTCTTGATTTCCTTAACCTTTCTTCTTAATCAAAGAGTTTAACACTTTTGGCATTTTGATTCACTAATAAAAGTGAAGAGCATAGGCTAATGTTAAACTTCCTCAAACAAATATAGGCTATTTTTAATTACTAGATTTTGAAAACACCAAAGCCATAATTTAAGTACAAAAATGACAAAGTTTTAAGGCTTACCTTTTCCTTGTACCTTCATAGAATTAGTATTGTCAAATAAATGAAATAGAAACTAAGTTACCACAAATAGAAAATCTATTTAGCAAATAAATGAGCAATTAAGCATCCTATGGCTCTCTAACTAAGAGTGTTAATGGTGAAGCTCTCAGCAAGCCTCCATTAATGATAGTCCTAGAATGAGAAATGAGTGATAAGCTAAGATAATTAATTCAATTCCAAATTGAAATGCTCAAATTAACTTCTAAATTGCCTTTCTAGCTATAATTCTCAAGAGGTTAGATGCAATTCTCAAATTTGTGGATGATTTATGCGTGAATTTAGCCTTGCTTTTATAGGATTTGGCAAGGGTAGGGGGTGTGGTAGAGTTGATCATGATTAGGCTTGAGTTGAGTCTTTGGTTCCACCCTTTGAAGAAAATCTAAATATTGTGTCCTAAAATCTGGGACAAGAAGACAAGATGAGTGGACAAGATGCTCTTTCAATTTGAGTGATTGAGATTAATTTTGGCTTGATCCATGTGAGCTCTTTCCTTAAATCCTATTGGTTGAGGCTTTTTCCTCCCATGTGGTGTTGAGAGAAATGAGGATTTAATCAATTGATTTTAATTCATTTATTCAACCAAGTGTACCCCTTGAATGGGTTGAGTTTATTTAATTCCAAACTATACAATTAATTAAATTAATTGCACATTGCTTTGACTTAACTTGATTAAAATGCTCTTGATTTTGATTTAAATTGAATTGAAGCTTGATTTTAATTTTGATTGGCTAAATACTTGTTTGGAATCAATTGCCTTGATTTTTGCCTTGATTTGCCTTGATTAATTACTTGAATGATCCTGTCTGCTTTTAGGTGATTATAGTAGGATTTATCTATCTAATTTCTAACAACTAATGGATTTCCCCACTAGTTATAGTACCTAAGAAAAATGTTAAGTGACATTAATGTATTGATTATAGAGAATTAAACAAAACCACAAAAGAGACCATTTTCCTTTACCATTCATAGATCAAGGGCTTGCTAATCTTGCTAGAACTAGCTATTTCTCTTTTCTTGATGGGTTTAGTAGTTACAATCAAATCCAAGTGGCTCCTAAAGATCAAGACAAGAACACATTTACCTATCCTTGGGGCACTTATTCATATTTATTCTTATGCTTTAGACTTTTTAATGCACCTACTACTTTCCAAAGAGTAATACTTATTATTTTTGCAAATCTAACTACTTTTTGTGTTGAGGTATGCATGGATGATTTCATAATACATGTAATGAAATTTTAAGAATCACTAAAGAGACTAGATACAGTCCTTCAAAGATATAAATATCGTTGGCTCTCTTTGAATCATATAAAGTTCTCCTTAATGATGAAGGAAATGTTTGAAATTACAATTGAAACAATTGTTATACTGTCATTGATGTCAAACCTTAACTGGTAAGATAGTTGCTATCTAGTAGAGTACCATATCTTTTGATTGATGAAGAGGATTTGAAAAGAGGAGATAACAAGAGGACCTAAGGAAAGGTTGAGTTATGTGATACTTTAATGGGTACTTGATTAGTTGGCACATTGACAAGGTAATGTGTTGTTTATCTTTAACACTAAGTGAAGAAGTTGATAGACTGAAGCATAGGATTAACCGAGCAAAAGAGAAGAAATTTAGTTTAAGCCTTGTGATGCTATTGTCGACTGAGTGCCAGTATAAGCTGAGAAAATGTAGTATCGATCGAGCATCAGTAATTTTCTAGCATCAGATAATTAACTGAGTGAAGACAGTGTTTTCTGAGAAGAAATTTTTTAGCGATGATCGAGTTATCTAGTGATGACTGAGGAGATGAACACAATATTGACTGTGTGTTAGTAATTTACAGTTGTGAAGGAATTGAGAATCCCAGCCAACATAGTTGAATTCTTTGGATATGTAAAATGTGTTTACATTATTAATGATTGATATGGAGAATTTAATGCATGATAAACCATTTTATTATGGATTCAAGGAGAAGTTTGGAGATGTATCTAGAAGGAAAAGGAGGAGGAAAAAATGATGGAAGGATTCGATGAATCTGACCTAAACCTAAGATCTATATAAGAGATTAAGTGGAAAAAGATTAATCTACCTAATCAAGGAGGTATAAGGATAACCTAATTGTGGGTTATGGAATATGTGGAAGAGGTTAATGTTATTGACTATCGAATCTAAGAAGAAGGCTAAGGAGAGCTATGAATAGCTAACAGAGTTGAGGTGATTTCTTGAAGGGATTTATGAGTAGATCAGAGATGGAGATGGAAATGAAGGTCAGCCAGTAAATCAACATATGAAGCGTATTAGATCTGTATTTGTAAAGTGAGTTGTATATTTCAGATCAGAGCCTATTGTTACTTTCTAACCAGTGTATCGATTAAAATCCTTTAATCAAGGTTGACCTAACAGTCATTTTTTAAACCCTTTAATCAAGGTGACATTCTAATGGAATCTTCTTAGGCCCTCTAATTAGGTCACTCTTAACAGGGTGATTAAATCCTTTAGCAGGGTCACACATAACAATGTGTATTGTAAACCTTTAGCAGGGTTGGCTTCTCACAGAGCTCACTTCAGAAGAGTGAAAATTAGTAGCATGTTACTGGTGGTTTTTCCCATATTGGATTTCCACATTAAATCCTAGTGTTATACTTGTGTAAATGTTTTTGAAAGTTTTATATTTTGCAAGTTGATTACTTTAGGACAGTAGACTGCAAGTTTTATGTTGCTGATAGAGATCGTGTAAATTTATGATTAGATCTAAGTTTGTTGAAGATTTTAAAAGTTCTATTGGTACATATGGATGTGAGGATAACTGATTCCCCCCCCCCCTCTTAGTTATTCTAAAATAATTATAACAGGAAGGAATTGTGTTGGGACACCATATTTCCAAAGATGGGATAAAAGTTGATCCTAAAAAGGTAGAGATTATTCAAAATGTCAAACTAATGTTAGAAGTTTCCTTGGTTATGCAAGGTATCATAGAAGATTTAAATAAGGATTTAGTAAAATTGTTGAACCTTTATTCACCTTTCTCAAAAATGATATTAATTTTACATGGACAGAAGAATGGAAAAAATTATTTGATATAATTAAGCATGCTCTGACAACTTCTATAATTATTAAGGGACCTATATGGGGAGAACCATTCCATATACATGTTGATGCCTCTAACTTGATTATTGGGGAAGTTTTGGGACATAAAGATGAAAATGGAGTAATACATTCTATTTATTATATCAACAAAAAATTAAGCCCTACAAAGAGAAGCTATACAACCATTGAAAAAGAATTGTTAGTTGTGATATATGAAATAAATAAATTTAGACAATAAATTAATGGCTACAAAGTGTTTATTCATATAGAGCATGTTTCTATTAGATGCTTAATGAACAAAGCTTTAGTAGGAGGACACATAAGTAGATGGTTACTTTCGCTACAAAAATTTGATATAACCATTATAGATAAGCCAAGAAAGGATAATTTTGTTGTTGATTTTCTCTCAAGAATGGTGATGTGGATGATGCATGTCCAAATGAACATTTATTTTCTATTTCTATTCAGTCACCATGGTTTTCAGACCTTGAAAACTACCTAGTAATAGGGAGGTGTCCAATTTATTTTAGTCCAAAACAAAAGAAGACATTAATTAGATAAAGTTCAAGGTTTCAGTGGATTGATGGCCTCTTTTTTAAAAATCATCTTGACCATGTTATTTGTAGATGTGTGCAAGAAATAGATGTTTATGATATTTTTCATTAATTTCATAGTGCATGTGAAGGAGCCCATTATTCAAAAATCCACATTTTACATAAAGTCCTTGGAGAAGGATATTTTTGGCCAACAATGTCTAAAGATGTTTCATTTTATGTGAAACATTGCAATCAATGTCAGTGCATGGGAAGACCTACACCAAAAATGGAGATTCCATTGCAACCACAAGAGGATCTAGAGCCATTTGAGAAATAGGAAATTGACTTCATAGGTCACATAGATCCACCATCAAAAGAAAACCATTACATTTTGGTTATTATAGATTATGTAACAAATTGGGCAAAGGTCAAAGCTTTGCTAGTAGCACAAGAATAAAAAGTAGCTAACTTTTTGTATAAACATAATTTTTAGAGATTTGGAGCACCCAAAGAGGTTGTTTTTGATCAAGGACCTCAGTTCATGTCTATGATGATAGAATTTAGAATGAAGAGATACCATATGATGCATATTAAATGTTCATCATACCATCCACATGCCAATGAATAGGTTGAAGTTACAAATAAAGAGCTAGAAAATGTTCTCACAAATATTATTTCATTGAGAAAAATAGATTGTTTAGATAGACTCAATGTAGTAGTTTGGGCATATAACACAACCTAGAAAATAACTACTAGATTTTATCCTTTTGAACTAGTGAATGAAAAGACACCAGTTATGTCCATTGAGTTTGAATTATAAATTTTAAGAAAAATAGTCAAGGTGGTGATGTAGGGCAGGCCATGGAGGATCCAATAATGGACATTCCAAGTCTACACCAACATTAACAACAACAACCATAGTGGAATACAACAATATAACGCTTCAAACAAAATTTTCATTCAACATGCCCAACTGTAAGGCCTTCCAGGTTAGGGCCAAATACAATCACTTACAAATTATTTCTACAATCCCCTAGATAGTCCAACTCTAAAACACATCAGCAACTGATGGAAACACTAAGGTAAATCTAAACTTGAGCTCACAAGCCTCCAAGAAATCTCCTTGTCTCCAAGCATGTAAACCACTAGCTCTGGTATTACAATTATCAGATAAATAATCTGATCTTCAAGATCTCATAGGATCCAATGATTATCCTTTCCTTCAATGACTCTCACCCCCCCTAAACATCTATGAAAACACTCCTTAAATACATTTCCTCAACCACAAGTTGGTTGGAATAAATAATTAACTCCTAAGCCAATATTAAATACAACAACAATCGGCTCACAAATAGCCTTACAAATAATTAATTCTCCTTGTTGGCCTCTAGATCCACATAGGAGAATACAAAAAAAGCTACCAACATTAAATACACCAAGTCAGCCAACCAGAACTCTAAGAATTCCAGTTGGTAAACCACAACTACCAAGCACTAGTAAAACAATCAAGCATGCCAGGCATCACCGAGCAAGCACATCGACCGAGCACCACAAGCATCACCAAGTACATGTTCCACCAAGTGCCAGAGGTTTTACTAAGTTCATTCAGTGACCGAGATCCTTCAATGACCAAGATCCTTGGTTAAAGCTGCAACCGAGCAACACAGAACCACTTCAACACACCACCATGCAGATTTGCTAAATACCGAAGAATGCCACTGCATCAGGTGGGTATTGACCTATCAGAAGCTAAGAAGACAAGAATATAAAAGTTGAATTGAATAGATGTGGTAATATAAAAGATTTGTATCATATAGAGGTAATCCAGAAATAGAGAAAATCTTTGCATGACAAACACATTGTAAGTAGACAATTTAAAAAGGAGATTATCCAAATAGTATAACATTGATTCCCAATCATGTACAACCATGTAATTCAATTTAAAAGGTAGTAAAGTCTTGTAGTAGAAATGATGCAATCATTTTATTATACCATGAATGGAAAAAAAATAGTTGTCTTTCCTAATTCTACAAACAAAAGGAAAAAAAAGGTTTTGTCTATCTTATTTATGGTCTATTCAATTTCTTTTTTTGTATATGAATTTTTCCCCTAAGACTATGTAAAGAATTATTTTATTATTGAAATATGGGGAAGAAAAGGGAATTTGAACCAAAGGAGTATATATTAGATCCTAGAACTGAGGAATTGCTATAGATGGATGGATTTTTGGATTTTATCAGAATGTATGAGGGATATAATGCAGAACTCATGGAGGAATTTGTAAAGAATTTTAATGTGAATGTAATCGAAGTTAGAGGAGAAATTATTGAAGTAAATCCTTAAATAATTTAAGTGAAATTTCTAGAATTCTTGTTGAAAGGGAGCCTATCTCCAAGGTAAAAATAAATTTGGAGGATTTAATTGTTGTGTTCCATAATCCCCTAGAGAGGAGACTAGAGTTGTAAAAACATAAGGGGAATATTGAGGGAATTATCTGAACAATTATGGAGGAACCCTAAAAAATAGTTATCCTTTGGGTGATGAAGTTATTTACTTATAAGGGATAGTATGGAATAGTTATGGGATTGATATGTAGATGCTAACAAGTTTGAGATATGGTCACAAGATACTAGAGGTAAGGGTGGATTTACCTTCTTTCCTATTTTCTGAATTGGTATCAATGATAAATAAGGTAAGGCATTGGAAAAGTGAAATTGGTTATCATTCCCTTATCTATTTGATAATTAAGCATCATTTTATTACAAAATAAACTAGAAAAGAGGGTTGATTTTAGTTTTTAATGAGACCTAGTAAATGTAAAAAGACAAAACCAAAAAGGGGGCTAGAATAAAAAAGAGTTTGATTTGAGTTAGGGGATACCAGTAGAGTTACATGCATAAAAAGTAGTATGACTCAAGGACACCCAAAGAATAGATCCTCTACACCTACAATCCCTAGTTCTCAGATAAATAATGACGAACTAGCTTCTATAGATGTTGGTAAGCTTAATTTAACTCAAGAGGATTCAGTTGAATCAAGTCAAGCCTTTGTATCTAAATAAGTTTCTCCATCCCCTATTTCCTAGTCAATCCCTAAATGAGAATCCCAGAATGTTGAACATAAGAATGTTACTCAAAAGAATCACAAGAACCTCCTAATCAAAGTGAGAAATATAGTTCACTAATTGAAGATACTTCACATGTACTAATTAGCCATGACATGATTCATATAATAGACAATAGTTCTTTAGATAAAGAGGATGAATGCAAATAAGAATTTGGGGAATAAAATGTAGGCTTTGAACAAACTATGGCTTGTCGACAAACACCACCTTCTTTTCCAACACAAAGTCCTCAACACCCATAGTCCCCTAACATATTTGTACATAGGGAGGGTAAGGAGACTATAAAAGTAGAAGGAGAAATACTTTCTTAAATTGAGAAAATAATGAGAAAGGAAGAAGATAGGGCATTACAAGAAGTAATAGAAAAATAGAGGCTTGAAATAGATATGTAACAAACATGGAGAAGAATATATAACTATCATGAACATTCCAGAACTGGAAAAAATAGTTCAAGATGTTGAAACAATAGTAAAGTAACATGTCAAAAGGATGGAGGAGATTGTAGATGGTGTAGGGAACCAAGGAACTCATATGGAGGCATGGGTGATAGGAAAGGGTAGATAGGAGTTAGGATCCTTTTGGGGTCATTGGATGTAATAAAAGACTAAGTGTGACATCAATAGGCACTTAGGTGATCTTATAAGCCAAGTTGCTCAATTTGACCAAAAGGTCTAAAATGTTTGGATTCAATGATTTTTGATAGATTTGGGTAGTTTAGGCTTAGAATGGATGGGTTAGATCCATCTAGACCTTGCTAGGGTCTAGTTAGAGCCTAGGAGCAAAAATTGCAAAAGTTGCAATGCAACTTTCAAATGTTTCTTGACAACTTTTGAAAAGTTGCTCAAAAGTTGCAATTCAATTGAGAACACCTAATCAGGTGGTTATAACCATTATAATGGATTTAAAATCCATTTTTTATGATCAAGCAAGAGGTTAGATCAGATTGTAATTGAAGGCTTGAAGTTTGGAATGAGAAAACCTTGAATTCCTAGAAATATGTGTGTTACCAATGAATTGTATGGCCCCGTACGGTCTGATAATGATTGATTAATATTTATAGGTGTAAGAAAATTATTTTAAGGATTGAATTCTTTTGGTTTGAATTCATTTTGATACACCAATCAAAATTTGTGTGCAATTTGGCTAGGGTGATCCAGAACAACCCTGATTTCTAGGGACTTGGAGAAATGGAGCCCTAACTTGCTATTCCACCAATGGATCCTCATGAAAATAAGGGGAATGTAAGTTAGGAGAATTTTCTCAAGGAATCTAGAGGATGGAGGTGTGGAGAGAAGGTTTGGTAATTTTACAAGCCAACCCTAGGCCAAACATATCTATGTGTTTGGCTAGGAAAGAAGTGGCTAAGTGGAGATAGTTAATGAAAGGGCCCCATAGGACCCTGTGAATTTATTAATTTGGTCAAATAAGGTGTGATAAGGATTTTTACAAGGTTTGTGGGTCTTGATAAACCATTCTATTCATTCTTCATTAGGGCCATAGTCTAACCTAATCAATTAGGCCTATGGACTTAGTGAGGGTTTAGGGGTGCTAGATCAGGATCAACCTGAATGCTTTTGGAATATTTAGGGGGAACCAAAAGGGTGTTTGGATCTATGTTTAGTTTCCTAGGTCACTGAGGATTTTTGGGAACTAGAGACCAAAGTTAGGGTTTGAAAGGCTACAAGGATTGTAGGCCTAAAGTGAGAAATTGGTGTTGTGGGTCAGTAGGATTCATTTTTGTTGTGGATCCTGACTTGGTTGGGTGTTGGAAATTAGTCTCCAATTATTATTGAAGTTATTTTGGAGCCATAAGGGTAAGTGCCTTATAGGGCTCATCAGGAGGGTGTACCCGAGTGTGGGTAAAGGATCTGAAATTGGTCCTGGAATCCATTATTGTGTGGATAAGGGTATTTAAGACCTTTGTTTTGGTGTTTGGGTACATAAATATGCATTAAGTGGTATCAGAGCCACCAAGGTATTGATTGGATAGCAGATAGAAGACAAGATGTCTGAAAATGAGGAAGAGAGGGAGATCCCTCTATGGATAACTAATGTTGAGTTGGCCAAATTGGTCAAGGAACAAATGGTAGAGAGTAGGGTAGTGAGAGAAGAGAATAGAATGATCAAGAGAGAGATAGAGAAATTGAGGGGGAAAGTAGATAGAGGAGCACAAGAAGACTTAGAGGAAGAAGAGGAAGATGAAGATGAAGAACCCTGGCATAATAGACAAGCCCTACTGGAAGACCAAAGAGTCATGCTAGAATCCCTTGAAAGGGTAGGGAGAAGAGACACCAAAAATGATCTCCCTATGTTTTGTGGCAAACTAAATCTAGAAGAATGCATGGATTGGATTGAGGCCCTAGATAATCACTTCGAATGTGACAGTGTACCTAAAAGCCATAAGATGAATATTGCTAAAGAAAAGATGAAGGGCTCTGCCCTTAGTTGGTGGAACTTCCTCCAAATTGAAAGGTTGGATGAAGGCAATGAGGCAATAACCACATGGAAGAGAATGAAGATAGAAGTCAAGAAGCAATTCATATCGGAGAACTATGAAGTCCTAATGCATGAAAAGTTGCAGAGCCTTAGGCAAAAGGATTTGGATGTGGGTGTATACTCACATACTCACTCTAAGGGCCAAGGTGACTAAGAGTGAGAAGCAAAAATTGGCAAGGTACTTGAATGGTGTCAAGTACACAATCCAAGATGAACTCACTTTGTTTAATAAAAAATTAGTGCACTCCTACTTTCAAATGGCACAAAATATTGAGGAAAGATAAAGAAGGAAAGGTGACTCCCAAAAAAAAGCAAGAGGAACCAACAATAAAGGTAGAGGAAGGTTCAATGGAAAGCTAGGAAGGTGAAGCCAGTCCTAGAGGAGGATTTAGAGGAAGAAGAAGTAATAGTAGAGGGAGATCAGGAGGAAGAACTCTAGGAGTATTCACTGGAAGGTGCTTTAATTGTAATCAAGTTGGAAACCAAGCCTCAAGGTGCCTTGACAAGATTTGGAACAATCACCAAGGAGGGGAATGCAGATCTAGAGAAGGGAGAGTTCCTCATGTTCAACAGGACTTTGTTGAAGAATCCTCCAGCCAAGGAGCCAACACAAAGGAAGAATCTATTCAGGACTACATGCAAGGTGAAAGGTAAAGTTTGCAAAGTAATAGTAGATTTAGGTTCAACTAATAATCTAGCTTCCATTTCTATGGTAGATAAGCTTGGATTGAAAAAGATACCTCATCCTAACCCATGCAAAGTATCATGGTTGAAAAAGGAACAACAAGCTTTGGTGAATGAGAAGGTACATGTGGAGTTCAGGATAGGAGACTATCATGATAACATCTTATGTGATGTGATTGATATGGATGCCTGCCATCTATTATTAGGGAGGCCTTGGAAATATGATGTGGATGCACATCATGATGGGAATACCAATGTTTATGAGATCTTCAAAGGTGGAAGGAAGTTCACCATGAGACCCCTGCCAGATGATGGAAAGGAGACTCCTCAAGCCAGTAGTATGTTAGTTGTAGGGGAGAAGGAGTTCATGAAGACAATAAAAAAGGACACTCCATGCAATGCCATTGTGGTAAGGCCTAAGGAAGGAGGAAAGGAGTGCATGATAGAGAAGGACGAACCATGGAGGAAAGTGGGACCCAAGGAGGTGCATGAAATTCTAAAGAGGTATAAGGGTGTGATGGAAGATGGTAAGAAAGAGACACTACCCCTTGTCAGAGATGTAAGTCACTATATTGACTTCATACCTGGTTCCACACTCCTAAACAAAGTAGTATATAAACTCACACCTTGTCAGAATGAAGAGTTAGCCAGGCAGATTGAAGAGCTCTTGAGTAAGGGGTTCATAAGGAGAAGCATAAGTCCTTGTGCAGTGCTAGCCTTGTTAGCCCCAAAGAAGGAGGGTACATGGAGGTTATGTACTAACTCTTAGGCTATAAATAAGATCACTATAAGGTACCGGTTTCCCATGCCAAGGATGGAGGATTTGATGGATTGCCTAGGAGGGGAAAAATACTATTCTAAGATGGATTTGAAAAGTGGTTACCACCAAATTAGGGTGAGGGAAGGAGACTAGTGGAAGACAACATTCAAGACCAATGAAGGGTTATTTTAGTGGATGGTGATGCCCTTTGGTCTTTCTAATGCGCCAAGCACATTCATGAGGTCCTTAAGCCATCCATTAACCACTTTGTGGTTGTCTACTTACATGTGTATCATCTTAAAATGGAAGCACTTCCATGTTAAGAATGTTTAGCCCTCCAAGTAAGTGGTTTGGGGTCATGTCAAATGCCTTGAATGGGTACTTGACTTGGATCTAGCTTTTTCTCCTATTCTTCCCCATTTTCCACTTCTTCCTGACATAATTATGGCATCCTAAATTGCAAACCTGAGATGCTTGACCTCAGGGTCAATGTCGACCTTTAAGCCTTCAAGCAAGAGTTTTTTTATATTTTATATCCTAGGTATATTTTATAAGATATATTTTATACCTATTTTATATGTTATGCTTGGACCTCTCAATTATAACCTTGTTTTGGGTAGACCCTAGTTGCATGAGATGCATGCTATCCCTTCCACCCTTCACTGTAAAGTCAAGTTTATACATAACAACATGATGTATACACTTCATGTAGATGATGCACCTAATCCTTGTTTGAATATTCAAACCTACAATACTCCTACTCCTACTAGTAATCCTTCTTCCTCTAATGCTCTTCCTGGCGATGATTGGGGAACCTTGGATTTTAATCCTACCTTTATTGGAGAGTATAAGGTTTTTGATCTTGATTTTATAAAGAAACAAATAGAATTTGAACAATGATTTTTTACTTCTAATTCCCTTCGTAGCAAATTTGTCGCTACTTCTACCCACAATGAATCTATCAAACCTACTAATGATGACATAGTGACTACTAAATTTACATTGACTCCTTTTGATATAGCTTCTTGTTATGGTCCTGGTTATCATTTCCTAGTTAAACAATGATTTAATGGTCAAGGATGTGGTAAGCATAAACAGGGAATTCAAATGCCCTTACAGAGTTGGGGGCACGAGAATTCTTATGAATTGAGATTTAATCCTCAACAACAAATCAATGTTAACAACATTGATAATAACACTTCAAAACATGATGAACCTATGAATGAATTTGACCAAGAAGTTCTTTTGCCTAAAATCCTTCATGATAAGATGATTACTAGACCTAAACACAAAAAGAAACATAGTCCACACTTGAAGACTCTTCCTTTTTATTTGTATCATATATTTCATGATCACTCTACTAATGAATGTCAATCTTTACATTATAAGATTAGGTAGCTCATTGATAGTAAGGTTATTTATATATCATGTGGCAATGCGTTGTATTTCAATCATGTTTTCTCTAAATAACATTTATGTTCCTATTATGGAGTTCCACATTATATAAACAATGTTAGCCTCATCCTTGGGGGCTCGTTGTCTTTCATAGTGTTGTGAGTGATATAATAGGTCCCCTTCCATCCTTGTTCCTACCATTGGGGGGCAAGGATGTCATCTCCTTCTTTTCTATCTTTTTGGGATCCACTTTTCCCTTGGTTAAGTAGTATCTATCTATTATGTGATATCCAATTATACATGAAAATTTTGGTTTTCATTGAGGATCTCTGTCCTTGATCATAACCTCTTTCATTGTTTGACAATGGGTTTCCATTGTTGATAAATCTCTCACCTTGGAAGCTGAATAGTGTGCTATCCCTCACAAGAGTTACTTTTTCACTTCTTGCATGATATCTCTTTGCATTCATCCCTTCCATGGCCTCATAGGAGCTGTGACCTTCTTGGCTTGGACTGGGTGTTGTTTATGGATATTGTCTTGATGTTGAAGAAGGCTTTATCCTTGTTCTTTTCTTTCCTTAACATGTCAAAATAGTAGATTTTTTTCCATCTTAAGGAGGGGGGCATATATATGACCTCCCTCATTCCATATTATGTATTTTTGTTCTAACCTTTTGTTTTTCAGCATGCTAAATCCTTGGAAGGTAATGCACATAAGTTTCTAAATCCTGAACGGACACACATTTCCAATTTCAAATATGCTAAATCCTTCAAAGGTAACACACATAAGTTTCTAAATCCTAAAGAGATACACATTTTACAAATTTATTCTATGGTGATACAAGGATATGGATCAATGTGTACTTCATAAAAGCCATCAGAAGATGCACTACATACATGCACAAAGCCGCTAGAAGGCACACAAATTTATGGGGGTGACTATCAAGTTCTTGCTTGGTGGGCCATCCTATAATTTTATGGTTCATAGTGAGGTACACACATCTTACTGGGCAAGCTAGCCACTCCTCTCCCCCCCAACAAAAAAAACCATTTTTCTTGCAGCTGCAGGTGCAGGACAACAAATTAAAGTGCAGATCTGGATATCCATTTCGCCGAACTTTCAGGATCCGTGAACAGAATTTTTGTCAGAGCTATTTGGGGTCAAGGAAAAGTAAGACCTTCAGTGGTGGGTAAGATTGTGCCCTGCTATCTGGGTCAAGGTTGACCTCCCTCAGAAAAGAAAAAGATTTCTGGGTTTTGTAGATCTCGCAGTTTCAACTTTGAGTGCGAAAATCAACATTTTCTAAGACTATTTGACAGGGTTTTTAGCTCATTATTTTTCAGAGGTAAGTACCTTTATTTCTTCATTTCAACATTAGTCATCTACATTTACTTTTCATACCAATACAATTCCATGTAAGTATAAAATATTAGTTTTGGGGTCTCTTTTATGTGCAAACCATTGTTCTAGGACCCCATACCTATTTTATATCTTACATTTTGGTGAACCTGACATGAAAAATGTAAGATAATTTAGATCTAATGCCATTGATTTGGTACACTTTAATTTTTCAATAGGCATCTCATTGTCTAGGGCCCCCCACTTTAGCAAGAGTTTGCATTGAGTCCATACTCTTGCTAAAGTGGGGGCTTAACGTATCATCTTAAAATGGAAGCACTTTCATGTTAAGAGCATTTAGCCCTCTGAGTAAGTGGTTTGGGGTCATGTCAAGCACCATGAATTGGTCTTTGATTGGATCGGGCTTCAGAAAGTTTTATTTTCCTGCTTTTGGGTCGGCTGTTTTGGGTTTCAAAATGGTAAACTCTTAAATTGCATTTAATATAGGTCCATTTCTAGGGGTTAAGGTTAATTGGGATTTAATTCTCCAATTTTGGCCTTCTCTAGGAGTTTGTGCCCTAGATCACTATAAAAGGAAGCCTTCCTCTCTCATTTCATCCATCCTCAACCAAGCAATCTCATCCATCAATCATCAAGAGCTCTCAAAGAGACATTTGCTTTTTATAAGCAAGCATTTCTCAAGCAAGGAAACATTCAAGAAAGCATTCAAGTTCTCCATTGAAGATCAAGGATTCAAGCATTCAAGCATTTGAAGGGATTTGGTTCAAGCATTCAAGATTCATCATTCAAACCCTAGATCTATCCATCATGGTGGTGTGATCTTCCTTCAAGATCCTTTGTTCATCTTCAATATCCATTCATTCTTCTCTTCAAGGTGGATTCTGAGCATGCAATCATGCAAGTTTTGATTTACATTTGTTAATGTTATGTTCAAGATTTCATATCAACATACTTGTTTACATTTGAAATACAATTGCATATCTATTGAATATCATAGCTTCATTGTTAGATCTACTTCTACTACTTGCTAGCATTCTCTATTTCAATTCCATTATTAAGGTTGATTCCAAACTGGGGTTTGATTAAGGAAAACCCCTCATCCAAACAACAAAGCCATTTTTCTTGTAGGTACAGGTACATGATAGTGAATTACAGTTTAGATCTGGATACCCTTTTCGGTGAACTTTTGGGATCCGCGAACATAATTTCCATCGGAGCTATTTCAGGTCAGGGATGACCTTCAGTGAGGGGTAAGATTGTGCCCCACTATCTGGGTCAAAATTGACCTGACCTCCGAAAGACAATTTTTTTTTTGGTTTTCTCTATCTTGGCATTTCCAGTTTGGAGCAGTTTGTAGAATCTCCCAAAACTAAACACAGACATCAGAAAATAGTGATTTCTGCATCAGCCTTCTTTCAAGATAAGTATTTCTATTTTGTTTAGTTTGTATGTCCATAACATTTTCCATCACATATACTTCACACTCTATCTATTCACATTTCACCCCTATCTACCCCAATTTAAGTTTACTCAACACTTAACTTCTATTCATTTTGGTGAACCCGATGTGAATTATGGTGAACCTTAATTTTGGGGGGCATATATATGGCCTCCCTCATTCTAAATTATGTATTTTTGTTCTAACATTTTGTTTTGTAGCATGCTAAATCTTGGAAGGTAACACACATAAGTTGCTAAATCTTGAAGGGACACACATTTTCAATTTCAAATATGAAAAATCCTTTGAAGGTAATGCACATAAGTTGCTAAATCCTGAAGAGATACGCATTTTACAAATGTATTCTATGGTGATACAAGGATATGGATCGATGGGTACTTCATAAAAGACGTTAGAAGATGCACTACATACATGCACAAAGCCACTAGAAGGTGCACAAATTTATGGGGTGACTATCAAGTCCTGGCTTGATGGGCCATCCTATCCTTTTTGTGGTTCACAGTGAGATACACACATCTTACTAGGCAAGCTAGCCATTCCTCTCTCCTCTCTCTCTCATTTTCTCTCATTTTCTAATGATGTATCTCTTATTGTAATCTTGGATTTGACAAAGAGTTGAGTCCCTGGGGGCTTGAGGATTCCTTTGTCCCTTTGATTTCAATAAGATTGTCTTTTTTTTGTGATCTCCTTTACCAAGAGTTTGCATTGAGTCCATACTCTTACTAAAGTGGGGGCTTAATGTACTGTCTTAAAATGGAAGCACTTCCATGTTAAGAACATTTATCCCTCCGAGTAAGTGGTTTGGGGTCATGTCAAACACCTTGAATGGGTACTCGACTTGGATCTGGATTTTTCCCCTATTCTACCCCATTTTCCACTTCTTCTTGACATAATTCTAGCATCCTAAATTGAAAACTTGAGATTCTTGGCCTCAGGGTCAAGGTCGACCTTTTAGGTCAAGGTCAACCTTGACCCTAACCTAAGTCAAGGTCAACCTATAGCTTGACCTAGGTTAAGGTCAATGTCAACCTTGACCTAGGTTAAGGTCGACCTTGACCTTGACCCTAGGGTCCAAGATCCTTGAGGTTAGGTTCCAGTTTTGGGGTTTTGTCAAAATATTATCTTTTCCCTCTTTTGGGCCACTATTTCTTGGGTTAAGTATCGAATTCTTAAATTAATATTTGAGGTGGACCTTTCTTGAGTTTTTTATAGGATTCCTAATTTATTATTGGAGATTAACCTTTCTCAAGTTTTGAGCCTAATGCTCAAATTAACTTTAGGGTTGGCCTTGCCTCAAAATTTGTGACAAGGCTCTTAAATAATTATCTTTATTTCTATATTAAGGGTGGTCTCCTTCTAGAGTTTTGTGTCAAGACTTTAATTTAATTTCTTCTCCATGTGCACCTCTCTAGAGTTTTGTGCCATGGGCCCTTAATTATTATTTTCTATGTGGCCTCTCTAGAAGTTTGTGCCCTAGATCACTATAAAAGGGAGCCTTCCTCTCTCATTTTCTCCATCTCTCAATCAAGTATCAAGTTCTACATCCACTTTCATGCTCAAGCACTCTCAAGCAAGAAGATCAAGCATTCAAGAATTCAATTCATCAAGGAGATCCATTAGAAGCCATTGAAGGATTCAAGCTCTATGGAGCCCTCTTGTTGAAGATTCCTCCATCCATTTCCATCCAAGCCTTTTCCTATTCCAAGATCCATTCAAGATTGGTGTTGAGGATCTAAAGAAAATTGATTTGAGACATCCTACATCCTATTCTACATTCATTTAGAAAATCCATACTTATGGATTCAAGGATTTGAATACTCCACAAGGGTTTCAACAGAAGCAAGGTGAATTGTTCCATTTACTTTGTTTATCTCTGCAATTTCAAGGTTAATTCCTAAATTGGGGTTTGACTAAGGAAAACCCCTCCCCCAATAAACAAAACCATTTTTCTTGTAGGTACAGGTGTAGGATGGTGAATTAAAGTGCAGATCTAGATACCCTTTTTGTCAAACTTTTCATCAGAGCTGTGCAGGTCAAGGTCGACCTCTTGGGTCAAGGTCAACTTTGTCTACCTAGGTCAAGGTTGACCTTTCATCAGATCGGAAAAATATTTCTAGGTTTTTTAGATCTCACATTTTTCGGTTGAGGGTCACAAAAATCAATAGTTTCTGACACTGTTTGACATGGTTTTCAGCCGATTCTCTTTTGGAGGTGAGTACCTTTATTTCTTCATTTAAATATTAATCATCTACATTTACTTTCCATATCAATACAATTCCATGTAAGTATAAAATATTGGTTTTGGGGTCTCTTTTATGTGCAAACCATTTTTCTAGGACCCCATACCTATTTTATATCACTAGTACATTTGACATCATTTTTCTACGAAAATTATTGACCATTAACTAAAAAGGTTTAGGTTGGTTAGGTTATAGAAGGAAAAATTTGTTTTTTTTAAAAACCATGCCCGTGTTGGTCAAAATTTTGACCAATACCATGTCGGTCAAAATTTCAACCAACACAAGCATATTACTTAAAAAAAACATTTCAATTCTCATTTCATTTTTATGGTTGCAGTGCACGAATTAGGATTTCCATCATCTAAGCTAAGGAATGGAGCTTATTCTAGGCCGTGAAGAGCTAGACCCTACACCCAAGGTTAATAGCACATTTCATCATTTATCTTCCATGGAGTTTGAGGTATCTTCCGTGTTTCCTATATTTCATTACGTGGATTGTCATTTTCTTGTCATCTCTGTTAGTAATATGCTGGTAGGTGATTGAATCAATGAGTATATTTAGTGGTGACTACGGTTTGACTAGGGTTTGTAAATGCTATGACCGAGAATTATGAAGGCTGCGACTAGGGTTTAGGATGCAGCATGACATTGTACATCTGGTATAACCAATGCATTTGTAGATTTAAGGCATCAATACCAATATACTTATAATGATTCTGTTGATAACTTTCTTAGAATAAGAGCCAGAATGAATATAAGTGCACATGAATTGTTGGTATAGGAGATGAGATATTTCTAGGGATGCACATAAGAGAATTTTTGGCATGCTTAAACACAAACACACATATCATGTTTCACATGCTAGGTCACAAGAGCATATACAAGATTCTTGATAAAATAGAGAACCAATGCATCCTATTGAAGGGAGAGAAAATAAAAAACAATAAAATAGAAATCAACAACACGGGAACCATAACAATGATCAAGTTCCATAAAACTATTGCCAGTAGCAGTTCACTCAGTAGTGAAATCAATGGTTTGGCAATGTGCCAAACCCTAGACATCAGGTTTGAATATGAGCTCAAAGGTTTGTTTCTTTCAAAGTTCAAACACCCTGTAGGAGTAGAAATATATAGACAATTGGATTTCTTTGGAATTTCTAATTACCCAAACACAATCCCCAGTGAAATAAAAGGAATGATTCATATGTTTCAAGGTAATAATGCAATAATTGGGGAAGAACATCTAAGTTATTTCATCAATACTACACATGAATATGAGACAGACAGCGAGGATGCCATGATAAATTTTTTTGTGAATTCCTTAAAAGAAAGTGCCAAAGAATGGTACAAAAATATCCTAGATAGTAGTACTATTTCTTCATATTTCTTCTAAATAGTGTGATGACTGTCCCAACTAGAGAATCACAACTTTATATTATAGGTTCTTCATCGCACCTTTCAAATTGTCCAATTATGGAAATTGGCTTGCTTGGGGTAGCTATATCTAGTTGTGAGATTTTCATATATGATCTCTTAACATATTTACTAGAAGCCCTCATATTTCTCCCAATAAGAATAGTTGTGGCATAGGATCCTTCAACTATTTGTGGACCCTTTGTCTATCTAGGAGATTTTTGTACCTTGAAACATATGAATCATTCCTGTTTGTGCATCCTCATTGTCTGTCTCATATTCATGTGTAGTTGATTTAAACAATAGATTCATCACTACAATGAGAAAGTTACCACCACACATCAAACATAAGGTGCATTTGATTGAAAGATTGGTCATTGTTTACAAGACAAAGGGTCCACAAACAGTTGAAGGATCCTACACCACAACTATTCTTACTAAGATAAATATGAGGGATTCTAGTAAATATGTTAAGAGATCAGATATGAAAATCTCACAACTAGATACAGCTGCCCCAAGCAAGCTAGTTTCCATAATTGGACAAGTTGAAAGGTTCCATGAAGAACCTATAATATAAAGTTGTGATTCTCTAGTTGGGACAATCATCACACTATTCCCCTAAGCACTATGGATTTTCATTCTCATCCACATGAAACTCTAACATCATTCTAAACTCTTCTATACTCTACCCATATCCATTCCAATCCATTGATCCAATCCATTCATACTTCTACACAAACAAATTAACTCACAAAAATGCTGTCATTCTGGGACAGTCATACCATGTCCATAAAACTGTACCAATAGTTGAAATAAAAGGAATGATTCATATGTTTCAAGGTAATAATGCAGTAATTTGGGAAGAACATCTAAGTTATTTCATCAATACTACACATGAATATGAGACAAACAATGAGGATGCCATGATAAAATTGTTTGTGAATTCCTTAAAAGTAAGTGCCAAAGAATGGTACAAAAATCTCCTAGATAGTAGTACTATTTCTTGGGAGGAGTTTACGAGTGTTTTTAGATTACAATATGGGGATCTGATTGATACCAAGTTTTCTATACATGAACTTACCACTATCAAAAAGGGCATCTATGAGACAATAGTTGATTTAAACAATAGATTCGTCACTACAATGAGAAAGTTACCACCACACGTCAAACATAAGGTGCATTTGATTGAAAGATTGGTCATTGTTTACAAGACAAAGGGTCCACAAATAGTTGGAGTATCCTATTCCATAACTATTCTTACTGAGAGAAATATGAGGGCTTCTAGTAAATATGTTAAGAGATCAAATATGAAAATCTCACAACTAGATACAGCTGCCCCAGGCAAGCCCATTTCCATAATTGGACAAGTTGAAAGGTGCCATGAAGAACCTATAATATAAAGTAGCAAGAAATGATAATGGGTTTCCACCTCAAAATACAGTGACTCATTTCAATGAAAGACAAAGCCTGCAAAATAGGACTTACAATATTAGCTGGTATTCTCCTGTAAGGGTTTCTAGGTAAATTGTTTGTTCTTTTTGTGTTGCATAATTGTTATTTCTTATATGAATGATGTTGTATGATTAATATTATTATAGTTTTTATTTTTAAATACTAATAATTTTCTTATACTAATCCACCCTGCCCCTTAATATAAGCATGTGCTCTTTAGAGTGTAGTACTGGTCCTCATCAGTATGAGTTGTCAACTCATGATTTTGAATGCTCAACTCATGAAGAAAAGATATGAAAAAAAACCTTCTATTGAGGTCATAAAATTCCTCACAAAAAAGTTAAAATGGACCACACCCTTGACCCCTCTGGTCTACACAACCAATACCATTGATTGTCCTAAAGACAGTGACTCTGCAAGTTGTGATTGTCTAGTTGGGACAATCATCACACTATTCCCCTAAGCACTATGGCTTTTCCTTCTCATCCAAAAGAAAATATAACATCATTATAAACTCTTCTATACTCTTCCCATATCCATTCCAATCCATTGATCCAATCCATTCATACTTCTACACAAACAAATTAACTCACCAAAATGCTGTCATTCTGGGACAGTCATACCAAACCCTACAACTTTGATTGCTTCAACCTCAAGCTGGGATTATATGGCCCCTCCAAGAATTATACTTGTGGTAGACACACATATGTTCATCCCCATCAAGCCTCCATGGCCCAAACACACTTTAAGTATGGATAAAGCACTCAAACTTCTGACTATGACAGTTAGCCCCCCCTTCCTCTGTGACAGTCCAGTTAGTCTTCCAACGTCATAACATATGAATTCAATGCATGGTTCTCTTAAAACAAATAGGGGTAGTATAAAAAGTGTTCTCTATCATGCCTCCTCATGAAGAGTCCTTATTCAACATGCAACATTCAAGAAATTACATTCTACCCTCTCGGGTTACCCTAGGAGAGGGTTTTGACTATTTTTACCAAAAAATCAATTTCTCCTTCTACAACTCAAAATGGGATGATTATACCACAAAAATAAAGTTAATTAATTCCTCTAACACCTATAATCAATAATAGTTCAAGACAGATGCATTAAGGTGGCGTACAATGCAATGAAAGTGATTGTATTTTTGGAAAATCAGAAAATTGCAGAATTAAAACATCATTTTACTACTTCAAACTTTATATATGCTTGTGTCCTTGAAAAAACCATGTTCTCTCTCTATTTTTCAATGTGAATAGGTCTCTTAAAGACCAAATTTTGACCAACCAGCTTTGAAACTACTTTCAAACTCCCCGAAAACCGATTCTAACAGTCTAAAATTGACTTTCTACTAAATAGACTTATTACAAAAAGTTGTAAATGTTGTCAAGTTGAAAACTCAACAAATAAAATCCCCATTAGTGTTAAAAAACTTTCAGAAGCCTTAAAACTATAACCCACACCTAAAATACTAACCCTTAGGTCATTTATACTTTCTAGTGACCCTTAGTCCTACTTTGCCAACTTGGGCAATTACATTCATATAGAGTTTTCAATTACAACCAAATGTATTAAATAGCCATATTACATCTTTGAATGACCTCATAGGTCCCATATATCTTCTTCCCTTCGTGATTTCCACCTTAGGTCTTACTAGTGACCCTTATGTACCTTCATGTCCTTTTGGTGCTCTACACCACATTTCATACTGTCTTCTCCTCTACTCTTGGAAACTACATTCCATATTTTCAATCATTGTATTGACATAAGAAACTCCCTTTCTTTCTCTTTTCAATAATAGTATTGTTCATAATATTCTCACTACTTTTCCATTGCAGACCACAATTGTATTTTCCAACACTTGAGACCTTAAATGTATTGGATGCTATATTCATATACACAATGAAGGTTGAATTTAGCTGATATGATCCTTTCTGTAGATAGATTACTAATATTGGAAGTACTATGGACTTGTAGAGGCAATTTAATAATTTAGGAAACTAAGAAATGAGTTGTCATTATGGTAAGCCACAAGAATGGTCTTGGGAGCATTATTGGAGGTGCTTAACTTTGGAAAGTTACCATGTTAATGTCATTAAAAAAATACAAAAAATTAAGGCCTATGAGATTTTATGATAATGTTCTATTTGAAATAGGGTGCTTAAGTTAAAAATGAAATAAAAAAATCCATGCTTGTATTCATATGATTAGGAGAGGTTTCTTTGTGTTTTCATTACTTAAGAGTAGCCTATATATGGAGGTAAGGAGTCCTACAATGTTATTCAGTTTCCCTGGTTATTTACCTGATTTTATTTATTTAAATATACTCTTTACAACTATTTTTCTATCTATACACCTTCTATTGCTATTGTAATGGAAAAGCATCATAACCGTCCATTTCTAAACTTTAATTTGGTATGATAAATGTCCCTTTGCGTTGAGAAAATTATAGTTGAGAAAATGGTTGTTCAGTAACGATTTGTATCTGCAGGTTGCAAAAAAATCATCCTTCTTCCACCAACAAGTCATTCCATTCAAGAAAGATCATGTCTGATGATATCAACGCACAAAAAAATAGGGAGACAATTACTAGACTGTGGTCTAACTTAAAAAGAAAAGGTGATGGAAAATGTTATTGTCCTTGCAAAATTTGTAAAGGCTTAAAGACTCGAAGATATCTAATCAATACAGCAGAGGAACATTGTAGGTAACATGGTCACATTGAAGGGGGAAATGAATTTCATCCATTGGTATGTATTTTAATAATTTATAAAATACATAAGACATGATTTGATGATGAAATCATGGTCATGGTTAATATAAGGTCATCATTTTCATATAGGTCAACCTCCCTAAGTTTCATGTTATGGACCATGATAATCTAGAGAATGTGGATTTCCAAATGAGGGAACATGGAGGTATGAATATAGAAGTAGAAGGTAATGATACCATGGAAGAAGACCATGATGATGAAGAAGATCATGATGATCAAGATGATCATGATGATCAAGATGATAATGATGATGATGATGATGATGGTGATGTTGACACAGACCTTGATGTACCTATACTTGAGAAGGCACACGAGCCCCTATATGAAGGCTCTGAAATAACTCTTCTTGCCACTATATTGTTGTTGGCGAACTTGAAGGTTATGAATGGTTTATCCAATGTAGCAATGACATGTATGTCATCATTTTTCATTATTTTAGTCGTAATTCCCTTACAATTAACATTGGGTGAATCATGTAGCAATTAATATTCTTTAAATTAACAAATTATATTTTTGGTCATTGGTTGATAGGTGAGTGTTTGTTACCACCATCAAACATTCTACCTCACTCGTATCGAGAATTATCTGCCATTATGAAAGATATTGGAATGGAGTATCAAACAATACATGCATGTCAAAATGATCATATTATATATCATAAACAACATGAATTTGCAACAGAATGCCCTATTTGTCATATTAGTAGATATCAATAAGATCGAATACCAAAAAAGGTGCCTCGCAAGGTTCTTTGGCATATTCCCATTATTCCACGTCTGCAATGATTATTCAGGTGTAATAGCTTGGCACAATTTATGGATTACCATGCATGCAATAGAAGTCAGGATCACATTATGCGAATGCCTGTGGATGGTTCAACATTTATGGAAATAGAGGAAAAATGGCCACACTTTAAAGAAGAACCTTGTAATCTCAAGCTTTCATTGGCAATGGATGATGTCAATCTATTTGGAGAGATGAGATCTACTTACTCGGTGTGGCCTATTTTTGTTATCAACAATAACATTCCTCCTTGGTTGTCCATAAAGAGGGAGCACATAATGTTGGCACTGATTGTTATAGGTATTTTTTGATTTAATAGTCATCTAAATTAATTTATTATTAATAATCCATCAAAATGGTCATAATAATTATGTAATGTTTTAGTTCATTCAACTAGGTAAGTACCAAGTTAAAGATATCAATGTATATATTGAGCCCCTTATCGATGAGTTGATGGTGTTATGGAATGGGGTCACTACGTATGACATCTCTAGACCAATAGGATAAAGACAATTTCAATTTCATGCAATGCTTGTATGGACAATACATGATGCCCCTGGGCTAACACATTTTTGTGATATGTTCTCTTCTTAACACCTCTTTTTTGGTATGTTATAGTGCTAACACAAAGTTAACACATTTAATCCAATTATACACGATCTTGTAGGTCTTCAGACAAAGGGAAAATTTGCATGTCTAGTTTGTGGTCCAAAGATGAAATCTCGTCATTCAAAAAGTTTAAGAAAGTAGGTGTTTGATGAGAATAGACACTTTCTCCACAGAAATCATAAGTACTGAATTACCAAAAAACATCTTTTCAATGGGAAAGAAGAGACTACATCAAAGCCATGAAGAATGACACCTCGCCTATGGAAGTCGGCATACAATAAAATAAATCATCAAGGTAATGTCATTCCATCTGATGGTTTTTGTTTCAAATTTATATTTTGATATTGTGTTTTGTTTATTGATGATGTAATTGATGCTTGTGAAGGTCATCAAGGCATGAATGACCAACTTCCAAAAGGACTAAAAAGTTATCCTATGCAATTTAGTAGGTTGTCGTACTATGAGCAACTCCCAATCATGCATTTGTTTGATCCTATGCATATTGGAAAGAATGTAACAGAGACATTATGGAAAATCTTAGATGGAAGGCGTGACAAAGACCAAATTTTCAAAATTTGTAGTGACATTGAAGAATCCAACCATGCAATGAAAAATGTCATTCGATCAAATAACAATGGAGACCAGATTGATACAAGTGCCCTTAGTTGGTTATTGTTGGAGCAGTAGAGCAATGCTATAAAAGAAGTCATAAAAAAAATACCATTTCCCACAGGATTTGCTGCGAACATAAATGATTTTATATCAAAGAAAAGTGAATTTGGGCCAGGGATGAAAACACATAATTGACATACATTTATTAAGGTCATTAATGTTATTTTGTATTCACTATATATTTGTATACTGCATGTAGTTTTCATTGCATTCTTTTATAAAATATTGACAAGATCATTTTACAAATATTGCAGTACATTCTACCTCTATCTCTCCCACACGACTTCACCAATAGTGTCAAATAAGTTATATATGATCTTGGAAAATACATGAGGTGGTTGTAATCTAAAAAAATCAATAAAGAAGATATAAAATATTGGAAGAGAATAATTCCTCTTCTTATGTGTGAATGCAAAAGTGTCTACCTTCAACTTTTTTCAATGCACAAGAACACTACCTCATACATCAAGTTAAGGAGATTGAATTGTGTGACCTATACCAACTAGGTCAATGTGGATGGTTGAGAGGCACTTAAAATTTTTGAAAGGCTTGATTTGACAAAGAGCACATCTTGAGGGTTCTATGGTGGAGGGATATATGGTATACCAGACCATGGTGTACATTAGTGAATATCTTCCTAAGTTTGTAGCAAAGATCCATGTAGATCGTATTTGGGATCCCAACTCCATTAACAAATTCGAAGGGGAGTACTTGATGGGAAAAGGTAGATTAAGGAAAGTGAGAGGTAAATATAAGATGTTATTGTAGTTAATTAATTCTTATAAATCTTCAATATAAGTTATTTATAATTGGTGTATTTTTTTTGATACAGTTGGTCGAGAGTGGGATGTAATACATTTGTATATTGTGAACAATCTTGATTGGATGATAGTATGGATTGAACGATGTCAACAAAATAGTTTCTCATTAACATGGGAAGGTGTTGCTTCATTGGTTAGAGAAGCTCATCGTAATGGAGATTTCAATGTTATGCCAATGGTAATTGATCTAGCACATGGTTTAAGAGGTGGAGAGGTACGTACAAATTTATTAATGATCATGACTCATATGTTTCGTATCAACTTACGATGCAAATAATTTACACACGCTTGAAAAATTGCAGGTCAAGCACCACAAAGCTATGTACTATCATGGCCACAAATTTTGCATAAAAAAGTTGGATGACACAAAGAAAAATTATGATTCTGGGATAGCTATAGTTTTTGAGGTCACCAATATATCATCTAGAAATGACATACATCCTCAACAATCTCAAAATCAACACTATGGCATCTTGGATGATATAATTGAGTGTGACTTTAACTCCTTCAAAGTAGTTCTATTCATCATCAAATGGTACAGGCTATGATTAAATCAAAATGATCCAGATAGAACTGTTATTCAACATGATAATGGATTTACAATGATTAATACAAGGTCATTTGAGCTAGTTGGAGATGAGCCCTATGTTCTTCCAAGCCAATGCGAACAAGTGTTTTACTCAGAGGTTCCACATAAACAGGGTTGGTCATTTGTTGTTAGACATGATCCAAGAGGAAGGCTGATAAAGTATAATGTTATGGAAGAAGAAGATATTGAAGATGATGAAGAAGTAGATGATGAAGATCAAGATGATGGTGATGATGATGATGATGATGGTGATGATGATGATGATGGTGATGGTGATCATGGCGATGATGATGATGGTGATGGTGATGGTGATGATGATGGTGATGATGGTGATGATGATGATGATGATGATGATGATGATGATGATGATGATGATGATGATGATGATGAAGATGATCAATGACATAATTGAAATGATCAATGAAATGATTGACATGATTTATTGCTTTCAATTGTAATGATTACATATTTATTAAGTTCAATTCTAATGATTACAACATATGTGATTTATAATTACCAATGTTTTGCTTACGATGATCAATTAATTACTATTGATACATGTATATATTGTGTTTGATTATCACCCTTTTTGCAAACAGGCAATTGATTACAGACATCGTCACCCCTTCTGTTGACAATCTTGCATTCCATATATAAGGTAAATTTATTCATGTTTATGATGTTGCATATTGTTAATGTTGTCTTCTAAGTTATTTGTAGCATACGTATCATGTAATTCTTAGCTAACTTAAGATAAATGATTAACATATGCAAGAAATTTAACCCCTTTGGCATGGATCATGCATAGTGACATGGATCAGCAGGTATAAGTCAATAAATAGACATAATTTTCTTATATTCTTCTTGTTTATCACTGAGCACGTATGTTATAAATAGACATATTATATAATCATATAATGTATATATAGACAAAGAAGAACCATATAGAAATATAATTATATAATCACTTTCAACTTAGTACATTTTATATCTCTCACATATAGACAAAGAAGAACCGTATGTATGGGTCACGACTTTATTATTCTATATATATTATTTAAATATTATCAAAATTCTATTTGAAGCGGGGACGTGACAATATCTCATTTGATGGATTGCAGGACCCACCAAATAGGTACTTGTTAGATTTATCTACATCGAATGAGGGAAATGAGAGAATGCTAGATGAAAGTTCTATATGTAGTACAACTAAAATAGGGAGATCAACTAGAGGTCAAAAGATTAGAAAAAAATTTGATAAACACATGTAATTTTTTCTTGCTAATGGGGGGTCATGTTCTTATGATGATGAGACCAAAGGCAACATCAAGGTGCCCTTTCAGTACACACACATTGAGAAAGAATGGGTACCCAACGAGCTACTTCCAATTAACACTGATTTTTGTGTTAATGAGAGGATATATCGCATTGCTTCATCCTCATTACATGGTTTGGGCCTATTTTCCATGGATGGGATAAAGGTATGTTACAACAAAGTTGTTGAATTGTTCAAGTATGTCGGTTCGTGTTACAGTTACAATGATTGGATGTAGATTGTTCAATATAAAAAAGTATGCGTAGGTATGCACTATCAGCTAATTATATACAATGGAAAGAAAAGGATCAAAGTAAAAGATTTGCAATGTACATTGATGGGAGACCAAAAGCAACAGGTAATATTGCAGGTTTTATAAATAGTACATGACCTTCCTCAACTAATAAGCAACCCAATTGAATATTTGAGGCACGTGAGGGGAATCAAGTTTTTGTATGTGCGATAAAATCAATAAGTGCAAGGGAAGAATTGCTAATAGATTACCATTTAAATCACATAGATACAAAAAAAGTTACTATCATGAGGGTGGTAAGTACTATATACCATTTTATTAATGAGTTTTTTTTTGCTAAGTCTATTGCTTTTAGTTTGCTGAAGTTTTTATATTTAATCTTTGTCACAGGATGATATGGATCCCACACATGACAGAGGCCACAAGGATGCTCCTCCCACCCATTCTTCAGTAAGGGTAAACCTTATTAAAATTTTACAAAGTAGATAGTTGAAAAATGTTATATTATTACGTTATTTTATTTACGGTTTTGGAGTTTTTATGATATTTTTAGTGATATTCCTGTCACAATTTGATGTTCAAGATAGGGGAAAAGCACTTGCAGTAAGTACAAAGGCAATAGCTACCCCTTCTGATGATGATATCGTAGAAACACCTAATGTAACAATTATGTTGAAGAAAAAAATAAAAAAAATCAATTTAGAAATAATGAGAATTTTGGATGAAGCAAATATTCCAACCGAGGAGATGATGAAGAGGCTATCTAAATTGAGAGCACAAGCACGTCATTATGAAGTAAGTAGTAATGAATCTTTAGTTATAAAAAAAGTTCAATAAAGGTTTATATTTTATACTCTTTTATGTTGTGAAGTAAAATATGTAATATGTGTTCTTGTTACAGGAATTTTTGGCAACTGATCCATAACCTAGTCAAGGACAACGTGGTGAAGCTAGTACTAGCAGAGCTCCGGCTGCCTCAGGTAAAATAATCCTTTAGTTGACAAGTTAGAAAGAATTTTTTCTTTGGAACATTAAAAAACTTCTTAAGTTAACTCATACTTTTATTATTTTAGAATGTCTTTGCTAACAATGTATTGTTCAGGTCATCAAGTGTAGGAGACTCCTCCTAGGAGGTCGATAGACATCCATTTGAGATTGTCGAGTGCAATGTCAGCAACAAGGGGCATGCAAACATCGATGCCTTCACGGTCTATGCCAGCTGGTAAATCATTGTTTTGCTATATTTGGTTTTGTGTTAATTATGATTTGATAATTTGTACTTTAATCTTGGGTGCATCACATAGTGGATTATTTTTTTGGAGTAGGAGATACACTAGCGGCACCATCTGGTATGCCAGATACAGATCATAGTACATGTATTGGTGATAATTCACCATCATTTCCTAGATCTACCTATGTTTCTAGCATGGGAGTTATGTAGACATCATTGTTGATTGACAATAATGAATTGATGCCTTTAAAATGTCCTAAGCTTCCAGGTACTTGAAATAATTATTTTTTATATTGTAATATGAATTTACCTATTCATAACAAGTTTTGGATTGATTATCCCATGACATTTTTTGCAGGAAACGATTCATTTTATAAGAAGCTTTATGACCTCGCATTGCATATATTCGGGCTCACCATACACACAAGGTGGAACATCATAAGTGAGCTAACTTTATCCCACTATTTTTTTTTCATATCATTAATTGGTACAATATTTTTCCTTTCATTCGGGTCTTTTCTTTTACTAGCTATATCTAACAATTTTGTGTTTTTTCTTAAAAGGTGGAACTTGCAAGAAAAAAAATTAAAAGATCAGCTCATTAAAGATTTAGAGCATGAGTTTGGTAATAATATTTTTGATGAGAAGAAAATTTTAGAAAGAGCTAGCAAACATCTTAAGACTGTGAGGGACTCATTTAGAAAGTGTCTCGTCTAGAACCCAAAGTACGAGTGTCCTCCCTTTATTCCAGTGAGGGATTGGAATGAGTTCATTTTGGAAAGGAGAAAGGGGATGCTCAAAGAGGAATTACACCAGCAAATGTGAGAAGGTATGCAATAGTATTAACTACTAGTACAATGCAATAATGCACTAATTAGTGATCTTTATATCTATATCATCTAACATATTTCAAACTTTTCATAGGTTGTAGGACACATCAAAGGAAACAAAGGCTAGGCTGCAAAAGATTGGGCAGCACAGACTTGGCTCTGGTGGATATTCAAAAATTAAAGCATGAATTGTAAGTACTAGTAAATGAATTGCAGAGAAAAATTATTTATAAAATGCAAATAATTTTGTTTAATAAAAAAATGCAGGGCTCTGATTTTAATTTAGAGGCCACAGAAGAACACAAAAAAATTGCCTTCAAGGAAGGCTATCAAGCCATGGATGAATGCCTACGACAAGCTTCCATTGGCCCAACTGAAGAGTCTCCTGCATCATGTGCACAGGTAAATATGCCAAAAAATATATTAGAAATTGAATACTTGAGCAACAATCTATTTGATAATAATGTGCATGACATTGCAATGCAGCCTCTTAATCATGACATAGATCATAAGCCGCATCATGAAGCCCCTGATGTGCATTGTACTATCCATGGAGGTGCTCATTTTCTATTTAAAACTAATTATTTAATTATTAATACAATTTAACATCTTAAATTGAACTTGGTGTAACCTTTTTGTGTATATTTGAGAGGATATAGAATCATGTCATGTTGAATGAGTGCCAGAGGATGTTTAGACTGGTCACCATGTAGATCATGTGACACATTCAGGTAAAGAAAATCTATGTTTTGTTCTTTTAAATTAATTTTTTGATTTATAGTTCTTTTACTTAAATAAATACTTTTAATTCACTAATATAAAATGGTGTGAATTTAACTCATGAAGTAGTTGTTATTGCAGCAAACCCCCCTTTGGCACAACGGCCTCATGTTCCTGAACAGATGAGGAGGAGACATGCATTGGAATTAGAATCAGTAGAGGAGGGGAATGATGAGGACATTTATCTTCCTCTTAGAAATTACATGATTAAAAAAAATAGCAAGAAACCCAAAAAGAAATGATTTTAATTAACATTTTTTGCTAATGAAAGAATGTTGTCTTAATGAATGTAATTTTGTACTAGTAATGTTGATGAATGATGTGTTAATGAATTTGTCATGAATGTTGTGTGTTAATGAATTATTCATGAATGTTGTGTGTTAAAGAATTTTGTGTTAATGAATTATTCATGAATGTTGTGTGTTAATGAATTTTATGTGTTAATGAATGTTATCATGTGATTATAATGATTGAATGTTATATTTCAAAAATGGATGAATGAATGAATGAATGAATGTTATTAAATGTTAATGGGGAATTTAGAGTGATGTTAGGGGGGGGGAGGGGCCAAATGAGCTTCCACCTTCACGTGGTTGGCCTTGTTTAGTAGAGAATATTAAACTATTCTTGAAACCAAGTGAAGCTCAAACTTTAAAGATAAGCTTAGAGTTAATAGTGACAACCAATTAGCAAGTCAAAATGAAGTTCTTTGTTACAGGTACCTTTTTAGTTTTTAAAGCACAATGCCATGTTTTAATATTGTGTAGTTGTTTTCTTAAGTCAAAGTATTCTTTTACTATAAGAACATAATTTATGACCATTTTAGTAACTATTCTAACATCGCTTTATGACAAATCCTATTTTGGCAAAGATGGCGATAAGTGGTGTTGTCTATTCCTTGGGAGATTGGATTGCATAGGTCTGTATCTCAAAATCAGTTTCATGTGGTAGAAATGCATACTTACAACCATTTCATTCTACATTTAAAAACATTGATGACACTCTAGACACAAAATAATGCTCATGCTGTTGACTTGACAGTGCTATGAAGGCAAATCAATTTTTGAATTTGATTGAACCCGGATGTTCAGATTTGGTCTCCTTAGATTTAGTCTTCATGGTTCTTTGTCTCATTATTACTATCATCCTAGTGAGGTAACACCTTTTCCTTCTTTCTTAGTCTCTTACAGTTCATACTTGTTTAATTTGAATAATTTTTGAGTTCCTTGCAAAAAGGGTATGACAAACAAATATGGTTATACAGGCTCTATTTCCTTTACTTGAACTTGATGTTATGATTTATCATTTGACATTTTAATATTTTGATGTTGCACTTGAAGCATATGATGATACGATGGTATGATCATGATGTTATGATTACAATTTTATGGTGTTTTTGTTGTTTATATGATATTATGTGACATTCTAATCTAGATTCATGCTTATAGCCTATATCCATTCATAATGTTTCTCCAAATCATCCCTTTGTTGCTACATCTTTGCTATCAAATTGTCTGCCATCTTCTATTGAGATTATGGAGATAAGTAAGATCAAGGTTCATGAACTTCTAGAGCTTACTTTCTCCATGTGGACCTTGTGTGAGTAGACATGCAAAATTTGAAGAAGGATTTAGATGAGCAACTCCAATACCACTAGGATTTGATAGACAATAATGAGGTGCTCTAATGCTATTGACCAGAGGCCAAGTTGTGCTTGAAGGACAACACACTCAAATGAATTCACATTTGTTATAAACAAAAATGAATATCATCTCCCTAAAATCCCCTTTATTTCCCTTTACATGGGTGAGCTTTGATACTACAAAAAAGAGTAGCAGAAGTGAAGCAAAGACAAAAAGAGACAACTTGGTTCAATCCTTCATTATATCTTATGAATAGGCAATGTAAACAAGGGAATAAAAAGTATATGTACAAGTCTTCTAATTTTGTAGATTGTGATGTGAATACAAGTAGAAACAAATAATCTCTTAGATGTTCTGTAACACATGTATTCGTGATGATATCCAACGACCTTTATATATGAATTAATGTAGTACATTTATGGTTTTATTTCTATGATAATATTTTTTCTTAAAAATTTTCCTCCATGAATTATATTGACCTCAAGTTCAGTATTTTAGTGATTTTCATTTTACCTATTCAAGCCATATACACTTTTGGAAGCATCTTTCTTAAATTTGAGTCAAGATAGATAATTTTTGTTCACCTATTGAAGCGACTAGGGTTACTCTAATTATTTGATTTGAAGCTATAGGCAGCGTATATGCTTCCTGTCAATTTTGAAGAAGTGGCAACTAGTATTCTGAAGATTATGAATAATTTGGCTAACTTGAATCTTACTGTTGTACAAAGTATGCTGGTGAGTTGTGTACTATTTTGAGTAACTAATCAACTAAAATATTCAATGTTTCTTTACTCTTCTAAAGACATTTATTTATCATCTTGTAGAAATTATCTTCTTTATTATTTGGATTTGATTATTTCATCACCATTTAACATATTTTAATAGCTATCATCAATTAAATATTATTAGGCTTCCATGTATACTAGTCAATTAAAGGATTCAATATGCATGATTTGAAATAGTTTTTTTTTTATTATCTGTCCCACAAAATTTTTTATGTTTTTGGTCTGCAAGCAAGGCCGGACTCACAAATGGAGTTCTTCCATTTGATGAGATTCCTTCTTTCTCATTGTATAGGCAAGTGGAAGACTACAACTGATCAGGTATTTTTGTAGGGAACATAGTTTGTAATTTTGATCATAGTGATGGCTTTTAATCTTCTTGAGTTATACTTGATGTTTTGATTCTATTTATTGGATCTTTCTCTAGTATTTCCATGCTATTTATTTTCAAAATTACTGATAGCTTTGGTTGATATGCACCACATTTGGAATTTTTGCACAAAACTTGTAAGTTTATTAAGATATATTAGAAAAATAGGCTTTCCACAGAGTTGGTCATGAAAAGTATACTTTTGCTTCCTTTCTTACATGTTAAGGCATCTATGATCAGGTGCTTGTTTGACACAACTAGTTTCCTTAAATTCATTGTGTTCATTTTCCATTATAGCTTGTTGCTTCATCCTTCAAGGTCAATCTATGTGCACAAATACATAATCTCTAGAAAATAACTCTATAGAGCATGTGTGGTTAAATTGAGGGTTGTACCTTGGGATCATTCTGCAATATGATTTTATCAAATCAATTTTCAATAGGAGTGCTAGATTGGTTTGCAAATTACATCAACAAATTGTGGTCATCTCGACTATAGTTATTGTTGGATATGCAAAAAATGTGATTGTTGACAAAAAGCCTTGGAAATTTTTAAGTGATTGCACTATGTAGGTGAAAAGCCAGCTGTCTTTGTTGATAGAAGAATTTTTTAAGTGATTGCACTATATAAGGTCAATACATGGTGTGGTTACAAACCCAAACACTGACTGTGTCTACAGTGACTATTCTGGCACTAACAAACACTAGTCAATTCTTTGGTGATGTTAATGACAAAAAACAATGATTTGATTATATAGACAGGTGAGTATAGTGTAAAGAAACATTCTGATATAGAGGTGGTTTGTGGTATCCATCTTCATCATATCAGACAAAAAATCCATTCCACTTTGCAATAACTTCTTTACCTCAATGTCCCTCCATGACTTGTCTCCCAAGTGTACCTAGTTCCTCCTAGACACCATATCTTCACCCAAAGCCCCAACCTTTTTTCTAACTTCATGAAACACCTCCATATATCCTATCTACCATGTTTCATCAACCAATTAAGTCTGGATCACTCATCTTCTATCCAACACACACAATCAGTCCTTGAAGCTAGTAGCCCTCACCAGTCATTAATTTGACTTTTCCTCCAACTTTACCCAAACAACTAAGGAAACTAATACATTATTTCGATACCCTTTTGGGATCTTTAAATCCTTTGAAATTTTTGGCCTATGCTCCTTTGGACCATACCCAAGATCCAATACCCCTAGCCTATTCTCACTAGGCCTAATTCTCCACTTTTACAAAGAAACCCCTAACTCCACTTGCTCCCATGACTCCAAATACTAAAAAAATCTTTCTAGAGGTTGAGAAATAATGGATTCCAAACTTACAAGGTTCTACCCTTCACCCAACTCATTTGCCACCAAACCGTTGGTTCTAGGGTCACTAATCTAGGGCCTGTTCAAAAAGACCTCTAAACTCACTCCCAAATTAAAAAAATAGCACAAAAACTTCATAAATGATCCCCCCATACAAATTCCATCACCAAATATCCACTTCCATGGATCAAATCACTTTCATAATGACTGGTGTCTCAATCCGGGCTTAGTCTCCATCAGTAAACCACCAACTTTTGTGGTTCTTCCAACAAATCTGCACTCCACTGCATATAATGGAAATAACACAAGTTGAAAAATACATTTGCATCCTCTCCCACCAATCACAGTGATTACAGAGGGTGGGAGAGGTTCACCATCCTTAAAGCCTTAGAACAAGAAGTATTTGACTGTGCCCAACCAGTCACTGTTCTTGAATGCACTAGTCTATTATTCTTGCCTAAGACATGATGAAATTAATAAGAAATGAAAGAAAAGGGTAAATAAAAACTAATACAATGCCCTATGGCATTTCTATGCCAAGAAATCACTTCAAACTATCAAGACAATTCACTGTTTCAAACTGTACCTGTGGAACAGTGAATAGATATTGTAGAGAACAATTCATTTTTATTAATTTGATATTCTTTACATTTATTGTCAATACTCCACCATCTCTCCATGCCTCCTACACACGCCTACACCTACCAAATAGGCTTCCAAAAGTAGTTTATCCTCCTGCATAATGGTAACAGTCAGTTATCTGACTGTTTCTGGTTAGTTACAAACTAATACAAACTAAAATTTTGTTGTCTAGTTGACACTAAAGTGTCAACTTTGACAATTTATAACCATTAAGTGTTTATCTCTATTCCTTAGCCTTCTTAAAGGCCTATAAACCTATCAAATCTCCTAAAACTTCCTAAATCTCCTATAAGCCTTATCAGGCCTTAATTGCCAACATGGCACATTACAGCTTTGGGTACTATTTGGTGCTTTCACAACCTTTTAAATTGTCCTTAGAGTCCCTATTACATTGGTCAAAGACCTTATAGGCCTTTAGATCCCTTTGATAGACTAGGATCAACAAAACAGCCTTTAATGAACCCCTTTAGGTACATGTTGACCTTTCAATGCCATTTGCCTCTGTTACATGCCTTTATAGTTTAGGCTTACCACATTTAAAACATCGATTACAAAAATGGACCATAGGTCCAATTACATTCAAAATTTGATCTTCCTAGATCATTAAACCTTCATGATTCTAAATGACTCTCCTTGCATTCTTTTGCCAAGGTGTCCTGCACCACATTCCTAAATCATAGCCAAGAAAATACTACTTCACAAACAATTAGAACAACTTGTTGTTACCACTTCACAAACAATTAGAACAACCTTTAATAACTTCTTACCTCTACTAACTCCTAACTAACCCTCCTTAAGCCCATTTTGGCTTATATTGCCCTCATAGGCAATTTACAAGTTTTTGCACTTTTAGTGCTTTTAACATCATTTAGAGGCTCTATTGGCTTTATTACATCATTATAGGCCCTTATAGGTCATTTCCAACTATCACTAACCTAGGATCAACATATCATCTATTCCTAGTTTTGTAAGCATAGCTATTGATTTCGTATTCTCTAGTTTTGGTCCCTATACCTTGTCCATACAGGATGCATGCATCTCATGTTGGTGTCAAGAATCCACATTATAGTCCTTGACTGGTACAAGTATTTAAGACAATGAACTAATAAAGCCCACCAGATGATCTTAATCAAATTCTCTTTCATTTCTAGTAGACTAAATATTTTTTAAAATCTCTTAGTAGCATAATGTTACTTATATTTTATGTATTTTTCTATCACATTAAGCTTATATCCACTTTAATTAATTGATCTCTCTAGCTCACTAGAGTGCAAGTAAAGTGATGTGGAATCAAGCCGATTCATCCCTTGAGATTTCATCAATCTTGAGCTTGACAAATTTCCTTCTCCATAAACTCAAAGATAGGTTATTTGACAAAAAAACCTCTTATGGACAATACAATACATTTAAACATCAACCCAAGGATGTAGGCATGTCATGGTTTAGCACTATATGTGCATGCTTTTACTTAGGTTGTCATCTATTGTGTTAGAAAGAAAATTGCAATGAAAACCATACACTTAACGAAATAAAACTATGAACAATAATGATTAATGCAAAAAAATGAATTGAGTAGTTCTCAAACAATTAATAATAAGTAATAACATATGAAAATTAAAAGATTATATATACCTAAACTAAACTAAAAACATGCCAAAACTAAACTTACTAAAGAATTGTCTAAGCTGCAAGAGCATCACATAGTCCAATAGTAATGTTTAGCAGAAGCCAAGTTACTGACTATAAAATTTAATTATCCATGCTAACATGAAAAAAAAGAGTAGGGACATGTATCTCAAGTGGGCCTACTTGAGAAATAAGCTAATTGTGCTAAATAGAAGAAAATAGCTAAATCAAAGCTTCATAGATTCATATATGCATATTAATTATAGACAAGCAATATATTCAACTAAAAGTAGGAATATATTGAAAATGGTGTCACATTTTTTTTTATAACAAAAGTTAGTATTGGTCAAAATTTTGACCTTTACATAGTACTAATTTGACCAGAATGCTATGCATTTGACGGTCCCTTCGACACACTTGGGTGGATAATTCGATGACAAAATGGTCCCAATTTTGACCTTTACACCAATTGAATCGATGACAATGCTATGCATTCGACATCTTATTCTTCCAGTTCCAAGGGATTGTTGCAATTGATAATTCAACTAGTTATATGATCTAAATTTTGACTATTATTCACCATGTAGAAAATTCAATGAAAAAAGATCGACGATAGTTTTAGTCGTCTATTCGACCAATTGTTGTAGAAAATTTGACTAATTCTCGTCAAAATTTAGGGTAAAATTTACTAGTGTATCTTACAAGATGACATTCTCATTGATAGTAAGAAACAAGGGGAACACTTGAGCATTTGGAACAAGTTTTGAGAAGAT
The DNA here is from genome assembly GCA_027943335.1 of Chamaecyparis obtusa. Lineage (NCBI taxonomy): Eukaryota > Viridiplantae > Streptophyta > Pinopsida > Cupressales > Cupressaceae > Chamaecyparis > Chamaecyparis obtusa. The sequence continues at coordinate 9,807 of BSBK01006441.1, read as the reverse complement.
TGCTAGAGGAGAAGTTGAGAATCAACTTGGACAAGTGTGTCTTCTTGCAGGAGGAGTTGATTTTCCTAGGCTTTTTCATCTCCAAAGGAAACCTCAAGATGGATCCATCAAAGGTGGATGCCATACTAGATTGGCCCACTCCAAGGATAGCAAGTGAGGTCAAAAGTTTTCATGGCCTAGCAAGTTTTTATAGGAAATTTATTAGAGGTTTCAATAATGTGAGTGCTCCCATGATTAAAACCATTAAGGGAGGCAAGAAATGTTAGTTTGTGTGGACTCAAGAAGCTGACATGGATTTTGAGTTTTTGAAGAGGAAGGTGGCAGAGAAACCTATCCTAGTGCTACCAGACTTTGGTAAAGTCTTCACCATTGAGTGTGATGCCAACATTAGGGCCATAAGAGGAGTCCTAAGCCAAGAGGGAAATCCTGTGGCCTACTTTAGTGAGAAACTAAATGAGGCAAATCAAAGGTACTCCACCTTTGACTTGGAGATGTATGCAATGGTTCAGTCCCTAAGGAAGTGGAGGAACTATTTGTTGCCAAAAGAATTTGTTGTTTATACTGATAATCATGCCTTGAGTTTCTTGAATGGGCAAGAGAAGTTGAATCATATGCATGTCAAGTGGATGGAATATCTTCAATCCTACGCATTTACAATCAAGCATAAGAAAGGGGTAGCAAACAAGGTTGTTGATGCCCTTAGCAGGAGGAATTTGACAATCCAAGAGATGAGGTTAGAAAATGTGGGATTCCATTCCATCAAAGATATGTTTGAAGAAGATGAGAAGTCCAAGGAAGCATACAGGGTTTGCAAGGACATGACAAGGTAGTATCATAGCACTTACTCTAATTATATGCTATAGGAGGGACTACTTTTCAAAGGCAATCAATTGTGTATCCCTAGGGGATCACTTAGAGAGAATATTGTGAGGGAGAAGCATTATGGGGGTCTGGTAGGCCATTTTGGATTAGATAAGACACTAGAGTTGGTGAGGAGATTCTACCATTGGCCTAAGATGCCATCTGATGTTAGGAGATTTATGGAGGCTTGTATGGTGTGCCAAAGAGAAAAGGGTAGGTCTTCAAATGTAGGTCTCTACACTCCATTTCTCATTCCCAATAGACCTTGGGATGCTATCAGTTTAGATTTTGTGCTTGGCCTTCCTAAGACCAAACAGGGTCATGATAGTGTGTGTGTGGTGGTGGACATGTTCTCTAAGATGGTTCACTTCTTGCCTTCCAAGACTAGCCATGATGCCTCACATATTGTAGGGATCTTCTTCAAGGAGATCATAAGACTACATGGATTGCCTCTATCCATAGTCTCAAACAGGGATCCCAAGTTCCTTGGTCATTTTTGGAGGACCTTGTGGAAAAATCTTGGGACAAAATTGGCCTTCTCATCTACCTAACATCCCTAATTAGATGGTCAGAGTGAAGTAGTCAATAGGTCTCTTGGCAACCTATTAAGGTGCCTAACCAAGGAGCATGGCTCAACTTGGGATTTAGTCATTTCTTAGGCAGAATTTTCCTATAATGACTCCATGAGTAGAAGCATAGGACATAGCCCTTTCCAAATTGTGTATGGCACCCATCTAAGGGGTGTGATGGAGTTGAGAGAAGTTAATTCCATGGAGAGGAACAATGCTTAGGCTAGTAGCTTTGTAGAGGTCATGAGGGACATACACAAAGAGGTAAGGAGCAAGTTGGAGAAGGTGACAGAGAGGTATAAAGAGGTTCCAGACAGTAGAAGGAGAGATCTCCAATTTTCAGTAGGAGATATGTTGATGGTTCACTTGAAGAAGGAAAGGTTACCCAAGGGTAAACATAGAAAGTTTATGATGAGAAGATAGGTCCTTTTAAAATTTTGCAAAAGTGTGGTCAGAATACTTACAAGGTTGATTTAAGCATTGTGATACAACTGATTGTAGACGTGACTAATTGAGTTTTTGAAGAGGAAGGTGGCACAAAAACCTATCCTAGTGCTACCAAACTTTGGTAAAGTCTTCACCATTGAGTGTGATGCCAACAATAGGGCCATAAGAGGATTCCTAAGCCAAGAGGGAAAGCCTATGGCCTTCTTTAGTGAGAAACTAAATGAGGCAAACCAAAGGTACTCCACCTATGACTTGGAGATGTATGCAATGGTTTAGTCCCTAAGGAAGTGGAGGCACTATTTGTTGCCAAAAGAATTTGTTGTTTATACTGATAACCATGCCTTGAGTTTCTCAAATGGGAAAGAGAAGTTGAATCATATGCATGTCAAGTGGATGGAATATATTCAATCCTACAGATTTACAATCAAGCATAAGAAAGGGGTAGCAAACAAGGTTGCTGATGCCCTTAGCAGGAGGAATCTGACAATCCAAGAGATGAGGTTAGAAAATGTGGGATTCCATTCCATCAAAGATATGTATGAAGAAGATGAGAACTTCAAGGAAGCATACATGGTTTGCAAGGACATGACAAGGTAGTATCATAGCACGTACTCTGATTATATGTTGTAGGAGGGACTACTTTTCAAAGGCAATCAATTGTGTATCCCTAGGGGATCACTTAGAGAGAATATTGTGAGGGAGAAGTATTGTGGGGGTTTGGTAGGCCATTTTGGATTAGATAAGACACTAGAGTCTAACCTTGTAAGCATTGTGATAATTTGTTCTTCCATTTCTACTGGGTTTGCATCATTTTCTACTTGTCTTTCATCTAGCACATATTCTCCTTTCTCTTCAACCCCATTTGGAGAATGGGTAGCATTGGCATTGTTTGGAACCACTTCCCCACCAACATTCTGCCCTACTATTGTATACACCTAAAAATGGTCAAGGGAAATTGAAATGAGCAATCAAGAAAAAAACCACGAATTAATTGAAATCAAAGCCAAAAGGATTAATTAAATAAAAAAGAGAAAATATTATGCAATTAATTTTGATCAATTAATTGTATAGTTAAATTAAATCAAATTCAACCCATTCAAGGGTACACATGGCTAAGATAAATCAATTATATTTTCCTATTTTTCTCACCAACCACATATGGACAAAATCAAAATGAACCAATGAGAATGAAGGAATGAGCTCACATGGATCTAAGCCAAATCAATTCTCCATCACACATCTTGGAGATGCATCTTGATCATTCATTTTGTCTCTTTGTTCCAACCTTTGAGAAGAAAATATTTACTTTGTCCCAACATTTGGAACCATTAACTTGACTCAAACTTAATCATGATTAATCTTACTCTACCCCTAAGCTTTGGGAAAATTAATAAATATAGGGGAAAATCAAGGGAAAAGGATCCACTCTCATTAGTTGTTAATTGCATCAATATTATAGCCATTTAATTGTGAAATCTTAGCATATTTGAGTATAATTTGAGTTAGAATAACATACTTCATCTATCATAGATCATTAATTCTCATTCTAGAGTTGTCTCTAATGAATGCTAATCTGAGAGCATTTCTTTAGTTTTTCTAGTTAGAGGTGCATAATATATTTATTATCATTATTTCAATTCAATTGCTTTAAAATTATTATATTTTTCATAATTGAGTTGATATTTTGATGAACTAATCATATGAAGGTATTTTACATACACAAAATGACACCCACCGTGGGGGCTTGGCCTCAATTTTTAGAAATTTGTTAAATATTTGCAGGTACATTAGCGCATTTAATAGGAGAAACAACATGCATATAGTGAAGTTTGATGCCTTTGCACAGAGAAATAGCGAGTGTACACCAAAGTTTAACAGCTTTGCATAGAGTTTCGACACATTCACAATTTCTTTTATCTTCTGTCTATATTTCTTTCAACACGTAGAACATACCTTTGTGGTGCATTTATGAATCAATTTCAGCACGTATAATGTTTTAGTCATTTTAATAATGTGTAGCAGTGACATAATAACACGTTTAAGAATTTTTGTAGAGCGTAGTAACAAAAATAACATGTATGCAAGTTTCTATAATGCATATCTCTGTTATTTTTAAAAGTTTAAATTCTGTCACTAGTAAATTTGACCCCAAATTTTGACCAAAATTTTTGACCAAGTAGAAAAATGGTTTTTCTTGGTCAGATTGTAGAAGGAAAATTTTGATTTTTTTAAAATCCATGCCCATGTTCATCGAAATTATGACCATTCCCATGTTAGTGGAAAGTTTGACGAACATGGGCATTACTTTTTAAAAAAAAAGAACATCACTTTTTCATTATTCCTGTGACGAGAGCAGAGTAGAGTCAATGTCCCATGCCCACCATTCCCCCTTTGCATATTCATTGTTCCCCCATGGATTACTGCAAAATTCTTGATGGTCTTTGTATATTTTTCCACTACATTTGGAGAGGTACATGGATTTTCTAAAAAAATTCACTCAGAATCTTCTTTGTTTAAACAAAAAATTGACCTTAGATCATTGAAGGTAGTTGAAGGAATTCAAAAAATTTATCAGCTATGGTAGTTGAAGGAATTCATTAAGGAATAAATTATTTCCATTTATTTAGTTGATAACAAAAAATAGAGATCTTAGCTAGGTTTGACCCATTTTGCAAAAATAAAATACAAAACAAATCTTACCCAATTTCTGACATAAAAAGGGCATCTCACTCCTCCACATTACAATGGCATTTTCAATAGGGTCCATGATTGGTTTTGGAATCCTCATCAAATCACACATTTTGATGTTCCTCTAAAATGCATCATGCTCGAGGTGATTCACCATTATCTTAATTTCTGACTACATACCAACTAATATTTGTATTGTCCCTACTCAAAAGATTATCAACACAAATATCAGTTGGTATGTAATCAACAATTAAGATTAATGGTTGTGCTATGTAGGGTCATGACATATATCTATATATATCTATATATATAGATATATGTACATATATAGATATATGTACATATATATATATATACATATATATATATATATATATATATACACACATATATATATATATATACATATATATATATATATACATATATATATATATATATATATATATATATATATATATATATATATATATATATGTACATATATACATATATATATATATATATATATATATATATATATATATATGTACATATATATATATATATATATATATATATGTACATATATATATATATATATATATATATATATATATATATGTACATATATATATATATATATATATATAGATATATATGTACATATATATATATATATCAACAATTAAGATTAATGGTTGTGCTATGTAGGGTCATGACCCTACGTGGCATAAGCCACATATGGTCATGACTCTATGCAAATATATATATATATATATACATATATATATATATATATACATATATATATATATATACATATACATATATATATATATATATATACATATATATATATATATATATACATATATATATATATATACATATATATATATATATATACATATATATATATATACATATATATATATATATATATACACATATATATATATATATAGTTAATATGATTTAGAAGAACAGAGAGGGGGGGTGAATCAGTTGTTCTCAGGTCTAGATGTATAAAACAAAGTTAAAAAACTTTTCCTTAAATCAGATCTAACAACCAAAACCAACTCGGTCATCACTGATTCAATAATAGAAACATATAACATTGCAGTGCAGTACCCAGTTATATCTAACTTGTAAAACATAGAAATGTCTAAACCAAAACATCCACACAAGCATTGACACTAGGATTTATAGTGGAAACCCAATCTGGAAAAAACCACTTTGTAACATGCTACTATTATTTTCACTCTTCTGAAGTGAGCTCGGTTAAAAGCCAACCCTGGCAAAGGTTACAATACACATTGTTAGGTGTGACCCGGTTAAAGGATTTAAATCACTCTGTTAGAAGTGAGCCTTGTTATAGGACTTACATAAATTCCATTAGAATGCAACCTTGTTCAAAGGATTTAAACATATAACTGTTAGGTCAACCTCTGTTATAAGGATTTTGACTGCTACAATGGTTAGAAAGTAGCAGTAGTATTGATCTGAAAAACATACAACTCACTTTGCAAATATCAGATCCAATTCCATACACAAATGCTGGTTTACTGACTTTGAAACATTTCCATCTCCATCTCTGATCTGATCAAAACTTTTCTTCAAGCAATCACCACACTTCTCCTTCAACCTTTTCTTCTTATAAAGTCATTAACATCTACTGATCTTTCAACATCCTCTGTTCACCCATGCACACACATACCTAATGCTCAGGTTCCCTTAATACTTCCTCAATTAGGTTAAATCATCTTTTTTTGCTCAATCTCCTTCATAGATCTTAGGGTTAGGTCAGATTCATTGAATCTACCCGCTTTATGTTCTTTGGCTCCTTTTCTAGAAATGTCTCAAATATCTTAAAGATTTACAATAAAACATTTTTTAGTGCATTGAATGCTTTCAAACAATCAATAAATAAAGTCAACACATTTTACATAATCCAAGAATTCAACAATGTCGGCTCCAAATCTGAATTCTCTTCAAATATAAAAATACTGATGCTTGGTCAATACTGTGATCAACTACTCGGTCTTCATGTAGAAAGCTCGGTCATTACTAAAAATGTTTCCTCGGCTTAAACTATCTTCCTCAGCAATTAACTGATGTTCGGTCAACACTAGAATTTTGCTCGGCATATACTAACTCGGTCGACACTAACATCACTCAGCTTGAACATGATTTCTCTATTTTTTCTCGGTTAAGCCTACCAGTTTAGTCTTCAATATTACTAAGATAAATAATACATTGTCTCATCATTATACAACATAGTCAAGTACACTTTGTAGTATCAAGATAACTCAACCTTTCCTTAGGTGCTATTGTTACCAACCTTCCCTATCCCCTTAGCAACACTCAAATAGATATAGTACTTTCCTAAGTAGCAATAGTCTTATGAGTTAAGATTTGACATCAATGACAACACAACAATTGCTTCAATTACAGTTTCCAACAATCTCTCTCTTTGGCATTACTGGCAACACCATATGATATCACCTAAATAACACATGGATTACCAACCAATCCAAAAAACTTATTTGTCCATCAGAATTTTTTTTTTAATATCCTTAGCTTCATTCTAATTCAGAATCTATAAGCCTCACTTCTGTGACCGTCAGAAATATCCATATCTCCCTCTATCTTGATCCTTCATTTCAGTTCATCATCTCCTTACTTTTCCTTTAGTGTCATGTGTTATTATATCATCTCAGTTCATCTCCCTCTTTGACAAAAAATGCCAAAGAAACAACTAAAACATACATCCATCAGATGTAGATATTATCTGTGCATCTCAGTGTTTCTCCCTCTATCATCTTACTTATGATTGATTCCTTGTCTTTTCTCTTCTTCACAACTCTAGGCCAATCCTAAAGTGTGACAATCTTCTGCATCAATCTGTTAGATATTCTGCTGTAGCATATTTAATGCAGTGCTCCTAGCTTAACTAGGCAGCCTCAGTTAGTGGAAGGACCCTAATTGACTTCTCAAATACTCATGTGCTTCTTTAGTTAAAGCTTTAGTGAATATGTTTTCTAATTGTTCCTTTGTAAGTTTCTAATCATGGATCTATACAAAGTCTAGTTCACTTCTGCAACATCATCATTCTTAGATAACTTTTGTCCAGTAGCCATAGGAGTACTCATTGGTCTAGAATCTTCTATCCCAAAAGTTTTCAGTATTTCATCAATATACTTAGACTGTGTAATGAAAATTCCTTTCTTCATTTGATATACTTGTAAACCAACAAAGAATTTGATCTCACCAAACATGCTCATTTCAAATTCAGTTTGCATTTCATTTGAAAATCTTTTACACAAAGCATCTTGTCCACCAAAAATAATATCATCCACAAAATTTTTTGCCAACATGATACCTTTACCTTCTTCATCTTTCATGTACATATTGCTTGTGTCATTTGTTCTTGAAAATCCAATCTGTATCAAGTAGTTATACAATCTCTCATACCATGCTCTGGAGCTTGTTTTAATCCATATAGTGCTTTGTTCAGTTTGCATACCATGTGTCTTCTATTTGGATCAATAAAACCTTTTGGCTGTTCTATGTAAACTTCTTCTTCTAGTATACCATTTAAGAATGCAGACTTGACATCCATTTGATAAACCTTGAAATATTTATAAGCAACATATGCCAGCAGAGTTCTTACTCCTTCCAATCTAGCTACAGGGGAAAATGTTTCCCATAATCTATTCCTTCTTCTTGTGTGTAGCCTTTGCATACTAGCCTAGCTTTGTTCCTAGTTATTTCACCTTTTTCATTCAACTTATTTTGGAACACCCACTTTGTGCCTATAACATTTTTGTTTTCAGGTCTCGGCACCAGAGTCCAAGTATCATTCTTCTCTATTTGGTCTATTTATTCATTCATTTCTTGTATCCAGTCTTCATTTTCTAATGCCTCTCTAGTTGACTTAGGTTCAAATTCACACAGTAAACATGTTGGATCCATTGTCTTACTTCTGGTCAGAATTCCAGTATGTTTGTCTACAATTATCTATTCAGGCTTGTGATGTTTTCTTAAATATTTTGCCAAAATAGGTTCAGCTCGTCTCTCCTCTATTTCATCAGGTTCCTCAACAAGATTTTTAGATTCAGCTCTAAATGCTCGGTAACCTCTTCTTGATACTCGACAACATTATCTTGTCGCTCAACATGTTCTTGTTCTCTTTCAGCACTATTTTCCTGATGCTCAACAACCTCTTCCTGTCGCTCGACATTGCTTACATGAGACTTGACATCAGGTGCAAGTTTGTTACTTGCCTCTTCTTCTTCTTTAATATACACAAAAGATCAATAAGCTTCTGGTTCTCTTTTTCTATCAACTTCATTTATTTCTACATACTCATCAACTTTGATATTTACACTTTCCACAATTTTGTTAGTGTTAGAGTTAAAACACTTATAAGCTTTAATTTTTGTGGAATACCCTAGGAATATGCCTTCATCACTTTTAGCAACAAACTTTCCATTCCTATTTTCTTTTAATATGTAGCACTTGCTTCCAAAGATTCTAAAGTATTTAACACTCGGTGCATGCCCGTACCATAATTCATAGGGTGTCAGATTTGTACCTTTCTTGATCTGTACCTAGTTAAGAGTGTAGATAGTTGTACTTATAGCTTCTTTCCAGTATTTCTATGCCACATTCTTTTCAATCAACAATGTCCTTGCACAATCCAAGATAGATCTATTTCTTCTCTCTAGTATACCATTCTGTGGAGGTGTTCTAGGTGCAGACATCTATCTTTTGATTCCTCTTTCATTGCAAAATATATTGAATTCATTTGATGTAAATTCTCCACCTCGGTCAGATCTAAGACATTTCAAGTTCCTACCTGTCTCCTTCTCAACCTTAGCCAAATACCACTTAAAGAATTGAAAAGTGTTAGATTTTTCTTTTAGAAACATTACATGCATCATCCTGGTATGATCATCAATAAACAAGATAAAATATGTAGCACCACAGTAACTTTGTACACCCATAGGTCCACAAAGGTCAGTATGAACCAAATCTAAAATGTTATCAGAAGTAAAGGATTTGCTCTTATAACTTGACTTTGTCATTTTTCCTAACTGGCATTCCTTGCACATCACATTCTTAGGTTTCTTAAATCTAGGTAGACCTCTTACTTTCTTCTTCTTACTTATTTCTACCTGATTATCAAAGTTAACATGACATCGCCTCTTATGCCATAACCAAATGTCATCAAGTTGTGCAACCATACATGCTTCTT
>BSBK01006440.1:155000-199239 GCA_027943335.1 Chamaecyparis obtusa | reverse complement strand
ATCGTGCACCTTCATCCTATACATATATGACCACATTTAACCAAATTTTTACAAATAAACATATTGCAATGCAACTCATCCTCTTACAAAGGTATTACAACAATGTTTTTGTTTACAACAAAGTAAGAAAGGTAAAATCCACATTTTGCAAGAACCGTGCCTTTAATCCATACTTTCATCCATTTTATTCCAAAGAAAGAACCTATGATTGTAAAAATCTATCTTTTTGACCATGCAGGCTCACCTCCCATCCTAGGCCTTTACAAGGCCACCCCCGGGCTAGGAGAACTAGAAGCCAAAATGGGTAACAATAACAAAAATATTTGCAACAAGATACGACAAAAAAATGAAATACACAAGAACTACCAACCCAGAGGATCTCAAAATGATCCAAATATGGAAGATGAAGGTGTACTAAAATCTTAGGTGGAGAATGCCATGTAAAAAAAAAGTAGAAATTCCTTCTCAAGGCCACACAACCTCTATTTTATTTTGCATCAAAAATCCCATTAATTCCTTATGACCTCCAAATGAAAACATGCCAAAACCTCTCCTTATGACCCCCAAAACAATGGCCATGGAGATCTCATAATATTTTCCATATCCCCCTCCTCTAGGAGGAGGGACTCTACACTCTCTAAGATATCCTATTACCCTTTACCCCAAGACTACTCTACCCTCACAATGGTGAGTTTTTTCCTTGCACTCCAAAAACAATCCAAAAACAAGAAAACAAGAAACTCCATGAAAGAACAATCAACAAACTTACAGCACATTTCCTACACATTACATTTGTAACATAATAACATAAAAACAAGATATGAGGCCACCAACATCTCTCATAAGTTATAAAAATAGGGTATTTGATGAAGAGCTCTAAGTCCTACTCCAAAAGCTTCTCTAATTTCCTTATTTGTCTCCATAATTGGAGAGTGGGTGAACAACTTTCAAGTCTTGGGAGATCCCACTAAAAATGTTGTACACAACTCCCAAACCCTCTTGGGTGAAGGGAATAAGTTCTATTTTGTTGTTCTTCCCAATACCTTACATCGTTACTAAAATTGGTCTCCAAAAAGGTAACTTTTAAAAGGGAACAAGTAACTTGCACTAAAATGGAGGACCCTGTAACAAAAGTCCTTACTTCCAAGAGTTGATTTTCATCCATCTTGGAAAACAAACTTTTGGAAGAGATCCAAGTCAACTATGAGTAGTCCCTAGGATTAAAAAAGACCCTTACCCATATGTATATCAAGTGGGCTTTCTAAATAAGGCCTAAAATCAACTCTATGTCCATTTAACCCCTTAAAAACCCACCTAGAGTTTACCTATGACTTCCTAGGGATGCAACCTTACTCCAAGATCTCTACTCAAGATGTTGTCATTGGAATCCTAAAAGGTACTATCAAAGGTTAGGTTGCAACCAATCATATCTCAAATGGACATGCCATTTCCACATAATCACAATCACAAGTGTCAAGTGACACCACAAAATATCCACATCACAAACACACTTGGCATGTCCATTTGTAAAATAACAATTTACATTAAACAATTTGAATTTAAAAAATTACAATTAACATACATTCCACATTTACAATTATGAAATAAAAACACTTTACAACAAGGTTTTGTCTCTTCAATAGACACAACCTTGGTTTAAATCATGCACATCGGATTGGTTCTAGTTCTCCAAATTGATTCCATATTCAATTCCTACACAAATCAATTCAAACATCAGTAGCTCAAGAAAACATGAGAATATATAATGTATGAACATAAACATTATTTAGGAAATTTCCATATACACAACATCTCACATTTAATTGAAAATCCAACATTTCAACAATAATTTATGCATTTTCCACATGAAAATGTAAGCATATCAATTATCAACATTTCATAACTTGACATTTAACTTCAATAAAATCCACATTTCATCATAATTTAGATCACAATGGTCATTTTCCTAAATAACTCATATAAGAATATATAATAAATTGAAACATTTCAATATTCATCTAAGTCAATAACCATAGTGAAACTCATAATGTATCTTAAAATCATCATCATGAGTACCAAAAACATCATAAAATATAATGTTTCATCATTTGATGTAATCAAAATACCTATCAAAAGAGTAAAATCTCATTATGCATCAAAAAATAAAGTCAAATACTAGGTCTATCATAATGATAAATGGAAATGCTATGACGGGCTTGGGGTGATGCCTCACATCCTCCTTCCTTAGGTATGAACTTCCTCCTAGATTTCATCAAAAATATGGGGATACTGAGATCTCATCTACGTTGTTTCCTCCCATGATGTTATAACCTCATCATAACAATCCCAATAGACCCTAACCTGGTCCAACTCTTGGCCTTGAAGAGCTAGCGTCCAACATGACAAAATGCGAATGGGATCCAAATCCAACTGTCCATCTAACTCTTACCTGCATGGCATCCCAATCTATAATATGAGACTCATCATAAATGTATTTCCTTAGTATTGAAACATGAAACACATCGTAGATGTGTCATAGGATAGCTGGCTTAAAGCTAGATAATATGCAATTGGTCTTATCCTCTCAAGGATCTCAAAAGATCCAACAAAGCAAGGTGCAAGATTAGAGCCCTTTCCATAATGGATTGAACTCTTATGTAGCCACAGTCTCAGGAAAACACTATCACCAACCATATATCTATGATATATAATCTTTTCATCTACATACTTATTATGCCTATCCTGAGCCTCTCTAGGACACTACTAATCAAATTCACCTCGTGCTCCTTATCACAAACCAACTCTAGCCCAACAACTACTCTATCCTCAATTTGATTGATGCAGGAGCATCCTGGGTGTAAGAGAAATCTTGCATCACCCAAAAATATTTTTGTTTTTATTCAATAAGGGTTATTTTGTGCAGAGCTGCTATTTATGGAAAGTTACTATTTTTGGTAATTTTCGTATGTGCTCAGAATGATCTGATTTCTTTCTTGGAGGTTCATTTGGTCATATAAGTCTGCCAGTAAAGTTTCATTGCCAGATCAAGTGTACATCGGAAGATATTGAAGATTTTCGGTATTGGCAGCAGGGTACAGAAACTTTGAACTCAGTTTTGAAGGCTTTAGAGGCCCCGAATGAGGTCAAAAATTTGGGTGACAAGCGCTTGCGCAAGTCAAGCCTGTAGAGCGCTTCGTGGCATTTTCGAAATGGGGTTATAATAGCCAAGCGGGTCAACGGGTGATGACTTATGGTCTTCGGAAGTTGGGCCACCTGAAATGGCGAAAATAATTTTCTTCAAAATTTCTGTTGAGGTTTCAAAGGTTATCTTGAGTCGACTATGATGTAATGAAATGTAAAATAAAATAATTCTAAGTTTTGTCGGCCTTATTGGCTAAAATTCTGGAACTTTCCCAGGCGGTGGAAAATTGCCTATATAAGGAAGGCTGTATTATTGTCTTAAGCAGTTTAGAATAGTTCTAGGTAGTAGATCTGGGTATTGATTCGAGGCTTTGTCCTACAGAATATTGTAAGGGAATGTCCATGTGGCTTTGCATATTGTAATTCTGAAAGTTTGTAATTCCACATTTGTGGAGATAATAAAAAGCCAATTTTCTATTCTTGCATATTGTTGTTGTTTCTCTATTTCTGTTATGTGATTGTGCTATTAAGGGGAGCACCCTTCATCAAGTGGTATCAGAGTAGGAGTTCTTGAGTGTGTAAACAGATCGCCGACTGTGAGGCAGTTTGCACCAGGACCGTGGCTAGGGTTTCAGCGCGCATCGCGAAAATGGCTCCACGAAGGGAACGTGGCGGAAGAGCTGGTGTTGTAACACCTGAGGTTAGAGAGCTGCAGAGACAAGTGCAAGCATTACAAGAAGAGATTCGTAGAGGAATGAATCTTAATGTCAGAGACGAAAGCGACGATGAAGCCGAAGAAGAATATCAAGAAGGAGAAGTTGAAATTGTGAACCAGGAGGAAGAAAGGCTTTTTCAGGCGATTTCCAAGATTGGGAAAAGACCTAAGATTGAGGTTCCTACATTTTCTGGAAATCTTAACCCAGAGGAATTGATCGACTGGATCAATGAATGTGAGGAATATTTTGAGTATGAAGATGTTGAGGATCCTGATAGGGTCAAATTTGCGAAGGCCAGACTGAAAGGTCATGCAAAGATATGGTGGCAAGAGATTCAGTTGGAGCGAAATAGAAGGGGAAAGGAGAAAATCATGAGATGGGATCGGATGGTGGATAAATTGAAGCGACAGTTCATTCCTGTTGATTATGAGCTTGACCTAATGAAGAAAATGCAGAGTTTGAAGCAAGCGGGAAGATCTGTTCAGGAGTATACAGAGGAGTTCTATCAACTTCTCATCAGAACAGGCCATGCAGAAGCTGATTAGGAGAAAGTTGCCCGATACCTTAATGGGTTAAGGCCAAGCATTTAGGAGGAGCTGAATCTGGTTCGAATGAACAGTATTGAAGAGGCATACCAGTTTGCCCTAAAAGTAGAAGGAAAAGCTGAACAAGAAGTTTGAGAGCAGACAAAATGGAAGAGGTCGCGGTGGACGATCTGGTGGACGGTCATATGGTGGCCAAAATGAAGATTCGAAAAAGAAGGATGAGGCTAGTAGCAGTCAGAATCAGTGAGGAAATAATTTCAATCACTTCCAGGATCAGAATAATAGAGATCAAAGAGGAAGGGGAAGAGGACAAGGATCTGGGAGAGGTGGCTTCCGTGGAACATGTTTTCACTATGGAGAAGAAGGTCATAGGGCATTTGAATGTCCTCAGCGCCAAGGCAGAACGGACAGGAGAAATGAAGGCCAGGCCAGAGTTGCACATGTAGATGAAGATGCCAGATCATCAAATTTTGAAGATGCTGAAAGAGGAGAAACGTTGATTAACAGAAGAGTCCTGTTGAGTGGTGAGAATGAACCTGAGCAAAGGAGGAGCTTGTTTCACACCAGGTGCAAGTGTGAAGGTAAATGTTGTGATGTGATCATTGATAGTGGGAGCACTGACAATTTGGTGTCAGAAGAGATGGTGACAAAGTTGAAGCTCAAGAGACAGAAACACCCACATCCATATCGGATTGCCTGGGTACAAGATGACCACAAGGTCATGGTCAATGAACAATGCCCAGTGAAGTTCAAGATTAGCGGATACCAAGATGAGGTATTGTGTGATATCATCTCTATGGATGCATGTCATATGTTATTGGGTAGACCGTGGCAGTTTGACAGATGTGCTGTACACGATGGTCGTGCGAATACCTATTCCCTGACAAAGGATGGAGTGCGACATAAGCTAAAGCCATTGAAGGAGACCGAAGAAAAGGTATGTGGTAATGCAAGAATAACATTTGTTGATGGAAGGAAATTCCTAGATAGTATGAGGCATGAGCATGTATGTTTTGCTTTAATTCCAAAAGCTGGTAAAGAGGAAGTAGAAGATGTTCCTGTAGAAGTTGCAGATTTGTTGAATGAGTTTTAGGATATTGTATCCAATAACGTGCCTGATGGATTACCACCAGTCAGGAAGATCAGTCATCAGATGGACTTGATCCCAGGAGCGAGTTTGCTGAATAAGGCAGCACACAGAATGACACCTGCAGAAAGTGAGGAGTTGAATAGACAAGTACATGAACTGCTACAGAAAGGATTGATCCGTGAGAGTCTGAGTCCCTGTGCTGTACCAGCAGTATTAGCACCAAAGAAGAATGGAGAATGGAGGATGTGTACAGATTCTAGGGCAATAAACAGGATCACAATCAAGTATAGGTTTCCATTGCCACGAATGGATGATATTATGGACTGTTTGAGTGGAGCTGTGTATTTCTCAAAGATAGATCTGAAAAGTGGATATCATCAGATTCGGATCAGAGAAGGAGATGAATGGAAGACTTCCTTCAAGACAAAGGAAGGACTATATGAGTGGTTAGTCATGCCTTTTGGGCTAACCAATGCACCGAGCACTTTCATGCGGCTCATGAACGAGGTTCTGAAAGAATTTTTGGGTAAGTTTGTTATTGTTTACCTAGATGATATTTTGATCTTTAGTAAGACATTGGATGAGCATATGATGCATATTCGTATGGTATTTGAGAAGTTGAGAGAAGAGAAATTGTTGATTAATTTGAAGAAGTGCGGTTTTGTGAAGAAAGAGTTAGTGTATTTGGGATTTGTAGTTTCAGCAGAAGGTCTGAAAATGGACCCAGAGAAGGTACAGGCTATTCTTGAATGGCCTACTCCGAGGAGTGCTACTGAGGTAAGATCTTTTCATGGTCTAGCTAGCTTTTACAGAAATTTTAGCAGTATTTGTGGACCCTTGACTGATACAATGAGAGGGGATAGAAAAGAGTTTAAGTGGACTAATGGGGCAGAAAAGAGTTTTCAATTATTGAAACAAAAAGTTACAGAACAACCTATTTTAGCACCTCCAAATTTTAATAAGGTATTTCAAGTAGATTGTGATGCTAGTGGTACTGCAATAGGAGCTGTTATGAGCCAAGAAGGTAAACCTGTTGCTTATTTCAGTGAGAAGTTAAATGATGCCAAGAGGAAATATTCTATTTATGATCAAGAATTTTATGCTATAGTTCAGGCATTAAAGAAGTGGAGACATTATGTGCCTTCCTAAGGAGTTTGTTTTGTATACTGATCATCAAGCTTTGCAATATTTGAATAGTCAAGGAAAGTTGAATCAAAGGCATTTGAAATGGGTTGAATTTTTGCAGAGTTATACATTTGTTTTGAAACACAGGAGTGGAAAGTCTAATAGGGTTGCAGATGCTCTTAGCAGAAAGAAACTATTGCTGACAGAAATGCAGATTGAAGTGGTTGGGTTCAAGGAGCTCAAGAATTTGTATCCAGAGGATCCTGATTTTGGTGAAGCTTGGAAAGCTTGTAAAGAACCTGTTACTCTAGACAGGACGAAATGGTTGGATTTCATCATCCAGGATGATATGCTATTCAGAGGGAGTCAGTTGTGCATTCCACGAAGTTCTATGAGGGAGAATCTCATCAAGGAGAAGCATAGTGGAGGATTGGCTGGACACTTTGGTCGTGATAAAACCCTTTCTTTGGTTGGTGAGAATTATTATTGGCCACAATTGCAGCAAGATGTGAAGAAGTTTGTACAGAGTTGCAGAGTATGTCAGATGGCGAAAGGAGTGAAGCAGAATACAGGGTTGTATCAGCCATTACCTATACCAGAGAAGCCTTGGGAGGATATCAGTATGGACTTTGTTCTTGGTTTACCGAGGACACAGCGGGGACACGATTCAATTTTTGTGGTAGTTGACAGATTTTCAAAGATGGCACATTTCATTCCCTGCAAGAAGACTAATGATGCTATTCATGTAGCAGAATTGTTTTTCAGAGAAGTAGTGAGACTTCATGGTTTGCCAAAGACCATAGTTTCAGATCGGGACACTAAGTTTGTTGGATATTTCTGACGTACATTGTGGAAGAAGTTGAAGACAGATTTGAAGTTCAGTTCATCACATCATCCACAGACTGATGGACAAACAGAGGTGGTGAATAGGAGTTTGGGGAATTTGCTGAGATGTTTGGTTGGAGATAAGCCAACAGGATGGGATTTGATTTTACCACAGGTTGAATTTGCATACAATAATTCTGTCAACAGGAGCACTGGTAAATCACCATTCCAGATTATATATGGAAGTAGTCCAAGAAATGCATTTGAATTGAGGAAGATAGATAAAGGAGAAATAAGTAGTGCTGAAGCTGAGGATTTTGCAGAACACTTGAAGAACATCCATGAGGAGGTGAGGAAGCATGTTACCAAGATGAACGCACAGTATAAGGCTAAGGCAGATGAGAAAAGGAGGTATAAGGAATTTCAAGTTGGTGATGAAGTCATGGTTCATTTGTGGAAGGAGCGGTTTCCAGTTGGTACATATAACAAGCTGAAAATGAAGAAGTTTGGACCATGTAGGATACTGAAGAAACATGATTCAGGAAATGCATATGAGGTAGAATTTCCTACTGAGCTAAATATTTCACCAGTGTTTAACATTTCAGACTTGATAGAGTATCATGAAGGAGGTGTTGAAGATGAGATCACAGTAGCACAGTGGAGTATTCCAGCAACTAGTTCAGACACTAAGGAGATCGAAGATATACTGGACAGTCGTATTGGCAGAAGCACAAGGAACAGGATATATGAAGAATATCTGGTCAAGTGGAAAGGATGACCTATTGAAGATTCATCATGGCTGACAAAGGAGGAGATTAGCTGTCTTGGTTTTCCTCTGCACACCTGAGTCATGACAGGGTCACTTCTCAAATTGCCCCAGGTGTCTGATGCAGGAGCATCCTGGGTGTAAGAGCAATCTTGCATCACCCAAAAATATTTTTGTTTTTATTCAATAAGGGTTATTTTGTGCAGAGCTGCTATTTATGGAAAGTTACTATTTTTGGTAATTTTCGTATGTGCTCAGAATGATCTGATTTCTTTCTTGAAGGTTCATTTTGGTCATATAAGTCTGCCAGTAAAGTTTCATTGCCAGATCAAGTGTACATCGGAAGATATTGAAGATTTTCGGTATTGGCAGCAGGGTACAGAAACTTTGAACTCCATTTTGAAGGCTTTAGAGGCCCCGGATGAGGTCAAAAATTTGGGTGACGGGCGCTTGCACGGGTCAAGCCTGTAGAGCGCTTCCTGGCATTTCTGAAATGGGGTTATAATAGCCGAGCGGGTCAACGGGTGATGACTTATGGTCTTCGGAAGTTGGGCCACCTGAAATGGCAAAAAATAATTTTCTTCAAAATTTCTGTTCAGGTTTCAAAGGTTATCTTGAGCCGACTATGATGTAATGAAATGTAAAATAAAATAATTCTAAGTTTGGTCGGCCTTATTGGCTAAAATTCTGGAACTTTCCCAGGCGGTGGAAAATTGCCTATATAAGGAAGGCTGTATTATTGTCTTAGGCAGTTCAGAATAGTTCTAGGTAGTAGATCTGGGTATTGATTCGAGGCTTTGTCCTACAGAATATTGTAAGGGAATGCCCATGTGGCTTTGCATATTGTAATTCTGAAAGTTTGTAATTCCACATTTGTGGAGATAATAAGAAGCCAATTTTCTGTTCTTGCATATTGTTGTTGTTTCTCTATTTCTGTTATGTGATTGTGGTATTAAGGGGAGCACCCTTCATCAGTGATCCAAACTCACCAGTGTCCTACAAGGTCAACCATATAATGCCTAAAAAGGTGGAATCTCCAAAGAAGTATGATGCCCACTATTGGAAGAAAAATCAACTAAGTGTAGGTACTCATCCCATCTTGTCTGAAGATCAATAACATACATGTAGAGAAGACCTTCTAACACCTAGTTAACCCTCTTTGTCTTCCCATCCTTTTCTAGATTATAAGATGTGCTCAAGTTGACCCTGGTGCCCAAAGTTGTCTGTAATGCTCTCCAAAAGGAAGACGTAAAGTACTAAAGAGATATTATCTATCTGATATGATCTTACGACAAATTCCATGAAGTCTGACAATATCCCACAAGAATACTTGTCCTATTGTTGGAGCTATGAATGTGGTATGAATAGGTGAAAAGTGAGCAAGTTTGGTCAACTTGTCAACTGTCACCATGATGGAGTCATCATGGTGAGATGAAATAGGAATAACAATGATAAAATCCATAGAAATGGTGTCCCACTTCCACTCAGGTATCTCATGAACCTGGAGAAACCCATCAGGATGGCTATGCTTTTCCTTTACTCTCTTACACTCAAGGCATCAAGCAAAAATCTCTCCAATGTGCTGCCTTAATGCTTTCCAATGATACAACTATCTCAAATATGCATGCATCATCTTGACTTTGGGATGTGTTGCATAAGATTCTATATGACCCTCTAACATTATAAAGTCTCACAATGCCTTGGAAGAAGGTACATAGATTCAACCTCTATGGAATAATAGTCCATTTGACTCTAATGAATAATCAACATAATTCCCTTCTAGCGCTCTCTAAGATCAAATTACCTGACAGAACTCAACATACCACTCTTCCTCATGCAAATGATGCAAAATGAAATCTCTCAACTCTATTGCTCTAGTCATAGAATATGACCCATTCCATCTCTTACTCAAAGCATCTACGACTACATGATCCTTTCCCTTGATGTAGTGAACATCAAAATCATACTCACAAGGGAACTACATCCATCTCTTGTAATAGGTATTAAGGTTTAGCTAAGTGAATACATAATAAAAACTCTAGTGATTATAATGTAGCTTGAACTGATTCCCTAAGAGAAAATGTCACCATCTCACTAATGCATGGGTCATTGTAGAAAGCTCAAGGTCATGGGTAGGGTAATTAATCTTATGACTCTAAAGTTTTCCAAACTCACATACAATGGCTCGACCATCCTACATAAGTACTACTCCCAAACCATCCAAAGAACCATCTTTGTAAACCACAAAATCCATTAAAGAATCTAGCACTGCAAGAATAAGTGCACTGGTAACTTCTTTCTTGACTTCTTGAAAGTCTCTCTCTAACTTCTTTTTCCACTCTAACTTCTTCCCCTTTCCCTGAAGATAATTAATAGGATATAGAATCCCTCAACAAAATGCCTATAATAATCTTCCAAACACATAAGACTCCTGAACTCATTCATAGTGGTTGATACTAGCCAGTTCATGATGGCTTTGATCTTTGATGGATCAACTGAGATACCATAACTTGAAATAACACACCTCAAGTAATGGATCTCATATCTATAGAATGTTCACTTTGACAAGTTACCATACAATTGATTTTCTCTCAAACACTACAATACCTATTTCAAGTGGTCTTTGTGCTCCCTCTCATCTTGAGAATATATCAATATGTCATCAAGAAAAAAAAAAAGAAATATATCTAGGAATGTGCATAATACCCCATTCATAAGACTCATAAATATAACTGGAGCATTCGTAAGACCAAATAGATCAACTTTGAACTCATAGTGTCTATATCTAGTATGGAAAAAATTCTTGTGAATATCACTATCTACAATCATCAATTGATAATACCCTGAATTTAGATTAATCTTTTAGAATAATTTTGTAGCTTTTAGGTGATCAAATAAATCATCAATCTTGGGGAGAAGATAATGATTCTTAATGGTTAACTTATTCAACTATCGGTAATCCATACACAATCACAAGGATCCATCCTTCTTCTTAATGAAGATGACTATTGTGCCCCAAGGAGAGATGTTAGGACAAATGTGTTGTTTCTCTAAAAGCTCCTCTAACTAGATCTTGATCTCATTGAGATCATTAGTGGTTATCCTATATGGTGACCTAAAAAATGGTGCAACTCCTGGCACAAGATCAATAAGAAAATACACTTCCCTACGAGGAGGTCTAATCGGTAGCTCAATATGAAACATATCTACAAACTCTTGAAGTATAGGATAATCATCAAGAGATAGTTCCTTCTCCTCCTCATCCTCTCTATCACTAACGGTGATGGAAAATAAATGACACTGTATTTTCATGTTCTTCTTAAGCAAAATAATGAAGATCATACGAAGATATATAAGCCTCTGAATCCCTAAATGGTACAAGAGCACCTAGGCTAACCTCCATTAGATAGTTAATTCTAGCTTGTAATTGACTCTAGAAAAGTCAAGAAATTAGTATGGTTTGTTTTATGACCTTAGTAGGTCTTGTTCTATGTTGGCTAGGTGAATTAGTCACTAGGACTACAGTCACACTATTAGCATTTGTTAGTTGCTATTTAAATTTCCTAGCATAGGGATAAAGAGTTTGAGTCATCAATATGTCTTAGAGATGTGAAGTTGTTTGTAAGATGCTAAAATGGTCATAAATGACCTTAGAACCTCAAAACATGGGAGGTTAAGTGACCTAGAATATAGGATCAAGGCACATGATGAAGTTGCCAAATGTTGTAAAATTATTGTCATGGCAACATTTACAATTATTGCAAATGTTGCATGCAATATTGATAACCTTAGATTCCCTTGGTTGTAGGAGTGGATGCTGAGCCAATAGGCCCTAAAATCATATAGGAGATATTGCATGTAGTTGATGGCTCGAATCTCTAGGTATTTGTATGCATTGTAACATTTTGGAGTGTGAATAGAGAGCTCTGTTACGGTGACAGTGAATATCTTTTGGATTTTTGTGTTAATAGTTGGGTTTCATGCATTGAATGGTAAAATCTATTATTGTTTTAGTATTCTATAGGAAGTTTTAAGAGTTTTCCATTTGATAAGTTTAAGACTTTGAGTAGTTTTAGTGTAGTTATCAAATTGTTTTAGTTCGGGACCATTCACTGGTCTCACTATGACAGTTTGTGTAGAAATGGCTCCCACATGAGATTCAACCATGGAAACTCAAAATAAGTGGTTGAATCTTCAAGTGGGGCCTCTGTACATATTTTATATGAAGGGAGGAAGCATCATGAGAAAGCTAGCAAATTTTATAGTCAAGCCCTAGGCGAGGTAGGTAGATCCAGTTAAAGGCTTGACAGAGAGAAATTGAGTATTTTCATGTGGGGAATGGGAGGTACAGTACATCCCTAGGAATTTTTCTATAATTTTTTCATATTATGTAACCATCCTAAGAATTTGGAGGTCATACCAATACATTAGGATAGGTTTTGAGCAAGTTCATCAGTCATAACCAGTCTGTCCTAGAAACTAGGCCTTTTAGCCCTGTTTCTCCTTGATATTAGGAAGGAGGTGTACGAAGGGTGTCACAACCTAAGACCTCCAAAATATTTAAGTTAAGCCAAAAGGGTATCCATATCTAAAGTTTATTTTGTAGGTTGTTTGGAGATTTTGGTTGAGAAATGATAAAATCTATTTAAAAAGGCTATTAGAAATAGGCCTAATTTTAAGGTCTCTTATGATGAAATATTGAATCTGATGAAACTATGAAGAAAGATCCTTCCCAAATCAGTCAAATGGAATGAGATATGAATGAATTAAATGTGAAGAAGGTCCCCATAGTGAAGTTTGAAATTTGTGATGTTTTAGTGGATTTGGCACTTAGATCCTTCTAAGTGAGATTGGGAAAGTGAAACAAAATCAAGGTGTGGATCATCCAAGGTGAATTTTTCAAGGTGTGACTCTTGTTATAAAGCATGAATAGGCCTTAGTTAATGACCTAAGCCTATTATGAGATCCTATAGAAGGATAGGATTCTAGGAGACAAGAGAAGTCTCTTGGAGGGAGTACAAATATGAGCCTTGGAGTTTATCATACATCACTAAAATCAGTATAGGAGTGTCATGGTCATCTAAACACTCAATCATCTTCTCACAATAATCCAACTTCAATCAATGGGCATAAAGCCAATCCATTCCAAGTACAATTCCATAGGATCTGAGAAGTATGATACAAAGGTCTAACATGGTGGTTAAATTACCAATCTACACTTGACAATCCCTAACCAAGGATTTGACTAACACTCTAGCTCCTAAAGCTAACTCAATCTTCTAACTGACATCCTTCCTAGCTTCTACTAGAACACAATGCTCCAAAACCAATGTAGATATAAAATAATCAATAGCTCCTGAATCAAACTAAATGGTAATGCTATTACCTCTTATTATAACTGTAGCCTCTATAAATGTGGCCTGATGCTATACCTAGAAATTATCAACCCCTACAAATACCCTATGGAACTTATTCATGTCCCCAACTATAGAATTTGATGTTGCCATGCTCTTACTACCTACCATCTGACCCAGTGGATAATTTATAGCTAAGTTCCATGAAACCACATGCATAACAAGGTCCATGTCTCTAAGTCTGAAGTCCCTATGGCCTAGAGGACTATTGTCCACCAATCCTACTAGATTAACTATAACCACTCTTGGAGGACTACTAAGTCCAAAATAGAGGTACATTTGAATCATATGGTTTCTACTCTTTCCTAGGAGCCTATGACTACCACTTCTTAGGATTAGAGCCCTATTGTCCTTGTGGTGGCCTCCACCTCTGATTATGCTAAGACTATTGCTTAGGGTTCTTATAAGACTTTAATTACTATCTATTATTACCCTTCCAATAGTTTTTCATATATCCATATATCTCAGGAGCAGAATTATGGTTCTGAGATTGATCTTGAGAATCATGTGTCCTACCCTATATCTCCTCTGCTATCAATTCCATCTCTATGGCCTCTTACAGGTTTCCTAGAGTGGTCAGGTCAACTTTTCCTGACATCCATTCATTAAGTCCCTTGAAAAAATGATTGAATTGGAACTTTTCATCCTTCATATAGTCTACATAGTATAGAAGCTCAAGGAACCAACTCTCACACTGCAACACTATGAGTCCCCTCTATTGAGGATCATGGAACTCATTTATGTCATGTTGTCTAAAGTGCTCTAACAAGTACCTATCTCTAAACCTCTCCAAGAAATCCTTCTAAGTGATAGTATCCATAAACAAGTTTTTCTTATACACCACATGTCTCCAACATGTAGAGGTGCCTCTTAGAGGGTGAACTACCAAATGTGCCTTCAAGTTTCTCCCATAAGGATGTAACCCAAAATAATGATCCCAACTCAATAGCCATGCCTTGACCTCTATGTCATTAATAGATCATGTAAAAAGTGGTGGATGCAAGCGTAGGAGATCTCTAATCTAGCTCCCTATATCATGACATACTCTTTGTACCATCTCAGGTGATAGATTTGGCATATGAACTAACTTAGCCTCATGATATCCTTGTCCCTCCACATGCACTAGTACATTTTGCACCATTTTTTGACACACTATTGGTTGAGGTTTCTACCCAACTCGGTCGAATGGTTGACCAACGGGTTCGTCATTATTATTGGTGTCAAAATATTGACCCATTACTTAACTTGTTGAATGATCAACTCCTCTATTGGTCGAGAAAGATGGCAACCTAGGTCGAAGATAACATTGGTAAGTGTTTGTGTATTGGTCGATCTTTTGACCAATATGGGTCAAAAATTTTGGTCGCTTCGACCAGGATGGGAAAATCATGACAGTCATATTCTGACCAAATTTGGTCAAAATATTTAGTGGCTCTGACCAAGATTCCATACCCACAATGACACATTTCAACACAGAATGGTCGAATTTAGGCTAGACTTTTGACGCAGCTGGGTCAAAATTTTGACGCAACGCAGAGTGTTTACAAAAAAATTGAAGATAAATATCAAGACTAATCACCAATGGCATCTTGATCAGTGATTAGTCTAGATATTTATCTTTAGGTGTCCACACCCACTCTATTGCTTGTTGTCGGAAGGTCCCTGCTCATTCTATTTTCTAGACTGCTTTGGGCTCTAGCAATCCATCTACTCTACTCTGTGTGAAACTATGGGTTTTTTCATTTTGTTTGAACTATTTGAGAGATAGGCTCTGATTGGTGTTCCATGAATTGGTAGAGCTTCCTCTTAGACACCCACAACTTTTCAAATCTATTGGTTTGAAGCCCCCAAAGGGTATTCTTCTCTATGGGCCTCATGTTTCTAGGAAAACCTTAATTGCTAGGGCAGTGGAAAATGAAATTGGTGCCTTCCTTTTCTATATCAATGGACCTAAGATCATGTCAAAGTTGGCTGGAGAAAGTCAAAGAAATCTCTAGAAGGCTTTTGAGGAGGCTAAGAAGAATGCCCATTCCATTATATTTATTGATGAAATTGATTCTATAACTCCCAAGAGAGAAAAAACCCATGGTGAAGTTGAAAGGAGAATTATTTCTCAACTTCTTATGCTTATGGATGTACTTAAATTGAGTTCCCATGTTATTGTTATGGGAGCAACTAATCGACCAAATAGTATTGATCCAACACTCAGAAGGTTTGGAAGGTTCGACAGGGAGATTGATATTGGGGTTTCAGATGAAATGGGCAAGTTGGAAGTGCTTCGCATCCATACAAAGAATATGAAGCTCTCTGATGATGTACGTATATTGGGGCCTTATTTTTTGTACTTATATATCCAATGTTAAGTAGTTCTTGGATTTTGAAATCATTTATTAATCTTTATGTTTCTTGATGGAGTATTTATTTATCTTTTGTTTTCTTGTTACAGGTTGATCTTGAAAAGATTGCTAAGGATACCCATGGATATGTTGGTGCAGATCTTGCTGCTTTGTGTACTAAGGCTGCACTTTAGTGCATTAGGGAAAAGATGGATGTTATAGACTTAGAAGATGAGACAATAGATGCTGAGATTCTAAACTAGATGGCCGTTAGTAATGAGCACTTCCAGACTACTTTGGGATCTAACAATCCATCTGCTAAAGCCATTGCTAACAAATGTGTTGCCCAAAATTTCCTATTCTGCAAATTTGGCCAAAGTTTCCAGGTCTTTGTTTTTATCCTGCCCTACTGCAACTTGTTTTAGCTTGCGAAGTAGATCCTCAAGGTTTCATGATTTTCACCCTTAACCCCATGTTCTTCAATGTGTTGTCAAGCTTCAGCACTGATCACACATGCTAATTCAAAAAACCCTTAGAGATATTCAAGTTTGAAAGCTTGTAGGAAATACTGGTGTCAAAGGGTTCAAAAAATTGTTCAGTGTCAAGAACCCTCTGTGTTTTTGACCTTCACTCTGAAAACCTCAGTTGTTTTCGACCCCTTCTATGTTTCACACTTCTTCCTCTGAAATCATTCTTTTTTTAAGTGTGCAACTCTAACGAGGTGGGTCCCATTGATGTTTTCGACAAGCTGCTAGTGCTTGTCGCATGATTGCATAGCCCTTTTTTAGGCTATGTGAACATGCGACTAGCCATTAAGTGCTATGTTGGGACCGATTGATGGTGGGCCCGAAGCTTACGGGGCCAGTGCGGTGGAGATCTATGGTGGTCGTATGATCTCATGGGATCTTCTGAGCCCATGAGATCATGTTCCTGCCATTGGATTAGAATCTCATGTTTTTGTGGGTCTCGAGGTTGGAAAGGCTTTCAGCGGTGCGCGGTTGCACGGATACAGATTTCTCATAGTCACTTAACCAACCTGGGGTTAAGGAAAGAATCAGGTGACTTGGCGACAAAGGGAAAATTGAAACCCATGGTTAGGTTTTTGGGTAGTGTCTAAGCTTGTCGCATGATCTCATGTGGCATCTTAACTGCACGTGATCATGCGACGAGCTGTCAACGGTCAGCGGTGGCTTCGGTGGTGACATGTACGTTTGCAGGTGGGCTAGAGGTATAACATGGGCCCCCATAGATTCAAGATCTATGGTGGTTGCATGTTTGCATGGGATCTTCTGATCCCATGTGATCATGCGACCACCATTAGATCCTCCTAATGCTTCCGGGTGGTGTTGCTGTGGGTCCAGTCGATGTGGTCAGCTCCTGTTGGGCCATGTCATAAAGGTTGGATTGAGGTGGTAGATCTGGTAGGCTTGAGATGTCTTACATGGCAAGATGGGGGATTCAATGAGGCTTGTCACATGATTCCATGAAGGCTTTTGAGCTCATGTGCTCATGCGACCAGCGATATTTTCAAAGCGGTGCGGCCAGTTTTGGTAGTTTTTCTTCTGCATTAATGTTTACAAGTGCAGGTAGCTAGAGATTTATGATTTTGGGGGTGGTTGCAGCTGAAGAATTTGTAGAGATCTAGGCAGCTATTTTAGTCAATTTTCCTTCTGAGAGTACCAGATTTGGTAGTTATGGAAAATTCCACTTGCAGGGGGGTAGTTCAATCAAAGCTTTGTCTACAGGAAGACTCAGTACAGAGATGGGCACGTAAACTGAATATCTGATTGGC
Source organism: Chamaecyparis obtusa (assembly GCA_027943335.1). Taxonomy (NCBI): domain Eukaryota; kingdom Viridiplantae; phylum Streptophyta; class Pinopsida; order Cupressales; family Cupressaceae; genus Chamaecyparis; species Chamaecyparis obtusa. Next base: position 181,489 of record BSBK01006440.1, on the reverse strand, counting down.
ATAGATATTTTCAAGATGCATTTATGATCAGAAGCAACTAGTTTAGGGTTGGATTATTTTATGCAAATTTATGTAACCCTGGTTAGATTTTTGACTCCTGCCTACGTGCAATGAGTGTTGTATATATTCTTTTTTGGAGCTTTTGAAGATTAGAGTTTGCATTTTGTAAAAGGAAAGTTTCTTTCTTAGAAAGCTATCTGAGACACTTTTATATCCTCTTGTTTTCTACTCTTTGTAATCTCCCATTGATAAATTCAAACATTACAGAGGCATTTCATGACAATTCTTCATGTCCCTATGTTTTCCTTGTCTGAGTTTGTCTCTTATTGGATTAAAGTGTATGATGTTTTTAGTGATATCTTAGGTTTTCTGATACCTCTTGCTTTTTGCAATTTTGTGTGTTTCCTATGTTTGATCTAATTTAGGTATTTTTGTGGGTATAGTTTAGCCCCTAATAGTCTTGTCTCAATCCTACACCGGGTTGTAGAAGTGAATGTCTTCTTGCAGGTCATAAGTTGTATCTTACATTCAGGCCATCTCATGAAACACTCATACAAGCCTATTTAGTAAGTTGTGATCTCCTAGACCTATTTCCTTCACTGGTTTCAGTGCATCACCTAGTAGGTAGATTTTCTTTCTATTATTTCCCTTTCCAAGCATTCCTTCTATCCCTTTCCCTCAAAAGTTTACTTTCATGTCAAAAAGAAAATCAAGCTGATAATCCATGAGGAACCAGTGTAGAGCTTAGAGGTTTCATCTCAGTTAGCAAAGGTCCCACAACCTAGAGATGATTCCCAAGTTATACTGAGTTATCAAGACTATGAGAGCTTGAGACAGAGGTGCAAACTTAGTGTATAACATTTTGGGCACGCCCGGTGGGATTGAAGTTCAAATTCATGTTCAAGGTATGCTATCTCTGATATGCTGGTAGCATGCTACAAACCTAGAAGAGGTCATTCTATTGCATATCTGGTGACTCCAGAAAGTCTACTGGTATCAAAGGTCAAGTGCTGGTATGTTTCAAATCTCCATTTTGAGGATTCCAGCTGAATACATGAGTAGACATGTCAAGTTTCTATGGACAGTGAGGTTACTCACCATCTTATTATGAGAATAATGCTCAACCAGCTAGTTATTAGCCTTATCAAAGCCACCTAAAGCCTCCTTTTACCCCAAGCTATTATACTTCTCAAGGGTATCAATATATCCAGTATGCCCCAAATGAGTTTTCCCTTGTGCAAAGTTATGAGCGAGCTCTCAGGCAAGATGGATCATGGGAACAAGAGGCACAACAACAAATGCAAAGCCAGCTTCCCTATCATGCTTACCACCCACCCTCCCCTTCTTAGCCTATTCAGCAATAGATGCAGACTTTGAGCTCAGACTTTAAGAAGATGGAGGAGGCAAAGAGTGTGTTGCTTGATTTGATTAAGCAAGTGTCTGAGCTCAAGGAGTAGAGAGAGCAGGAGGCTCAAAGTTATTATGAGTAGGAGGTAGTTCCTTACCAAATGACAGAGGTTCTTATTGATGAGAAATAAGCAACAAAGTTTCAAGAAGAGATCAGACGCCGAGCTGAGATTGAGACAGAAAGGTTGAGATCACTAATTGCTCAACAAGGGGCTCCTAGACCTAAGATCCCAAGCTAGAAGGCCCATCTATCTATGCCATCTATGTCTCCCTCTGAGCCCCCTTAGTTTCACATCCCAAGTTTTAAGGCAAAAAATTCTTTTCAAGAGCCTTCACTTGAGATGCAGCCCACCACTCTACAAGAGCAGCCTATTCAGAGAAGTGAGTTATCCCAAGAGACCCCTCTGGTCTCTTAGGATGATGAGGTGATTTGGATACCCCAATGGACTCTCCCTCCTAGTTTTCAGATGCCAAGCCTTTGCAAGGACACTAGTCTGGTGTCTGAGCAAGGACTGGTGGTAAAAGAACTTTCATTTGAAGAGGAGGAGAAGAAATCTAAGGTATCAATGTAGAGTGATGACTATGGTGAAATGGAGCAGCAAAGTGTGGAGGTAGAGGTTGATGCTCAGCTTGAGCTCTTGGTTGATTTTCTTGATGAGCTTCCCCTCTTTCTTGTTGATGAAGAAGAGACCATGCCATTGCCTATGGCTAAAGGTCAATCAGAACAACAGGTCCACCATGAACAGGAGGTTGATATAGAGGAGGATGCCTTGTCTTTGTTTGATAAGCTACCTGGTTTTGTTGAGAAGGATGAGAAAGATGTGATCATAGCCACCCCTTTGAAGTTGCAGCAGCTAGAAGAGATTGATCTTGAGGATATGCTAATTCATGAGCTTGCTCTCATCTTTGAGGAGGAGACTTCCCAATGTGTAGAGGATAACCAAAGCCTTGACAAAGACTATTTGGGAAGCATCATAGATGGCTTGTGTGTGGAGCCTGAATGTAAAGAGCCAATCATTCCTGGAGATCTTTAGAATATGGACAACTTTGATGAGTTCTTGGCCTATTTACCAGAAGAAGATGATGGTTCCCTCACCATAGTTGAGGAGTTGGCATGGCTATCCATGATGGAGGGAAACCATGAAGATAAAGAAGAAGCCATCAAGGAAAGTCCTACCTTTAGACTTTCAAGAGGCTACCCCATTAGATACTTGGCCTAGAAGGAGTTCACTGAGACACCTCCATATGATCCATTTGAGGTGAGTGAACTTGATCTTATTTTTGCAGAGGCAGTGCATCCTCATTGGCCAAATTTTTGTATGCCTCATATCCTTATAGCTATCCTCATATGTTCAGTGCAAAATATCTTGATGAGGAAGGGTAGCTATTTCTTAAAACCAGTGAATGGTTTTGTTTGACCAAGTTTCTGCACTGGTTAGTTTAGGCTAGGTTAGCTTCCCTACATTCTAGTTTAGTCTTTCCCTATTTTCCAAGAAGTGCTCACGCACAAGTTTTGTCCCTCTGTTTAGTTTTGCCTCTCTATTAAAGCTTTATGTTCATATTGACCCCATGCACAATGGATTGTGTCAAGGCCACTGGTCCAATGTCTAGCAACTTGGCATCCAGTAGAAATCACCAAAATGTTGCCCAAAATTTCCTATTCTACAAATTTGGCCAAAGTTTCTAGGTCTCTATTTTTTATCCCACCCTACTGCAACTTGTTTTAGCTTGTGAAGTAGATCCTCGATGTTTCATGCTTTGCACCCTTAACCCTATGTTCTTCAATGTGTTGTCAAGCTTTAGCTCTGATTGCACATGCTAATTCACAAAACCCTCAGAGATATTCAAGTTTAAAAGCTTGCAGGAAGTACTGGTGTCGAAGAGTTCAAAAAATTGTTTAGTGTCGAAAACCCTCTGTGTTTTCAACCTTCACTCTAAAAACCTTGGTTGTTTTTTACCCCTTCCATGTTTCACACTTCTTCCTCTGATGGCATTCTTTTTTTAAGTGTGCAACTCCGACCAGGTGGATCCCATTGATGTTTTCAAAAAGTTGCTAATGCTTGTCACATGATCGCATAGCCCTTTTTTAGGCTATGCAAACATGCGTCTAGCCATTAAGTGCATTGCTATGACCGGTTGATGGTGGGCTTGAAGCTTGCGGGGCCAATGCAGTGGAGATCTATGGTGGTCATATGATCTCATGAGATCTTCTGAGCCCATGAGATCACGCACCCGCCGTTGGATTAGAATCTCATGTTGTTGTGGGGCCTAGGGTTGGAAAGGCTTTCAGTGATGTACGGTTGCGTGGATATGGATTTCTCATAGTCGCTTAACCAACCCAAGGTTAAGGAAAGCATCAAGCGATTTGGTGACAAAGGGAAAATTGAAACCCAGGGTTAGGTTTGCAGGTAGCGTCTAAGCTTGTTGCATGATCTCATGTGGCCTCTTAACCGCATGCGATGAGCCATCAACGGTCAGCGATGGCTTTGATGGTTATGTGTATGTTTATAGGTGGGCCAAAGGTATAACATGGGCCCCCATAGATTCAAGATCTATGGTGGTCGCATGTTCGCATGGGATCTTCTGATCCCATGCGATCATGTGACCGTTGTTAGATCCTCCTGATGCTTCTGGGTGGTGTTGCTATGGGTTCGGCTAATGTGGTTGGCTCCTGTTGGGACACGTGGTAAAGGTTGCACTAAGGTGGCAGATCTGGTGGGCCCAAGGTGTCTTGTGTGGCAAGATGGTGGATTCAATGAGGCTTGTCGCATGATCACATGAAGGCTTTTGAGCTCATGTGATCATGTGACCAGCGATATTTTCAAAGTGGTGCGGCCAGTTTTGGTGGGTTTTCTTCTGCATTGATGTTTACAAGTGCGGGTAGCTAGAGATATATGATTTTGGGGGTGGTTGTAGCTGAAGAATTTGTAGAGATCTAGGCAGCTATTTTAGTGGATATTCCTTCTAAGAGTACCAAATTTGGTAGTTATGGTGAATTCCACTTGCAAGGGGGTAGTTCAATCAAAGTTTTGTCTACAGGAAGACTTAGTACATCGATGGGCATGTAAACTAAATATCTGATTGGCATAGATACTTTCAAGATGCATTTATGATCAGAAGTGACTGGTTTAGTGTTGGATTATTTTATGCATATTTATGTAACCCTGGTTAGATTTTTGACTCCTGCCTGTGTGCAGTGAGTGTTGTATATATTTTTTTTGGAGCTTTTGAAGCTCAGAGTTTTCATTTTGTAAAAGGAAAGTTTCTTTCTTAGAAAGCTATCTGAGACACTTTTATGTCCTCTAGTTTTCTACTCTTTGTAATCTCCCATTGATAAATTCAAACATTGCAGAGGCATTTCGTGACAATTCTTCATGTCCCTATGTTTTCCTTGTCTGAGTTTGTCTCTTATTGGATTAAAGTGTATGATGTTTTCAGTGATATCTTAGGTTTTCTGATACCTCTTACTTTCTACAATTTTGTGTGTTTCCTGTGTTTGATCTGATTTAGGTGTTTTTGTGGCTATAATTTAGCCCCTAACAGTCTTGTCTCAATCCTACACCGGGTTGCAGAAGTGAATGTCTACTTGCAGGTCATAAGTTGTATCTTACATTCAGGCCATCTTATGAAACACTCATGCAAGCCTATTCAGTAAGTTATGATCTCCTAGACCTATTTTCTTCACTGGTTTCACCCCTCTATACTGAGATCCAAACCCTAGTTTCGGTGCATCACCTAGTAGATAGATTTTCTTTCTGTTATTTCCCTTTCCAAGCATTCCTTCTATCCCTTTCCCTCAAAAGTTTACTTTCATGTTAAAAAGAAAATCAGGGTGATAAACCAAGAGGAACCAGCCTAGAACTTGGAGTTTTCATCTTAGTTAGCAAAGGTCCCACAATCTAGAGATGATTCCCAAGTTGTACTGAGTTATCAAGACTATGAGAGCTTGAGACAGAGACGCAAACTTAGTGTATAACAAAATGTCAAGCCAATTTCATCAGTGTGAAGGGCACTGAATTGTTAACAATGTGGTTTGGAGAGAGCGAGGATAATGTGAGGGAAATTTTTGATAAAGCTAGAGGATCATCTCCTTGCATCCTATTTTTTGACAAGCTTGATTCTATTGCTACACAGGTGTGTTGATTTTTTATGAGTGAATTTCAAGTTGAGGACGGTGAATATATTTGAGTAGGAATTTTTTTTGAACTATTTGAGATAGGCTCTCTAACTGGTGATGCATAACTGGTTTGCATGTTTGTGGCATGGAAGCAGTGTTGGGGATGCTGGCAATGCTGCAGATAGAGTCCTTAACCATTTGTTGATGGAGATGGATGGTATGATAGCCAAGAAAATAGTTTTCATTATTGGTGGTACAAACATACCCAATATATAATACATACAACTTTTAAAATTATAAATATACAAATATATAAAATATACATCTATAACATAAAAGGAAGTGTTGATGCATACTGACAAATAAAATAAGGAAAGCTTTTGCTCTCTTGATTTGTAAAATTTCCTTTGCCTCTTCTTTTTCTTGTGTTGCCACCCTAATTTTTGTAGCTGATATAAAAGAATGAATTGAATGATGGTGAAATTGAGAGAAATTTTGGGTAAATAAACTAAACAGATATCTAGAACAAAAATATGAACAAAGTTGAGGATAATGAGTTGGGTTTTCTTAAATAAATGAATACCATCAACCCATTTACAAAATGAAAAAGTATATGCTAGCAATCTCCAACAATATCATGGTAAAAAGGACATTTAGTATTGGATGTAAAAGTCTTGCATGCATTTATTTCATTCATTGCTTTCTTGACATGCACATCAGCCTCTATATCCACAATAAGTGTTTGGACTATCTCATATCCATAGTTTGACATAGCCTGTAAGCATAGAAATGAATGATTGAATCATATTGTATTCAAATTTCATCTTATTTGATATTTAAGAGATATTTTACAGTAATCAATTGACAATACACATCAATAAATAAATGAAATTGATATGAATATATCAACCTTTTCAAGTTCTTCAACAGCTTTAGCAACCTTGTTCTTTTGCTCAAAGATATCGTCCAAATTCATTTTTGGAACACTGGAATGAATAATTGTAAATCATACATGGAAACAAGGTAGTTTATAAGAGTAGAGATATTATATGATAATACAAATCACATTAATCTAAAAGACTACTACACCATTTCAAAGATCATATCAATCAAATTAATTTGAATCCTCACAAGGCAAACATAACATTCAGGCATCCAAAAATAATGGATGCAAATTCACAAACTAATTTTCTAAAATCAGCATTTCATCATATAAGAGGAACTACCAATATTAATATATTATCTCACAAATAGATGCAAATTCACAAATTAATTTTCTAGATTCAACATTTCATCAAATAAGAAGAATTGTCACAGACCTTTTGTGAGGGTATCAAGCACACTGCTTGACTCCAAATATTTCCTGAAAGCTTCCTTCTTAGATTCATTTGCCTGCCATATAAGGATGACAAGCATTATCATAGAGCCTAAATGTTCAATTCTTGTCATTGAATTCATGCATACAATCATCTACAATTGCAGCACTAAAACAACTAATTTTTTAGCACATAAGGACTATTTTCTTAAGTAAATCCTAAGGGGACAACAAGTAAAATTATTCACGTGGGTGTATTAGGCTATTAGCTATAGAATATCTATGCTACTTATAGATCCAATTGATATCTGATTTAACACTTCACCTACTCAAAAACACAAACCAATGAAATAATCCACATTAGGCCAAGAGAGGTTGACACATTCAATATGAGAATACTTACAAAAAATGAAGTTGAATCATGCTAGACAATGACAATGAGAAGTTGACTATTGACCCTTCTAGTTTTTTATTTGATAGTTGCCTGACAATGACACATTCAAAATGCACTTATGAGCAAAGACCTAGAATGAATGAAATTGATTAAATAATGGTGGTGTTAGTTTGAGCTTCACTTGGTTTTGAGAATACTTTAATATTCTCTACTTAACAAGGCCAACCACATGACCGTGGAAGCTCATCTGGCCTCACCCTCCCTCCCCCTAACATTAATCTAAATTCCCCATTAACATCTAATTACACACTTCATTCATCCATTTATGAACTATAATATTAAATCAATACAATCACATAATATTCATTAATATGATATAACATTCATTAATATGCAACAGTAATCAAGAATTCATTAACACATAGAAATATTCATTAACATGACATATAATTCAATATTAATACCCAACATTTAGAGATAATTACTTAAAACAACATTCTTTCATTATCCAACAAAGTTAATTAAACAAGTTTTATCAAAGAGCATATTGAAGAAATCATTTCTTTTTTAGGTTTTTCTTAGATTTCTTATTTAGGTAAAGGTTGATAGGAGCATCAATATTATCTTCCTCCTCTTGTGGTTGTGATCTCAAATTATGATGCTTCCTGATGTCTCAAGGAGGATGATGATGCTGCATTAAAGGGAGCTCTGATGCAATAACAAGTAAATGGGTTAAATTTGCATACATTTTTTTACTGTTACATGTATTTCATTAACCATTAGAACATAACATGCATTTTTCTTTACTTAAAAATGCCACATCATCATGTACAATAACATTTTGATCTTCAGCCACCTCAACATGCTCAACATGCTCTAAAATATTCAAAAAAAGGTTACACAACCAATTGCAATTAAAGATATTAAATTCTATTAATAATTACGTAATTTATTTCTAATAGAAAATTAATAACTCCAACACTGTGATGCACATCATGGCCTTCATCACACCCAAGTTCTGTGGTGGGATTTGAAGGCTGTAGTGAAATGTCGTGCACATTGTTATCATGAAATAGTCAATTTATGTTCAAAATTAACTATTCAATTTGATTTACTTTTCATTTGACCAATTTACCTATGTCTCATCTGGTGCAGTAGATTCTTCGTTATGGCTTTGAGATTCTTGGCGTAGGCAGGCAACCATGACTACATAGCCTTCCTTCAAGGCTATTCTCTTGTCTTCATCCGTGGGCTCTACATTGAATTATGTGCCCTGTATTTTTTGTTTAATATCGTCGCTTTTACATGTATGATTTGATTAAATAGAATTTTTTGGAACCTTATATATAAAAATTTGATATAAAATTCCAATCCTGCTACTTACAAGTCGAGAGTGAAGTTTCATATAGCCACCAGAGCCAAGTTTGTATTGGCCAACCTTTGTTAATCTCTCTTGTGTGGCTTTTGATATGTCTTGCATTCTATGAAAAGTTTGAAACATGTTAGATTATATATTTACAAAGATCACTAATTAGTACATGATTACATTCTACTTAATACTATCACGACATACCTTCTTTTTCCATCTTCTGGTTGAATTCCACTACCCTTTAGCCTTTTCTCTTTTACATCTTCCATTATTTCATTCCACTCCATCAGTGGAATCATAGGAGGATGCTCATACTTTGGGTTATCCTTTAGAGCCCTTCTATATTGGTCCCTCACAGTCTTTATATGTTTGGCTTCTCTTGTAAGAATCTTGCCTCTGTCAAAACTTTCAATTCCAAAGAGGTCCTCTAAAGATTTAATGAGCTGATTTTTTAAGTTAGCATCTTGATCATTCCACCTTTTTTGAAAAAAAATATTTGGTCAGATATCATAACTTTAATATAGTACAATAAATGGAAGATAAGAAAAATATTGTATCAATATTATGAAGCTATGTACCTTTTAGGTATGGTGGGCCCAAATAGCTTCAATGTCATTTCAAAAAGATGATCATAAAAAACATTATTTCCTACAAAAAATAGCATGGGATTATCACTCGAAAATTAGTTATGTATAAGTAAACTACAATTAAACTATAAATAATAACAATTTTAGAGCACCTAGAAGCTTTGGTACTTTTAACGGAACCATATTGTTCTTGTTCATCAACAATGTACCCACAAATGAACCAGTACTAGTAACACAGGTTGATCCAAGAAATGGTTGATCTTCACTAGTACTGGTCTGATATGTTCTTGTACTAGGTGTAGGTGTATCTATTAGTACACAAAATAGGTCCATACAGTGTATAAAATTCACACAAGAAAAATAATCAATTCATGATTAGCACATAAAAAATATAGAAAAATAAGGTTTTACCAGTTGTAGATGGTACAGAGGAAGATGTCTGCAAGCACCTTGTTGCAGACAATGCAGTTGTCGAATGTAGAATGTTAACCAAAGGAGGTGTCTCCACTTCATCATGAGCTGTAGAATACATTGTTAGCAAAGACATTTGCAATGGATAAAGATTAAATGGGGTACTAGAAGCATCCCAAACATAAGTTGAGTCAATAATGCATACAAAGGTTAAATCAATGGTTAAAGGTTTAAGGATTATCTACATGAAGGTTGTGCGGCACTACAACCCTCACCATATTGACAATGTTTCACACGTGTCAAAAAATTCTGTAAGAAGAACACATCATATTTTAGATCATGATCCATAAGATATTATAAAATATAAACATATATTGAACTTGAATTATTGCTTAAGATTAATTACTTCTTACATCAATAGAATTGACTCTATGTGTTAATTCTTCTTTGAGTTCCTTTGACTCCTCAGTTTTGTTTTCTTCCATTAGAAGGTTAAGACTTTCATTACCATCTTTAGTTTTTATTTGAGTAGCCATGAATACATGGTTAGATTTAGATTCTACATCATCTCTAAATGCCGCATCAACTTTAGATCGAAATAGATCTATTGTCTCTTTTGCTTTTCTCTATCAATAAGTATCAAGTTGTGACATCAATATCAGTAAAATTCTATCAAAATAACTCCAAATCCATAAAGAAAAGAACATAATAATATGACATTTATTTCTATGTAATTTGTATAATTACACTAATTAAGGTTTACCTTTGCTGAGCAAAGTGTATAGTGAGGACCATCCCTACCTATATCTTTAGGTGGAATTTCCATGTCGCCCTGTGACAAAGATTAGTAGTTCTTAGCAATCAGAAGCGATTGGAGTCAATATTAATTGGAGGCAATTGGTTTAAATGTTATACTTACTAGTCCCATGATAGGGATTTTTTTTTAATCTACATGATTCAAATTGTAATCTATTAGAAGCTCTTCCCCTCCATTTATTGATTTTATTGCACATACAAATACATGATTTCCCTCGCGTGCCTCGAATATACAATTCGGCCACTTATTAGTTGACACAGGTTGAGAACTATTTATAAAAATTACAATATTCCTTGTTTTTTTTTTCCTTCCATTAATATACATAGCGAGGATTTTAGTTTGATCATCTTCTATGCATTGTATATAATTTGTTGACAATGCATACCTATGCATACTTTTTTTATATTGCACAATCTGCATCAAATTCTTGTAATTGTAACAAGGTCCTACATAATCCATCAATTCAACAACTTGATTATAACTAACCTTTATGCCATCCATGGAAAAGAAGCCCAAACCATGTAATGAAGATGGAGCTATGCGATATATCCTTTTGTTAATAGAAAAATCAGTATTAACTGGAGGTAGTTCCTTGGGTACCCATTCTTTCTAAAGATGTGTGTACCTTAAGGGAAACTTCATGTCACCTTTGGTCTGATTATCATAAGAACATGACCCCCCCCTCAGCAAGGAAAAATTGCATTCATTTATCAAATTTTCTTCCAATCTTTTGACCTCTAGTTGATCTCCCTATTTTAGACCTACTAGATGTCTCACTTTTGTCTTTTATTCCCACATTTTCCTCACTTGAGGAAGATAGATCAAACAAATACCTATTTGGTGATACCTAAAATCCATCAAATGAGAGTCATAGTAGGATCTATATATTTTGTTGACTAAAGAGAAGGAAACCGAATAATAAATTATACCTGTCGATCCATGTCAAAGGCGTTAAATTTCCCCCATATGTAAATCATTTATCTTAAGTTAGCTGAAAATTACATGATATGTAAGCTACAAATTACCTAGAAGACAAAATTTAGATGATGCAAAATATACTCCATGACTATAGAGTTCAACACATAATAACTTAATTCAAATTTCTATGAATAGATCAATACCTCATACATGGAATTTATCATACCTTGACATACATTTTGTTGATCATGTTATTCATCATCCTCCTCATCCATGTCATCATCATCATCATCATCATCATCATCATCATCATCATCATCATCATCATCATCATCACCATCATCATGGCCATCATCTTCATGACCATCATCAGCATCACCAGAATCATCATCATTTTCTTCTTCTTCTTCTTCTTCATTGTGTAACAGTCGTCCATGATCATCATTTACATCGTCTTCTGATTCTTCAATATCTTCTTCTTCCATCACATTATACTATACTAGCCTTCCTCTTGGATCATGTCTAACAACAAATGACCAACCTAGTTTATGGGGAATGACAAAGTAAAACACTTTCTTACATTGGCTTGGAAGAACAAAGGGCTCATCTCCAACTGGCTTAAATGACCTTGTATTAATGATTGTAAATGCACTATCATGTTCAATAATAGTCCTATCAAGATCATTTTGATTCAGCCATAGCCTATACCATTTGATGAAAAATAGAACTAATTTGAAAGAATTAAAGTCACACTCAAGTATATCATCCAAAATGTCAGAGTATTGATTTTCAGATTCTTGAGGATGTATGTCATTTCTAGATGAAATATTAGTGACCTCAAAAACTGCACTTATCCCAGAATCACAAGTTTTGTTCATGTCATCTAACTTTTTTATGCAAAATTTACGGCCATGGTAGTACATAGCTTTGTGGTGTTTGATCTGCAATTATTCAAACATGTCAAGATTATTTTCATCGATCCATGAGTTGATATTAAACTTATGGGTCATGGTTAGTAAACTTATACATACCTTTCTACCTCTTAAACCATATGATAGATCAAGTACCATTGGCATAACATTGGGATCTCCATTACGATGAGCTTCTTTAACCAATGATGAAACACCATCCCATGTTAATGAGTGACCATTTTATTGATTTTTTGAATCCATACCATCATACAATCAATATTGTTTGCAATATACAAATGTAGTGCATCCCACTCACGACCAACTATAAAGAAAAAAAATAGACCACTTAGAAATAACCTATATTTAAGATTTATAAGAATTAATAAACTACAATAACATCGTATGATTACCTTTCACTTTCCTCAATCTACCTTTCCCCATCAAGTACTCCCCTTCAAATTTGTTAATAGAGTTGGGATCCCAAATGCGATCTACATAGATATTTGCTGCAAACTTGGGAAGATATTCACTAATATACACTATGGTCTGGTATACGATATATCCCTCTACTATAGAACTCTTAGGATGTGCTCTTTGTTGAACCAAGTCCTTCATAAATTTCAAGTGCCTCTCAACCATCCACATTGACCTAGTTTGTACAGGTCCACACAATTCAATCTCCTCAACTAGATGTATGAGGTAGTGTTCTTGAGTATTGAAAAAAGTTGGAGGCAGACACTTTTGCATTTCACACATAAGATGTAGAATTTTTCTCTTCCAATATTTTATATCTTTTTTTATCAATTTCTTTAGATGATAACCACCTGAAATAGATTCAACTTGCAAGAACATATAAACAAGATTTTAGATAAAAATATACAATAAATTACATAAAAAGTAAAGCAAGTCATAAATATAATAACACTTCTAACCTCATGAATTCTCCAAGATCGTATATAACTTGTTTAATACTATTGTCAAACTGGTCTGGGAGGGATAGAGGTAGGATGTACTACAATGATTAAAAAATGATCTTTTCAATATATTGTAAAATAATACAGTAAAAATTACATGCAATTTTACAAATATATTGTAAATAGAGAAAATGACTTACCTTGACGAGGGTATGACAATCATGTGTTTTCAACCCTAGCCCAAAATCACCTTTCTTTGATACAAGAATGCTTATATTTGCAGCTAATCCTATTGGAAATTTTTTTTTATGACTTCTTTTAATGCATCACTTTGCTGCTCAGTTAATAACCAAGGAAGGGCACTTGTGTTTATGTGGTCTCCGTTGCTATTTGATTCAATGAAATTTTTTAGTGCATGATTGGATTCATGAATGTCATTACAAATTTTGGCCATTTTTTATTGTCACGTCTTCCATCCAATATTTTCCATAGTGTCTCTGTTACATTCTTTCCAATATGCATAGGATCAAACAAATGCATGATTGGGAGATCCTTGTAGTACGACAACCTACTAAATTGACTAGGATAACTTTTTATTCCTCTAGGAAGTTGGTCATTGATGCCTTGGCGACCTTCACGAGCATAAATAACATCATTAGTAAATAAAAGACAATATCAAAATCTAAATTTAAAACAAAAATCATCAAATGGAATGAGATTACCTTGATGATTTAGTCTATCATATTCCAATTTCCATAGACAAGGTGTCATTATTCATGGCCTTGATGTCGTCTCTTCTTTCCCATTAAAAAGATGTTTTTTGATAGTTAGATACTTATGATTATTGTGGAGAAAGTGCCTAAACTCATAGAACACTTGCTTTCCTAAACTTCTTGAATGATGAGATTTCATCTTCAGACCACAAACTAGACTTGTGAATTTACCCTTTGTCTGAAGACCTAAAAGATATCATACAATTGGATCATGTACAATTTTCATGCATAACTTAAACATACAACAATAATGTGTAAGTACTATAACATACCAAAAATACGTGACCTTAACATGAATCTATAACATACCACAAAAATGAGTTAGGCTAGGGGTATCATTATTGTCCATACAAGCATTACATGGAATTGAAATTTTCTTTGTCCTATTGGTCTAGAGATGTCATACATAGTGATCCCATTCCATAAAATTAACAACTTGTCAATAAGGGGCTCAATATACACGTTCATATAGTTAACTTGGTACTTACCTAGTTGAATGAACAAAAATATTACATAATTATTATGACCATCTTGATGTGGTGTTTATAAATTAATTTACATAACTATTAAATGAAAAAATACCTGGTACAATCATTGACAACATTATGTGCTCCCTCTTTATAGACATCCAAGGAGGAATGTTATTGTTAATAAAAAAAATAGGCCACACTAAGTAAGTACATCTCATATCTCCAAATGGATTGACACCGTCTACTGCCACTGAAATCTTGAGATTCTAAGGCTCTTCTTTAAAGTGTAGCCATGTTGTTTCTATGTCTTTAAATGCAAAACCATCCGCAGGCATTCACATAATGTCATCTTGACTTCTATTGCATGCATGGTAATCCATAAATTGTACCAAGCTAGTGCACCTGAATAATCATTGAAGACGTGGAATAAGGGGAATGTATCAAAGACTCTTGTGAGGCACCCTTTTTGTTATTTGATCTAACCGATATCTACTAGTATGACAAACAAGGCATTCTATTGCAAATTCATGTTGTTTATAATATAGAATGTGATCATTGGGACATGCATGTATTCTCTGATACTGCATTCCAATTTGGCTCATAATGGTAGATAATTCTCAGTATGAACGAGGCAAAATTTTTTATGGTGTTAAGAAAAACTCACCTATCAACCTACAACAACAAATATAAATTGTTAATATAATTAATCATAATGGTATGCTAACATTGAAGATGACAAAAATGGCATACCTTAGCATATGTGACATTGCTACATTGGATAAACCATTCATAACCTTGAAGTTCACCAACAACACTATAGTAGATAGAAGAGTTGTTTGGGAGCCTTGGTATAGGGCTCGTATGCCTTCTCAATTATATCTATATCAAGACCATCTTCATTATCATTATCAGATGCACTAGTACCATCATCATGATCATCTTGATCAGCTACGCCAATACCATCTTCTTCAATCATATCCTCTGGCACATTATTAGGTACGCCAATACCATCATCTTTAATTGTATTCTCTACCACATGATCTTCTTCTTCCATGGGAGTGTTATCGTCAGCTTGGATATTCACACCTCCATGTTCCTCCAATTAGAAATCCACATTCACCAATCGATGAAAATTGTGGCCCCCTTCAATGTGACCATATTGCCTACAATGACTCTAGGCTGTTTTGATTAAAATTCTTTGATTCTTTAAGCCCTTACACGTTTTTCAAGGACAATAACATTTTTCAACATATTTTCTTTGGAACCGAGACCACAATCTAGCAAGTGTCTCATTATTTTGTTCTGGGTTCATATTGCTAGGTTTGGACTTTCTTCATAGGCTATAAATATACAAAATGTAAACATACAAACATTAGTAGTATCTTGAATATAATAAAAAAACATATATATTATAAGATTATACAAGATTTAAAAATACACACACAAATCATGCTCACTAGACCACGAAATATTGAAAAGGATAAGTATTTTGGGAGTTACACAAATCTCCTCACTAGACTACTAAATTATAGATTATAGAGAATATATTTTGGAGTTGTACAGTCACATTGTCTAGTTTGTAAAGATATACAATATATTTTTGCAAAAGAAACTTGCAATTGAAGATAATAACACATCAAAATTTTGCATTGTAGTGGAGATGATTCCATACATAGTACAAATTATTTCCTCTAAAGCTCCCAGATGGCCTTTCTCTGAGAGCTGCATTAAGGCATTCAATTGAGCATTAATGCATTAATGCCCATATATATCTAGTTTTGCATCACACATGCTTAAGGAAAAAGTTCCTAATACAACTGAAGAGAGTAATTAATAAGGAACTTGAATCAACTATAAGCAACATATGGCATTAATTTTTAAAGATAGTGACAATTTAAAAGTATTGGAAAAATACAGTGTAAAAGCAATGCTAGTGCGCTATGAGAAGTCACAATAAGTATGAACCCATAGAGGATTTTCATTGTTTCCTAAAATAAGATCATTTTTAGAATGAGATTTAGCTACATAGAGGTGAATCCATGACATACAAAATGTAAGAGAACCTCAAAGTTTCTGACATATAATGCTATCATGTCAAAAGGACAACAAAGTGTAGTTTTTAGAACAATGGAACAACCATCTCTCTTAAAAGGAACAACCATCATGTTATAGAGTTATTGAATATTGCCATTATCATGAGATCATAGGGAAAATCACATCTATCTACTATTAATGAACAATTTCTTCTATAGAGGCAATTTTGAGTTCTATGCTCATGTGAAAAGGAAATGTCACTCAGTTTGACATCCTAATAGAATAAATACAATAAGAATACATTGGCATATCATGCCTTATATCCGAACCAATCACAATAAGAAGATGGAACAACCATAAGGTACAAGCATGTGCAAGTCATTGTAATCATTGGAGATATGTTAAAGGTTAAGTACAATAGTAGAGCATGACCATGATACAATTAATGAAAGTTCCATAAAACACCATGATATTTATAATCAATCATAGAGAAAAGAAATAGTGACACAAATGATTTGTATTTTAGTGCCACCAAATACTTTCCAAATAGTCATCAATGTATTAAATCATTCCAAAGTATAGGATAGCAAGGTGCTTCAATACATAGCTCTAGTGATCAAAATAGCATTTTACAATATCATGAAGTAAAAAAATGCAATGTTTCAAAATAAGGCAAACTAAAACAACAAATGACAAGAATTGTCATTAAACACAACATAAAAGGCATCTTTGACATTGAGCCCTCAAAGAACAGGTTTGATCTTTTCATGTTTTGAAAGTTAACAAGGTTTATATTTTCATCATGAATACATGAAAACAAGCACAAAGGATCACAATAAGTAATCTCTAATATAAAGAAACACAATGACTATCAACATCAAAGTGGTGGTGTAGGAAATCAAACATCATCTAAAGATAATTTGTCATATTCTCTTCCCTCTACACTTTTACAGGATATTGAACATGAAAGAAAAAGAAGTGAGAACCCTGAGGTAATGGATGAGGATGATAGTGATGAGGTAGCTAAAATAAAGGCTGCTCATTTTGAGGAGTCAATGAAATATGCTTGAAGAAGTGTCAGTGATGCTGATATTCTAAAGTAGCAAGCCTTTTCACAAACACTACAACAATCTCGAGGCTTTGGTTCTAAATTTCAATTTCCAAATAGACCTGATGGTGCTTCTGCTAGTGCTTCAGATGTATTTTCTAGAGAAAATAATAAAGTTGACAATGAATTATACAAGTTGTACATCCACATCCACATCCACATCTGATATAAAATTTATTATTATAAAGTCTTTTTATGGAAATTTTTTTTACATTAGTCTATATTATTCTGAAGCCTTGTTATAGAAATATGTTTTATATAAATCCTCATAATTAGTTAGAAAATCTTCTTCTTTCTTTCTAAATTGATGAATGATTCTATTTTTCTATAGTAAATAGCATACGTAACAGATAAACATGAAATCAGCAACACATATCTACCTCTAAATACAACTCCAAATTAATGAATAAAAGAAGAAAATGATAATGATGATTGGGTATCCATTAAATTAAACAATTTAATCATGCAAACACATGTGGATGTGGATGTGCAACCTTATTCTTTTACTACTAAGTCTTTGTTTGTTGGGCATACTGATTATAAGTACTTGAGGTATCAGGATATTGATACGTCCCTAGTATTTTCATGCATTTAATCTTATAAAATCATCAATTCTTAAGAATTAAGCATAGTAATAGGTCAATCTTCATTTAATTGCAAAAATGAAACACCAATGAAGAAAATAATGAGCAGCAAATAATACATATTATTAACATAGGTTGAAGCCAATCTCATCCTTCAATTATAAGAAGGATTTCCAAGCTCCTATTTGAAAACAATAGATATTATTGAAATAAACGGAAGCCAATCTCATCCTTTCTCTTGTGATCTTATATCACAGGATTTCAAAGCTCCTATTTGAGAATAATAGACATTATAGAAACATAAGTTAAAGCTAGTTCTTCCTTGCTCTTGTGATCTTATATCAAGGATTTCCTAAGCTACTTTATTCAAATTGGATAGTATTGTCACTTGATATTCATACCTTCTCGATAAAAAGAAGTGTATCGCTAGATGCCTAGTGACAAAATTCACCCTCTCCTAGTTTTAGATTGAGGCCAAGCAATGCCAGGCTTTCAGTGGGGTAAGGTTTAGTATCCATATGGCATTCAGCAACCACACTCTACTTAAATCCATTTTTCTCATCCTCCAATGTTACCAAATACATATTTGTACTCTTCACATCATGACACTAATAAACTTTAAAAGGAAATAACGTAGAGTGACAAGCCACATGCTTGATGGAGGAGGGAGGCAAGAGATTTTCTCCCTTTACTATAACTAAATAAATAAACATCATTATAACACGAAGGAGCGAAAATCAAAAAGAGCAATCACGACTTCTCCTTATTTTCAATGCTCAATCAAGTTCTTATTGTTTAAATATGTCAACAAACTGGCATAATAGAAAACCCTAAAGAAGAATAATACGAAATAGAGAATGTAGAAAACCTTCAAGTTGAGAAATGTGTAAATATTGCAGAGAAACCCTTGACCATAACATTATATAATGGAACCCTCATCGAGCCATGAAAAGAATAGGTAAAAGACATAAAAAAGTGATATATTTTCTTGTGTTCTCCTTCAGAAGAATAGAGCCTAGGGAAAATAATGACGCATACCTAGCAACGAGCCAAGATTTGTAAAAAAGAGTCTCAGAGATCTTCTAATTTACATTTCTAGACAAACCCTGGGATGAAGCTGATGATGCTCAACTAGATGAAGCAAGAAGCCCAAATTTGTAAAAAAGAGTTTCAGAGATCTTTGAATTCATGTTTCACGCACTACAATTCCCTTGAAAAAATTCACCGTGGCAATAATGAATGAGAAATGAAGCCTTTTTTTTAATAAGTTATGCCCGTGTTTGTCAAAATTTCAACTCACACAGTATTGGTTGAAATTTTGACTAACACGAGCATAACTTTAAAAAAAATGAAAATTTTCCTTCTATAATCTGACCAACCAAAACTTTTTTATTTCATGGTCAAAAATTTTGGTAGAAAAACTAGGTAAAATATAGTAGTGATGGTTAGGTGGGGGACTCCTAGTCCTTTCTCTATCTTGTGACCTATTGTTCTTCTTGTTGACCCACTTGAGGTAACCTATCCTAGCTAACTCCAATAAGGTTCTGAAGTGCTAACAAGACTTTCCAGTTCAGGTTCGGTGGCTATTCAGGAGGGGGTTCCTGATTTCCTCTTCGAAACTCAACCCCCTTCTCTACTTCCTCATGTGTTGAGGGAGCACATCTAGGACCTCTTCCATGTCTATGATCTCGTCATGTATATGGGGGAATCCTACAATTTTAATTAGAAATTATTTAAGGAGAAACATAATGGTTTAAGACATCCAAGTGTTGAAATTGTACTCTGATACTAGAATATCATTCCCAAAATATAAGAGAAAACACACCAACAATTTTCTTTTAAAGCATAAATATTACACTAATGTTACATGTTAACATAATTTAAGTGATTAAGTTTATTCAAGAAGTTATGACATAATCAGGTTGTTATATCCAAAGGGTAAAGTGATTTTTGATGCAAGAGGTGAATAATAACAAGCATGGATGAACTTTTCAACATCCCTCAAATGAATTTATCATTAAGGTTTAACCCTAGACCTATAGTTTGGCTAGGTCAAAATATTAAATTGGAACATGTTTTGCCTTAGTGAAATTAATTTAATATGCCATGGAATAATTTCCCTTGTTAACCCTAGTCATCACTGTTGGAAACAATTGTCTGAAGGAAATTGCTACTCAATTATGTATTGTCTTTGATGTCACACTATGTCATAGTCCGCAGCAATCAGTTCCTACCGAGCTTAGTCGGTCTGCCAGATAGGAATATTAGTGCTTACCGAGTCCACTCGGTTATCGAAGAAAAGATAGTGTTTACCGAGTTCAGTCGGTCATCGAAGAAAAGATAGTGTTTACCGAGTTCAGTCAGTTATCGAAGAAAAGATAGTGTTTACCGAGTTCAGTCGGTCATCGAAGAAAAGATAGTATTTACCGAGTTTAGTCGGTCATCGAAGAAAAGTTAGTATTTACCGAGTTCAGTCGGTTATCAAAGGTAAAGGATTGTTGGTTTTTACCGAGTTCCCTCGGTCACCGAAAGATTATAGAAAGTTATGGTCACCGAGTACTGTCGGCCCTTGAAGGATTTTTGCAAATAGAGTTTACTTAATTCAGCCGACTGTTATACTAAATATTGTCGATTTGACAAATCCAAAATCATATAAATAAAAGGTCAAATGTGAAAAATAAATATATACAGCAGAAGATTTACAAAAGGAAAGAAGGAAAGGTATATGCGAATTTGTGAAGGATGTTCAGATATCCTTGAGGAGCAGCAGAGATTTATTTGATCAGAAAGGATCAGACTTATGCAGAATAGAGATCTGTAATTAGCAAGACAGTTGCATTATAATACAGGTTACTTTTTCATTGTTACCTTCTTATCATTGTAACAGTGAATTCTAAATCTCTTAACCGAGTTGGTTTAACAACCATAATGTAAATCCTCTAACAAGGTGACAATTCCATTGAATTATTTTCAAGACCTCTTACCAGGCCACTCCTTGCAGGGTGTTTTAAATCCTCTAACAAGGTCACACCTAACAGTGTGTTTTGTAACCTTTTACCGGGTTGGCTTCTAACTGGGCATCACTTCAGAAAAGTGAAAATCAGTATCTAGATACATTGGTGGTTTTTCCCATATTGGGTTTCCACGTTAAATCTTGTGTCTCTTGTGTTCTTAATTGCTTTTTCAATCATATACATGTGCTGATGAATATCTAAAGATAATATTTCTAATACTTTCTGCATCTTCAAAGTTACTACAATCTATTTACCGAGTGACAGATAACATTGTTAAGATATCCTAAGGGATCTACAAAGAATTAATTGTGAAGTGTTTTATGGTTGACTGATTCACCCCCCCCCTTCTCAGTCACTTCATCCATATTCCATCAATTGGTATCAGAGTATTTGGTGCTTGCAGGAAGGGTTTCAAGGACCTAAGCTAAAGATCAGGATGTCTTACAAGAGGGAAATTCCAAAGCTCAACAGAGATAACTTTTCAGCATGGTAAGGTCTCATGCGACTTCATCTGGCTTCCATTGGTGATTCAGGATGCAAATACATTGATGAAGAGTACACAATTCCTAATGGCACATTAACTGTTGAAGACATTGCAGATAAAAAGACTCACAACACCATGATGATAGACATTGCATTTGCTCTCAGCTATGAAGAATTTAATGATATTAAAGACTGCACCACTGCATATGAAATGTGGGTGGCACTGAAGAAAATATATGGTGGTGATGCAAATGTGAAAAGAGCCAAAGCAGAAAGCCTAAGAGGACAGTTTGACAAGATGAATATGAAGGAAGATGAAAACATTGCAAAATATGTTGAAAGAATCAAAGCAAGTGTAAGTGCAATTAGAGCTTCTGGAGGAACAATCTCAGATGAGACTGTTATAAGTAAGGTACTCAGAACACTACTCCCTATCTATGCAATAAGAGTATCAGCTATTCAAGAAAGAAGATGTGAAACAAACCACAATATAACTTTGGATGCTTTAGTTGGAAGATTGACAGCTTTTGAATTAGACAACTATGATAACTATGTTCCTAGTTCCAAAAATATTGAATCAGCATTTGAGGCCAAGGTTTCACTAAAGAAGAGAAAGAAAATTAAAGAAGTTCAGTCAGACAGTGAAGAAGAATCAGAAGAAAGTTCTGATAGTGATCTTGAAATTGTAGAAGCATTACTTGCAAAGAAGTACTCTAGAGGGAAAGGTAAATATAAAGGTAAAACTCCTTTAATCTGTTTTTCATGTGAAGAAATTGGACATATTGCAGCTAGGTGCCCAAACAAGCAAGTCAAAGAAGAAAAGAGAAGTCACAAGTACTATGGCAAAAAGAATTTCAAATCATACAAGGATAAAGGTAAGAAATCATGTTTTATGGCTAAAGATTCTGATGATAGTGAAGAAGAAATTGTCTTTATTGCTATAAAAGATGAATCTGATGATGATGAAGATAAGATGGCACTTATTTCTCATATAAGAAAAGATGATATATGGATAATAGACAGCGGATGTTCACACCACATGACTGGTGACAAGAAAAAATTTGAATATCTAGAAGACTGTGATAGTGGTAATGTAAGATTTGGAAACAATGAACCTTGTTGTATAAAAGGAAAAGGAAGAATCTCTTTAACCAAAGAACTCATATGTGATAATGCTTATTGGGTTGAAGGACTAAAACATAATCTTTTGAGTGTAGCACAGCTAATCAACTTTGGTTTCAAGGTTGAATTCATGAATGGTCAAGCAAGACTGCTGGATGGAAAAGGAAAACTCATTGGATCAGGCAAACAAACAAAAGGTAACTTATTTTATCTTGATCTCAGTGAATATTCATGCTTTATTGCTCAAATAGAAGAAAGTTGGCTATGGCACAAAAGGTTATGTCATGTGAATTTTGATAACATGATAAAAATAAGCAAATTCAAGAAGGTTAGAGGCATTCCTACTTTGAAGAAACCTGACACTGGTCTATGTAAGAATTGTCAGATTGGCAAAATGAGTAAAACTAGTTTCAAGAGTAAGAACTATCAGTCTAAAGAAATTTTGGAAATTCTGCATACTGATTTATGTGGACCTATTGGAATACAAAGCTATACTGGAGATAAATTCTTTAATCCTTTCGTTGATGATTATTCTAGAATGATGACTGTTATGTATTTAAGAGAAAAATCAGAAGCATTTGAAAAGTTCAAATGGTACTTAGCAAGAGTAGAAAAAGAAACAGGGAAAAGATTGAAATGCTTAAGATCAGACAGAGGTGGTGAATTCATCTCCCATGATTTTAACAACTTCTGCATTGAAAGAGGAATCAAAAGACAGGTATCAGCTCCTAGAACTCCTGAGAAGAATGGAATAGCAGAAAGAAGAAACATATCTATTATGGATTGTGCAAGGACTCTAATGATAGAAAAGAACATCGCTATAAAGTACTGGAAGGAAGCTATTAGCACTGCAGTTCATATCTTGAACCGAATACAATTGAAGAAAGACACATTCAAAACTCCTTATGAATTATGGTATGGCTATAAACCTAATGTAAGTTACATGAAAATATTTGGTAGCATGTGTTATATTTTAAAAAAATCCAGAAGAAATAAATTTGATGTGAAAAGTGATGAAGGAATATTCCTAGGATATTCTAGCAAAAGCAAGGCATACAAATGTCTGAACTTATCTACTCACAAAGTCATAGAAAGTATACATGTAAAATTTGATGAGTTTGCAGAAAAGACTGAGGAAGAAAGCAAAAGGGAACCTGAGAACTACAGAAGATTCGCTTACATTGAACCTGAAACATTGGCAGACACAACTATCAGTAAGGATACTATATCTACCGAGCCGAGCACAATTACCGAGTCACAGGAAGAAGTTCAAACCGAGTCATAGGAAGAAGTTCAAACCGAGTCACAGGAAGAAATTCAGACCGAGTCTCAGCTTGAAGTTATCGAGAAAATATCTACCGAGCCCGAGCAACTTGAAGAAGAGATCCTAGAAGACAACAGCATGAATCATTCAAAAGGCAAGGAACCTATACTAGCCAAATATGTCAGAAGACATCATACACCAGACCAAATCATTGGAAACAAATCAGATGGTACTATGACAAGAAGCAAGCTAAAAGGTACATGTCTACTTACTGATTTTGAACCTAGAAATATCAAAGATGCATTGGAAAATGAAAGTTGGATTGAAGCAATGAATGAAGAATTAGAACAAATACAAAAGAACAAAACTTGGACTCTTGTACCTAGACCTAAAGATAAGAATGTAATTGGAAGAAAATGGGTATTCAGAAATAAGCTGAATGAAGATGGTCAAGTATCTAGAAACAAAGCTAGACTGGTATGTAAAGGTTACTCTCAAGAAGAAGGTATAGATTATGGAGAAACTTTTGCTCCTGTTGCAAGATTAGAAGGTGTAAGAACTCTACTTGCTTATGTAGCACACAAAGGATTTAAGGTATATCAGATGGATATAAAATCTGCATTTGTCAATGGAATTCTTGATGAAGAAGTCTACATTGAACAACTTGAAGGTTTTGTTGATCCAGATAAAAGGGACATGGTCTGCAGGTTACACAAAGCATTGTATGGTTTAAAACAAGCTCCTAGAGCATGGTATGAAAGACTCCATAACTATTTGATTCAGATTAATTTCAAAAGAGCCAATGATAACAGCAATCTGTATATTAAAGAAGGACCGGATGACAAAATTGTATTGGCAGAAATATTTGTGGATGATACTATATTTACAGGGAATGAGGATCAGTGCAAAGAATTTTCAGAGAAAATGAACAGAGAATTTGAAATGTCTATGTTTGGTTTAATAAAATTCTTTGTTGGTCTTCAAATTCAGCAAAGCAAGAATGGTATATACATTACTCAATCCAAATACATTAAGGAGATACTTAAGAAGTTTGGTATGGAAGATTCAAAACCAGTTGGTACACCCATGTGTACTGGACTGAAACTTACCAAAAATGATGATTCAAAAGAAGTTGATCAGACCCTATACTGATCTATGATTGGAAAATTACAGTATGTAGTACATACAAGACCTGATATTGCCTTAGCAGTCGGTCTAGTAGCTAGATTCTCAACAAAACCTAAGGAAAATCACATGATGGCAATCAAAAGAATCTTAAGATACTTAAGAGGAACTGAAGAATATGGTTTGTGGTATAAATTTGGAGGCAATCTAGACTTGAAAGTGTTTACTGATGCTGATTGGGCAGGAAACATTGATGATAGAAAAAGCACAAGTGGTGGAGCATTTTTTCTTGGAAAAAGACTGGTATCCTGGACTAGTAAAAAGCAGAATTGCACATCTCAATCCACAGCTGAAGCAGAATATGTTGCTGCTGCAGTAAACTGTTCAAATATTGTTTGGTTTAAACAGCTATTAGAAGGTATGAAGGTTGAAATCAAAGAACCAGTTGTTATATTTTGTGACAATACCAGTGCAATAAACATTTCTAAGAATCCAGTGATGCATTCCAAAACCAAGCACATTGCTATTAAATATCACTTTGTCAGAGAATTGGTGCAGGACAAGGAAATCAGATTAGAATATATTCATACAAAAGAACAGATTGCAGACATTTTTACAAAACCATTACCTAAGGATGCATTTGTGTATCTAAGAGGTAAGTTAGGGGTCATTCCCCTATCCGAGGCTCACTAAATACAGTTTTAGTGATGCATCAACCAGAACATGATTGAAAATCAACTTGTTGATGCAGCATATTAAAGGAATCATTGCATATGAATCAGTACTTGAGGTACATTAATTTTCACTAGTAATATGTGAATTGTCTTTGGCATGTGTTGTCAAAGAGGGAGTGTTTGCTATGTCTTTGCTATTATTTTCAAGAAATTTTCAATAGTCAGAAGGAAGAATTTTCAGGATACAGGAAGTTTGCTGACAGAGGGAGATTTGAATCTGAACCGAGCTAACTCTTTCAAATTTCTTATGCTATGACATATTGTGTTGCCATCAATGCCAAAGAGGGAGATTGTTGGAAACAATTGTCTGAAGGAAATTGCTAGTCAATTATGTACTGTCTTTGATGTCACACTATGTCATAGTCTGCAGCAATCAGTTCCTACCGAGCTCAGTCGGTCTGCCAGACAGGAATATTAGTGCTTACCGAGTCCACTCGGTTATCGAAGAAAAGATAGTGTTTACCGAGTTTAGTCGGTCATCGAAGAAAAGATAGTGTTTACCGAGTTCAGTCGGTTATCGAAGAAAAGATAGTGTTTATCGAGTTCAGTCGGTCATCGAAGAAAAGATAGTATTTACCGAGTTCAGTCGGTCATCGAAGAAAAGTTAGTATTTACCGA
>BSBK01006440.1:147500-150000 GCA_027943335.1 Chamaecyparis obtusa | reverse complement strand
GTGTTCTGCAAAATCCTCAGCTTCAGCACTACTTATTTCTCCTTTATCTATCTGCCTCAATTCAGATGCATTTCTTGGACTACTTCCATATACAATCTGGAATGGTGATTTACCAGTGCTCCTATTGACAGAATTATTGTATGCAAATTATGCCTGTGGTAAAATCAAATCCCATCCTGTTGGCTTATCTCCAACCAAACATCTCAACAAATTTCTCAAACTACTATTCACCACCTCTGTTTGTCCATCAGTCTGTGGATGATGTGATGAACTGAACTTCAAATCTGTCTTTAACTTCTTCCACAATGTACGCCAGAAATATCCAACAAACTTAGTGTCCCGATCTGAAACTATGGTCTTTGGAAAACCATGAAGTCTCACTACTTCTCTGAAAAACAATTCTGCTACATGAACAACATCATTAGTCTTCTTGCAGGGAATGAAATGTGCCATCTTTGAAAATCTGTCAACTACCACAAAAATTGAATCGTGTCCCCGCTGTGTCCTCGGTAAACTAAGAACAAAGTCCATACTGATATCCTCCCAAGGCTTCTCTGGTATAGGTAATGGCTGATACAACCCTGTATCCTGCTTCACTCCTTTCGCCATCTGACATACTCTGCAACTCTGTACAAGCTTCTTCACATCTTGCTGCAATTGTGGCCAATAATAATTCTCACCAACCAAAGCAAGGGTTTTATCACGACCAAAGTGTCCAGCCAATCCTCCACTATGCTTGTCCTTGATGAGATTCTCCCTCATAGAACTTCGTGGAATGCACAACTGACTCGCTCTGAATAGCATATCATCCTGGATGATGAAATCCAACCATTTCGTCCTGTCTAGAGTAACAGGTTCTTTACAAGCTTTCCAAGCTTCACCAAAATCAGGATCCTCTGGATACAAATTCTTGAGCTCCTTGAACCCAACCACTTCAATCTGCATTTCTGTCAGCAGTAGTTGCCTTCTGCTAAGAGCATCTGCAACCCTATTAGACTTTCCACTCCTGTGTTTCAAAACAAATGTATAACTCTGCAAAAATTCAACCCATTTCAACTGCCTTTGATTCAACTTTACTTGACTATTCAAATATTGTAAAGCTTGATGATCAGTATACACAACAAACTCCTTAGGAAGCAAATAGTGTCTCCACTTCTTTAATGCTTGAACTATAGCATAAAATTCTTGATCATAAACAGAATATTTTCTCTTGGCATCATTCAACTTCTCACTGAAATAAGCAATAGATTTACCTTCTTGGCTCATAACAGCTCCTATTGCAGTACCACTAGCATCACAATCTACTTGAAACACCTTATTAAAATCTGGAAGTGCTAAAACAGGTTATTCTGTAACTTTTTGTTTCAACAATTGAAAACTCTTTTCTGCCCCATTAGTCCACTTAAACTCTTTTCTATCCCCTCTCATTGTTTCATTCAAGGGTCCACAAATACTGCTAAAATTTTTGATAAACTTTCTGTAAAAGCTAGCTAGACCATGAAAAGATCTTACCTCAGTAGCATTCCTTGGAGTAGGCCATTCAAGGATAGCCTATACCTTCTCTGGGTCCATTTTTAGACCTTCTCCTGAAACTACCAACCCCAAATACACCAACTCTTTCTTCACAAAACTGCACTTCTTCAAATTAATCAACAATTTCTCTTCTCTCAGCTTCTCAAATACCATACGAATATGCATCATATGCTCCTCCAATGTCTTACTAAAGATCAGAATATCATCTAGGTAAACAATGAAAAAATTACCTAGAAATTCTTTCAGAACCTCGTTCATGAGCCGCATGAAAGTGCTCGGTGCATTGGTTAGCCCAAAAGGCATGACTAACCACTCATACAATCCTTCCTTTGTCTTGAAGGCAGTCTTCCATTCATCTCCTTCTCTGATCCGAATCTGATGATATCCACTTTTCAGATCTATCTTTGAAAAATACACAGCTCCACTCAAACAGTCCATAATATCATCCATTCGTGGCAATGGAAACCTGTACTTGATTGTGATCTTGTTTATTTCCCTAGAATCTGTACACATCCTCCACTCTCCATTCTTCTTTGGTGCTAATACCGCTGGTACAGCACAGGGACTCAGACTCTCACGGATCAATCCTTTTTGTAGCAGTTCATGTACTTGTCTGTTCAACTCCTCACTTTCTGCAGGTGTCATTCTGTGTGCTGCCTTATTCGGCAAACTCGCTCCTGGGATCAAATCTATTTGATGACTGATCTTCCTAACTGGTGGTAATCCATCAGGCACGTTATCGGATACAATATCCTGAAACTCCTTCAACAAATCTGCAACTTCTACAGGAACATCTTCTACTTTCTCTTTACCAGCTTTTGGAATTAAAGCAAAACATACATGCTCATGCCTCATACCATCTAGGAAATTTCTTCCATCAACAAAAGTTATCCTTGCATTACCACATACCTTTTCTTCAGTCTCCTTCAATGGTTTTAGCTTATGTCGCACTCCATCCTTTGTCAGG